>VMDO01000454.1:289319-304134 GCA_007922755.1 Pedetes capensis
AAAAGAAAGAAAGAAAAAAAAAAGAATATAATTCTCCTTGACATATTATTCTGTCACAATATTTTTTTTACTGTTTTTTTTTTTTTTCTGGTTGTCTCGTTTTTTTTTTGGGGGGGGGGGCCAGTAGTACTTGGGGGTCGAACCCAGGACCTAATGCATACTTTGCAAGTGCTCTACCACTATGGAGCACTTCTAGCCTATTTTTTAATTTTTAATTTTGAGTCGGGTGTAAGTTATGCAGGCTGCTCTCACCTTGAACTCATGATCCTCCTGACTCCACCTCCTGAGTCACTGGGAATACAAGCATGCACCGCTGTGCTCAGCAAGATGTTCTTTTTAAAGAATCTGAGTTCTTGTTCCTGCTCTGCATCTGACTAGCCACAAAAAGCAATGTGAATTCCCCTCCATTATTTAATTATATGGGAGAAAAGAACTTCAGTTTTCTGGATATGATTTATGAATTTCATTTAGTTAACCTTGTTTTTTTTGTTGTTAAAACGAAGCTAATAGGGAAACTTTTTACTTGAAGACTTTTTACATACATATAGAAGCTATGGGAACATATGTTCTTGCCTTTATAGTTTAAACATGTATTCTCTAGAACCAATTCTAACCTTGAGAGCAGTTGGATGTGTGTGGGAAACATATTTCCAGTCCACACTCTACAACACATTCCAGTCCACTAACAGCTTCAAAGTCTGTCCCAATTTGGCTGTTCTCCATTACATATTCAATTCTCTGTCTAAAATTAACATTTTTCCCCAAACTGAAGTGTCATTACCATGTTTCTACTGAATTTCTCAGAAAATACTTGAGTATTTTATTCTCCCTCTACTTAACACCATTATATTTAATGTTACCTCATTCAACAGCTTTTTCAAAATGTCTCTCTCTCAAATGTACCCTTTCTCTTGACTTTCACTGCCAGTAACCTTGCTCACATTTGTTTTGCCACATTCCACAATTTCTACACCTTAGTCTCCTTTGTCTTCCCCCAACTCATAACTCTGTGAGACTCAATTCCTTTTAGGAACATTCAACAGTTACAGCATCTTGTGTCTGATGTTCACTCACTGCCATCCATAATTAGGCTCCACTTCATCCAAACTTAATTCTCCTTATTCTGAAATACCTCCTCTACTTCCCCCCATCATTCAATTCTATTTTTAACATCTACATCAAGTTCTAATATCTTCTATTGATTTCCCTAAAAAGGATTTACAGTTAGAATAGAATTTATTTTTTTTTTCAAATACTTTCAGGCACATCAAGTTTATGTCTACAATTGTACCGTAAGATTAATAAGACAAAGAAAAGTCTTATGTGGTTTCTTATAAGCTAAAGCACCTAGGGGAAGGATAGAAATTTACATCCAGATTTTTAAAGAAAAAGACAAAAACATTTCAGAGCCATGGTACTGTATTCTGTACTGGGGCACTGGTCTTGGCTCAGACCACTAACTATATCAACAGCTGGTCTGCAGGTTGGCTTCTGAAGCATAACTCACAATTTTGCCAAACAATTTTGCCAAACTGACCAAACAATTAGCTTCAATGGGAAAGCTTCCATGAGATTCTATTTAAACTATAGGATAAGTATTCTATTTAAATAGATAATTATTTGAAAGCTTGACCAGAGAATTTTAGTAACAGAACCTGACTGGTAATTTGGACTGTATGTCTATAAGAATAGAGGCTGAAAACCAGAATTTTCTGGGCATCAGGCAACTGGTTATTAAATATCCAATAATTACTTTAACTAAACTTCCATCTGATAGGAAAGGAGATCTGATGATAAGAATAGAGTTTTCTTACTCTGCTCAATGAGAACTCTTTTCCCTTCAATGCTAGAGACATTTTATAAAAGCAAAACCATTAAGCTTTAGCCTTACTTCTTCTCATTGTCTAGTTATAAGAAATTCTATATTTCAAAAGAATAGGAATGCATAATCATATTCTATATCTTTCATCATATAATCGACACTCTTAAAACAAAACCTAGTCTTTTCTTGTGAAATGTCACTATATTTCCTTCTCATTACATCCTTGCACCCACTTTCCAGATGTGCCCTGGACAATGTTCATAATAACTTTGATTCTATTTTTTAGTTTATACTTCAGAAACTACGATTGGGAGAGGCAGTATATTCTTTCCTAGAAAAATAAGTTCTAAATATAGGTGATTATTTTTATTCTCTTTGGGTTTTTCTTAAATTTATTTCCTTTTAAAAAAGTATATTGCATGTGGATTGTGTTTGGGGGTAGTGATAGCAAAATTATAACAGAATAAGATTACCCCTATGTTGAGAATACTTGTGGAAAACAAAAACCTTACAAAAAACAACGTAATACTTCAACCCAAGTGCATATAACAGATGAATGGATAAATAAAATGTACATACAAAATGGAACACAGCAGTAACTACCACCTCACAGGAGTGTAAGAGACAAATTACTGAAAGGGACTATGGCCTCTGTGAATCTATAATCCATTAATTATACTCTTCAAAGTTTCCAAGATCAGTTGGATGTGGTGGCACATACCTGTTAATCCCAGCATTGAGGAAGCTCAGGCAAGAGGATTCTGAGTTCAAGGCCAGCCTGGGCTACACAGACCTGTCTCAAAAAACTCAAGTTTCAAAGATGAAAAAACCCTAAAAGAAAAGATTTGCAATGTTTACATTCTTTTTTTCTTTACTCCCAGTTGAGCCCCCCGTAGTGATCATAACCTAAACACAGCACAGGATACTGGAGTTTATTAACTGGAAAACACCGGCATAGTTTTGTTTTAACCTGATATTCCTGTTTTCATTTAGTTTTAGTGTGCCTTGGGTTATCTTCAACCAAAGTATGAGTTTTATTAGTACATTACTTTGTAACAGACATCAAAATACTTGCTAAGGAACACTGTCAGAAAACAGAAAAAAATTTTTTAAAAGGATAGAATATGTGGTTTTCTTAATTTAAACTTGTTACTGAAATCATTTGTATCTAAATGTAACTTTTTCTTGAAAGGCTGTAGTTAGTTTTTTTAACCCATGAATTTCACCTGATTTTTAAAAAATTATTATTAGTAGTAATGAGAGGTTGAACTCAAGGCCTCATACATGCTAGGCAAATGCGCTACCACTGATCTGCACCCCCAATCCCCTTTTACATTTTAGGGTCTCACTAAGTTGCCAAGACTTGCCTCTGGCCTCAAACTTGCAATCCTCCTATCTCAGCCTTTCTAGTAGCTGGAATTATATGCATGTGCCATGGTGCCTGGATGATATTTTTTCATCTCTTGCAATGGTTATTCTTTATTACAAAATAATTTGGGCAAAAATAGGAATCCAGCAGAGACTTTTGACCTATGTAATTATTTCCCAATGAATGCACATTAAGATGTTAAAATTTCTCCAATGATGATTCACCATACCATTTTTAGACACTGTTAGAATAAGCTAACAGTGAAACTAGCTCTTGCAAAGCTGGTTTTATAAATTCACCTAACTTATTACAATATAAAAGGCTACTATTGCTGGGTGTAGTGGCACATCTCTGTAATCCTAGTACTCAGGAGGCAGAGGCAGGAGGACGGTGGAAGCCAGAGGCAGTGTGCAGAACATAGCAAGACCCTGACTCAAGATTAATAATAATAATACTAGTAGTAGTAGTAATAGTAATAATAATAATAATAACTTAATGTGGGGACAGGGGTGCAGTTCAGTGGTACAGTGCCTGCAAAGTATGTTTTCTTTAGCCATTTTAACATGTAAGACTTGTTTTTGTTTTGTGATACTAGAGACTTAACTCCAGGGCCTCACACATGCTAGGTTAAGTGCTCTACCATTAAGCAATATCCCCAGCCCTTTTAAAATATGTGTGGCTTGTTTTTTGTTGTTGGCTTTTTTCTCTTTTTTTCTTTTTCTTTTTTCCCCTGAGACTGTGTCTGGCTAAGTCACCCAGGCTGGCCTTGAACTTGTTCTGTGGCCCATGGAGGCCTTGTACTAGCAATCCTTCTGCCTCAGCCTCCTGGTAACAGGACCACAGGTCTGTACAACTAGACTCAGCTTGTATGATCATTTTTATTATTAGGTGCCTACTTTTTTATATAAAAAAAGTGTTACTGATGAACTTTTTCTGTGTCATATCCCACTCCCATTTTTCCTTATGTTGTTGTTGTTGTTGTTAGGTGCCGTCAAGTTGGTATCCGACTTATAGCGACCCTCTGTACAACAGGGGAAACACTATTGTCCATGCTTCTCTGCTGTGCATAGGGTTTTCAATGGCAGATTTATTTTTGGGAGGGGGTTGCCAGGTCCTTCTCCCAAGCCTACAGCTTCTGGTGTTCCCAGGCGGTCTCCCATCCACGTACTAACCAGGCCCAACCCTGCTTAGCTTCCGAGATCTGACGGGATCGGATGCCACAGAGCTATGGCTGCAGGCATTTTTCCTTATAGTTAGGTATTTTTTTTAGGAATGTATATGTCCCACCATAGCAGAACTGACTATATGTAGTATTTGCTGATTGCTGTGGTGTATACCACAAATTGATTGCAAACTTCCAACAGCTCCACAATCGCGTCAGACCTGGCTCCCACATAGCATATCCATAATACTGTGTATTTATCATTATCACAGTAATCATTGTTTTGCATGGCAACTGCTTTCCTGTTTACTTCAAAGGACAGTAAGAGTCATCTTAATTTTTTTTTGGCTGCTGTAACAAAAATATCATACACTGAGTGGATAATAATACAATAGAAATTTATTTCTCACAGCTCTGGAGGCAGGAAGTCCAAAATCAAAGCACCAACAGAACTGGGGTCTGGTAAAGGCCTACTTTCTGGTTCATAGATACCCACCTTCTCACTGAAACCTCACAAGGTGAAAGAACTCCCATCTTTTTAGCTCTTATAAAGGCACTGATTCCATTCATGAAGGTTCCACCCTAATGAGCTAATCACCTCCCAAAGGCGCGACCTGCTAATACAATCATATACTAGGGATTAAGTTTCAACATAAAAATTTTGGGAAGACACATTCAGTAGACAGCAACCTTTTTTTTTTTTTAAATCTTAACACTGATATTCCTTGAATAGTATTCAGCAGATAGTATGTGTCTTGCTAATGCAGACACTATGAAATAATGGACTTAAAATCTCACAAAAATAACAATGACTATAAAATCTATTTCTATAATTCATAACTGCTTTGGCTCAACCCCACAGCCCCATCAGTAAAAGAAGTGCTAGGATTTAAAAAGAAGTGTTTCTGATCCCAAGGTTTATCACAAGAAAGACAATGGTCCACAACTGACCTACATATCTGTATATACCTACTAATCTAATCTACTAACCTACACATACCTCAAAGTATATATGTATTATAGACCAGCAGTCCCCAGCCTTTTTGGCACCAGGGACTAGTCTCATGAAAGACGACTTTTCCATAGACTGGAGGCAGACCTTAGGCAGTAACGCAAGCAATCAGCATGGCTGTTACACACAGATAAACTTCACTTGCCTGCCTGCTGCTCCCCTCCTGCTGTATAGCTCAGTCCCTAACAGTCCTACTGGTCTGCAGCCTGAGGGTTGGGAAGCCCTGCTATAGACTAATTAAAAAGCAGATTCTGGAGATGTGGTTGGCAAATGTTTTTCCTGATTGGTAAATTTATATAAAATGACTTATAAGCATATACAAATTGCATTTAGTTATATATTTAATCTTTTGTGGAAACAAATGGAATTATACAAAATAGAACCCATCTCCTAAATATTTGCCATTTGATTCAACCCAATCTTAATTCAAAAATTATGCCCAAATTTAGAGCAAAGTCTTAATATCCTGCAACTAAAAATGTAATGCATTACATAACACAGTAGTTACTACAGGTTAAATGATTTATTGGCCAAAAGCCAGTAAGTAATTTCTTTACATCTATGTACATTCAAAAATTTTAAGTTATAATATTTATACTTTAGCTACTGTTGTCTTGAGTAATATAAAAAATGTGTGAATTTCAAGCTATATGTTAGTCACCTCAGTAAAAAATTAGATTTTAGCATGTTGTTAGGTGCCATTGAGTCACATCTGACTAATAGCAAACTTCATAGGGTTTCTGATGAATGACTGCTTCAGGATTGCTTTGGAAGTGGGCTACCACATCCTTCTCTTGTTTTTTGCAGTGCTAGGAAATGAATCCAGGGCCTCAGAGAGAGCAGAATGGTACTCTACCAACTGAGCCAAACCCCAACCCAGCATATTACCATGCCTCAAATAATAGTAAAGTTACTTTAGCCTCTTAGAAACTAGTTTTGGTAAGTTTTGCTAAGATACTAAGTCATACCTAGTGCTTATAGTCATATGGCATACAGAAATGATTGTCAAATGTAGCATGCATCAGGATAACAGAGAACTCTTCAAAACAAATTACTGGGCCCCACTCCCAGAACTTCTGATTTAGTAGATCTGAGATGGGGCCAGAGATTGTACAGCTCTAACAAGTTCCCAGGAGATTCTGCAAATGCCAGCCCTGGGACCACATACTGAGAACAACTGGCACAAAGGCAAATGGTAAAGCTCAGAATTACCTATGTTCAAATCCCTACATATTATTTAATATTTATGTACTTTTGGACATAGTTAAACAGTTTTATCTCTCAATTTCCTAATATTTAAAAAGGAGACAGTTGTTGGAGAATTAAACAAATTGTTGTTCAGTGCTGATGAGCTGGGTCTGAATCATAGCAGAAAGGTACACTACCCAACATTGTCTCATACACATGTTGTTGTTGTTGTTGTTAGGTGCCGTCGAGTCGGTATCCGACTCATAGCGACCCTCTGTACAACAGGGGAAACGCTATTGTCCATGCTTCTCTGCTGTTCATAGGGTTTTCAATGGCAGATTTATTTTTGGGAGGGGGTTGCCAGGTCCTTCTCCCAAGCCTACAGCTTCTGGTGTTCCCAGGCGGTCTCCCATCCAGGTACTAACCAGGCCCGACCCTGCTTAGCTTCCGAGATCTGATGGGATCGGATGCCACAGGGCTATGGCTGCAGGCCTCATACACATGATCTTTTCATATTTGAACCCACTGCTGCAGCCACTGTGTTTCTTTCCATTTTGAGTTGTGCCACATCAGCAATCGAAGGTCCCAGGGGCTTTACTCCATTTCCATCATTAAAGTTGACTCTACTGTGAGGGGGCAACTCTTCCTCTGTCGTTCTTTTCCATGCCATCCAGCTTATTTCTGGCACTATACTTGACAGGAGATGTCACATTGAAGACAAAGGTGCACCTGACTCATGCCATGATATTTTCAGTTGCATCATATGCTTATGAAAGCTGGACATTGAATAAAGGAAACTTTTGCTTTTGAATTTTGGTGGTGGAGAAGAATATTGAATATACCATGGACTTCCAAAAGAACCAAAAGATCCATCCTAGTTCTTCTAGGTGTTGTAGGCTTGGGAGAAGGACCCCAGTGCAACCAGAGTGCTCCTTGGAAGCAAGGATGGCTAGACTGAGTCTAACGTATTTTGGACATGTTGTTAAGAGGGACCAATCCCTGGAGAAGGACATCATGTTCGGAAAGTGGCAAGTCAACAACAACCAAAAAGGAAAACCCTCAACTAGATGGATTGACACATTGACTGCAACAATAGGCTTAAACATAAAAAAAGGTCATGTGCCTGGCAGAGTCAGGGAGTGTTTTGTTCTGTTGTACATAGAGTTGCTATGATACAACCCCTAACAGTAACAACATATTTGACAGTGCTTCTCTCCTAAACAAATAGTATATGTGAAATGCTCAATGCACAGTAAGCACTCAAATGATAGTTACATAAGTTGCTTGAATAAATGAATGCTATACTTAACAGGACACATTGTTCCAGAATTCAAAGCACTATGGAGCAAGGGAGAGTTTACTTTTTTCCCTCTCCTATTTCACCACTTGGCTTTTGGAAAAACCTTAAAGTGGACATCAATTAGAGGTCCAAGAGAAAAACTCCAGCCCAGGCTTAAGGAGCAGGGAAAAGGATCCCCTGGCAGTAACAGCTGGGTACCCATAGGTACTTAAAACCTTGAGGGAGGGGAATTTTCCTCCATAATTGCAGAAACTGCTGTTTGAAGAAGGTGGGACAACATCCCTATATAACTTTTTTCCTCTCTGTAATCCCACCATTTGGCTCTGGATGTGTGTACAATCATAGGAAGTGAGCAGAACAAAGAACAAGCTGTTTGGCTGGAGACTGACTGGAAAAGAGTGTAAAATATAGGGAAAATTGTTAAGAGGAAGGAACTCAGAAAAGTTACCTCTTGAGATTGATGATGAACTCCTGGCCTTTCTCCAGAGTTGAACATGGCATAGTTCTTAACCTAAATACCAAAAACCTTAAGAAGTAAACTGAAAGAGTTACCTATCTGAAATTGTCCAATGGGTTGTGGACATACAGGACAGACCCAAAGAACAAAGCATGGCAGACTCTGGAAACCCAACTGACACTGAAATCATAATCCACAGAAAGCTTGCCACAACTTGCAGGCAAAACCCAATGTTGCTAAAACATTATGACTGCTAAAACATAAATATCAAAATTCCCCAGAGAATTTAAGCAAGAATTAGAATCTCAAAATTAATTATGAAAATGTCCAGAATATAATCCAAAATAACATGGTATATGAAGAGCCAGAAAATCGCAACTTGCACTAGACAAAAGACACCAACACTGAGAAGACACAATAATGGAATTATCTGACAAAGACTTTGAAGCAGCTATTATAAAAATGTTCTGAGAAGGAGGAACTTTCTGAAATAAACAGGTCTAAGCAAAGAAATAAAAGCTATAAAATACAGTGGTCCCTCCCTTACCCACAAGGGGAACATTCCAAGACCCTTAGTTGTTGTTCTTGTTATTAGGTACTGTTGAGTCATCTTCTACTCATTGTGACTCTCATCAGGTTTTCAATGGCTAATTGTTTCAGGATTGCTTCGGGAATGGATTGACACATCCTTCTCCTGTTTTTGTGGTGCTGGGGATCCAACCTGGGTCATCAGGGAGTGGGGAGCAGTGCTCTATCAAGTAAACTAAACCTCACCCCAGTACCCCTGGTGGTGGTGGTTGTTAGGTGCTGTCGAGTTGGGATCCAACTCATAGTGACCCTACGTACAACAGGTATAACAGTATTGTTACTGCTTCTCTGCTATTCATAAAGTTTTCAATGGCAGATTGTTTTTTGGGAGTGGGTTGCTGGGTCCTTTTCCCAAGCCTACAGCACCTGGTGTTCCCAAGCGGACTCCCATCCAAGCACTAACCAGGCCTGACTCTGCTTAGCTTCCAAGATCTGATGGGATTGGACGAAACAGTGGTATAGCTGCAGGCTTAAGACCTCTGATAGATGACAGAAGCTATGATTAGTACCAAAGTCTATTTACAAGCACTGTGACATTGACAGTCAATCTGATAAGAAAGAGCTACTAAGTAAAAAGTGGGTGAGTAGCATATACAGGGCAAGATTTCATCACAGCACTTCAGAATGACACCATTTAAAACTTATGAATTACTTATTCATCAAATTTTCCATTTAATATTTTCAGACTATGAGATTGAGAAACTGAAATCATAGAAAGTAAAACCATAGATAAGGAATGGCTACTGTAGAGGCAAAGGGAAATGATAGAAAACGGAAAAATACAGTAACAAATTAATCACTAAATGGGCCTAATAACCAAAATGGAGATGACAAAGGAAAGTTAGTGAACTTGCCAGGCATAGTGGTGCACGTCTGTAATCCCAGCAACTTAGGCAACAGAGGCAGGAGGATTGACAGTCTGAGGCCAGAGATAGCCTGCTTAACTTAGTGAGACCTTGTCTCAAGATAAAAAATAAAAAGGGGATGGAGGTGCACCTCAGTGTTATAGCACTTGCAAAGTATGCTCAAGGCCCAGGATTTAACCCCGAATACCACACACACACAAAAAAATCATTTCAAATATAAGATAGGTAAATTAGAAATAAATGGATGAGAAAATATAAACCATAGATATACTAATCAGAAGAATGCTGGAGTAGCTACATTACCAAATGAAGTAAATTTTAAAGCAAAGAAAATAATCACACATTAAAAAAGGTATGTGATATAATAATAAATGGGCCAACTCGCCAAGAAAATATAATCCTGAATATATAGGCACCTAACAAAAGAATTTTATGTTTCCCCAATGCATTCAAGGCAGTTTCCACTTTCTCCTTCAGTACCTTTGGTTCCTGATCATTTGCTACTCCTTGAAATGGCTGATTATTCACCAATTCGTTTTGGTATAATGACTCTGAGTATTCCTTCCATCTACTTTTGATGTTTCCTTTGTCATTAACATTTTCCCTATAGAATCCTCTTTTTTTCTTCAATTCTTTACGTTTGAGAAAAACAGAGTGTGTTCTTCCCTTTTGGTTTTCTATCTCCAGCTCTTTGCACATGTCATTAATATTTGACTGTCTTGAGCTGCCCTTTGGAATCTTCTATCTAGTTCTATAACTTGGTCATGTCTTCCTTTTACTTTAGCTACTTATCATTCAAGGGCAAATTTCAGAGACTCTTGTGAGATATAACTTGGTCTTTACTTTTTTCTCTGTCTTTTTAATAACCTCTTGCTTTCCTCATGAATGATATCTTCGATGTCTCCCCATAACTCATTTGGTCTTCAATCATTAGTGTCTAATGCATCAAATCTGTTCTTGAGATGGTGAACTCAGGTAGAATATGCTCAAGATCATACTTTGGCTCTTGTAGGCTTGTTCTAATTTTCTTCAGTTTCAGCTTGACCTTAACAAATAAGCAATTGATAGTCTGATCCACAATCAGCACCTGGTCTTGTTCAGAGTTCTGATATTGAGGTCTTTCACAGATGTAGTGTATTTGATTCCTGCATGCTCCATCTGGTGAGTTCCATGTGTACACTTGCCATTTATGTTGGTGAAAAAATGTATTTGCAATAAAAAAGTCATTGGTCTGACAAAATTCTACCATGCGATCTTCAGCATTGTTTCTGTCACCAAGGCCATATTTTCCAACTACTGAGCCATCTTCTTTATTTCTAACTTTTGCATTCCAATCACCAGTAAATTATCAGTGCATCCTGATTACACATTCAATCAAATTTAGATTGCAGGAAATGATAAAAATCTTTCATTTCTTCATTTGTGGCTTTAGTGGTTGGTGTGTAAACGTGAATAACAGTCATATTAACTGGCCTTCCTTGTAAGTGTATGGATATTATTCTATCGCTGACACATGGCAACATATAAGAGTCCAGGAATTGATGGAATATCAATTGAAATCTTTCAACAAACAGATGCAACACTGGAGGAGCTCACTTGAAAAGGACTGGAAAACAGCTACCTGGTAAACTGACTAGAAGAGATTCATATTTATGTTTATTCCCAAGAAAGGGGGTTCAACCCCAATGTGGGTATTATTTAATGATATCATTAATATCATATGTAAGTAAAATTTTGCTAAAGATCATTCAAAAGTAACTGCAGCTGTATATAGATAAGGGAACTGACAGAAAATCAAGCTGGATTCAGAAGAGGATGGGGAACCGGGGACATCATTGCTCATGTCAGATGAGTATTAGCTGAAAGCAGAGAATACCAGAAAGACGTCTATGTTTTATTGACTATGCAAAGCCATTTGACTGTGTGGATCATAACAAACTATGGATAATATGGGAAAGAATGGGATTACCAGAGCATTTAATTGTACTCATGAGGAATCTGTATTCATGAGGACCAAGAGGCAGTTGTTCCAACAGAACAAGGAAACACTGCTTGGTTTAAAGTCAGGAAAGGTGTGTGTTAGGGCAGTATCCTTTTACTGTACCTCTTTAATCTCTATGCTGAGCAAATAATCTGAGAAGCTGGACTTTATGGGAAGAATGTGGCATCAGGATTGGAGGAAGACTCATTAAAAACCTGCATTATGCAGATGACACAACTCTGCTTGCTGAAAGTGAAGAGGATTTGAAACACTTACCGATGAAGATCAAAGAATACAGCCTTCAATATGGGTTGCACCTCAACATTAAGAAAATAAAAATCCTTACAACTGGGTCAGTAACCAGCTTCATGACAAATGGAGAAAAGATTTGAGGCTGTCTAAGATTTTACTTTACTTGCTTCTACAAATACCATCCATGGAAGCAGCAGTCAAGACATCAAAAGATGCACTGCATTGGGCAAAGCTTTTGCAAGTGCTGGACCACTGAGCTGCACCCCAGCCCTTTTTTTTTTTTTTTTTTTTTTTTTTTTGAGACTGGGTCTCACTAAGTTATGCAGACTGCCTCTGGTCTCGAACTTCTGATCCTAGAGTGGCAGTCAGTGAATAAAAGGAAGACCCTCAATAAGATGGACTGACACAGTGACTGCAACAATAGGCTTAACCATAAAACACTGCATGTATGGTAGGGTGTCAGGTAGTATTTTGTCCTGTTATACATAAGGTCATTATGAGTCAGATTCGACTCAATGACACTTAACAACCACAAACAACCAACAACAGAACTTCAAATACATGAAGAACTGACAGAACTATAAGGGAAAACAGGCAAACCTGCAATTATAGTTAGAGATATTAATGTCCTTCTCTTGGTAATCTATGTAACAACAATGCTGCATAAAATAATAAGAATCCAGAACTTAACCCCATCAAGCAATTCGATCTAACCGATATCTATAAAACCCTCCATTCAACAAGAGCAAAGTCGTCTTTTCAAGTACACACAGAATGTTTGCCAAGCTACACCATATCCTAGGTCTTAAAACAAATCTTAACAAATTTAAAAGAACAGAACACTGTAATTAAAATGCCAAGACTACAGAATAAAGAAACAATATTAAAAGCTGCGAGATAAAAACACCAACTCACAAAGGAAAACCCATCAGAATAACATCAGACTTCTCAGCATGAACACTAAAATATAGGAAAGCATGGAATGATATATTTCAAGCTCTTAACATAAATAACTGCCAACCAATATTATTACACCATCAAGGTCATCACTCAAAATGGATGAAGAAATAAATACATTCCAAGACAACCACACACTAAAGCAATTACATGACCACAAAGCCAGCATTGCAGAAGATACTTGAAGGAATTCTACAAACACAGCAAGAACGATAGTCTGCACCATGAAAGTACAGGAAAAAATAAACTTCATAAGCAGTACAAATGAACTAAGGAGAACTAGGAAAGTCATGTGTTGCTGTTGTTGTTGTTAGGTGCTGTCAAGTCAGGTCCGATTCATGGAGACCCTTATAGGGTTTTCGATGGTTGATTGTTTTTTTAAGATTGTTTCAGGAGTGGGCTGCCACATCCTTCTCCCATTTTCATGGTGCTGGGGATTGAACCCAGGGCTTTAGAGAGCACAGAGTGGTATTCTACCAACTGAGCTAAACCCCAGCCCAACAATCAGTCATGTATAACCCCCAAACCCAGAAAACCCTGAATATAAGGGAAAGAAAAAAGAATCAATAGTATATGACCCAACCAAGAAAACACCCAACATAATTACAAGAAACAGAAAACCTTTCTCAATAATAACTCTAAATATAAATGATCTTAACTCTCCAGTTAAAAGACAGATTAGTATATTGGATTAAAAATAAGATCTGACAATTTGTAGTCTGCCAGAAACACATCTCATTGGCAAGGACAGCCACAGACTAAAAATGAAAGGATGGAAATTGATATACCAAGCAACTGGAAGTCAAAAAAATAAAAAGGGAGGAGTAGCCATTCTTGTATCAAAGTAGCTTTCAAGTTAAAATTAGTCTGAAGAAATAAAGAAACTCACTACATATTAATAAAGAGAACAATTGATCAAGAAGATATAACAATTGTAAATGTGTATCAGTACACTCAACTTCATTAAAAAAAATACTACTGGACTTAAAGGGATAGGCAGGTCCAGACACAATAATAGTGAGTGACTTCAATAATCCACTCTCATCAATAGATTGAGCATCCATACCAAAAAAAAAAAATCAACAAAGAAACTTCAGAATTAGACACTACAATACATCAAATGGATTTAACAGACATACAAAATATCCAGCCAAAAGCTACAGAATACACATTCTTCTCCACAGCCCATGGAACTTTCTCTAAAATAGATCACTGTTTAGAACATGAACCAAGTCTTAATATATACAGTAAAGTTGAAATAATTTCATGTATCTTATCAGACTATAATGAAATAAAACAAGAAATGGACAGCAAGAGAAATTAAAGAAACTACACATATACATGAAGATTGAACACTCTTAAGTGATCAATAGTTACTTGAAGAAGTCAGAGGAAATTAAAAAATTCTTAAAATCAAATGAAAATGAAAACACAATCTACTAGAATCTTTGAGATACAGCAAAGGCAGTTCTAAAAGGGAAGCTTATAGTTATGAGTGCCCATATTAAAAAAAAATCAGAGAGGGCTCAAAAAAACAATAATATACCTCATGCTCTTAAAAAAACAAGAACAAACAAAATCCCAAACCAGTAGATGGAAAGAAATATTAAAGATCAGAGTAGAAATTAATGAAATATAGATTAAAAGGTCAATTTAAAAATTGAAACAAAGAGCTGGTTCTTTGAAAAGATAAACAAGCCTGACAAACCCTTAGCCAAACTAACCAAAGGAAAGAGAGAAGACTCAAATTAATATAATTAGAGATGAAAAAGGGAACATTACAACAGATACCAACAAAATCCAAAGAAACATAAGAGAATACCTTGAAAAATTATATTCCAAAAAAACTAGAAAACTTAGA
>VMDO01000455.1:0-174478 GCA_007922755.1 Pedetes capensis
GGTAGATGACCAACCATTCCAAGAGGTTGCATATGAAGAGGAACCAATGGTGTTGAAGGATGAAGTGGAAGCTGCCTTGAAAGAACTGGCGAAACACAAGGCTCCAGGAATTGATGGGATACCAATAGAGATGTTTCAACAAACAGATGCAGCACTGGAGGTGTTAACATGTTTATGCCAACAGATTTGGAAAACAGCTGCTTGGCCAACTGACTGGAAAAGATCCATATTTGTGCCTATTCACAAAAAAGGGGATCCAACTGAATGTGCAAACTATTGGACAATATCATTAATATCGCACACCAGCAAAATTCTACTAAAGATCATTCAGAAGTGACTGCAGCAGTATATAGACAGGGAATTACCAGAAAATCAAGCGGGATTCAGAAGAGGGCGGGGAACCAGGGACATCATTGCTGATGCCAGGTGGATATTAGCTGAAAGCAGAGAATATCAGAAAGATGTCTATCTATGTTTTATTGACTATGCAAAAGCATTTGATTGTGTGGATCATAACAAATTGTGGATAACGCTTCGGAAAATGGGAATACCAGAACACCTAATTGTGCTCATGAGAAATCTGTACATGAACCAGGAGGCAGTTGTTCGAATAGAACAAGGAAACACTGTGTGTCTTAAAGTTGAGAAAGGTGTGCGTCAGGGCTGTATACTTTCACCATATCTCTTCAATTTATATGCTGAACAAATAATCTGAGAAGCTGGACTTTATGAGGAAGAACGAGGCATCAAGATTGGAGGAAGACTCATTAACAACCTGCGTTATGCAGAAGACACAACTCTGCTTGCTGAAAGTGAAGAAGATTTAAAACATTTACTGATGAAAATCAAAGATCATAGCCTTCAATATGGGTTACGACTAAACATCAACAAAACAAAAATCTTTACGAGTGGGTCAGCACGCAACTTCACAATAAATGGAGAAAAGATTGAGGTTGTCCAAGATTTTGCTTTGCTTGGCTCTATACTCAACACCCGTGGAAGCAGCAGTCAAGAAATCAAAAGACGCATTGCTCTAGGAAAAGCAGTGGCAAAAGATCTCTTTAGAGTATTGAAAAGCAAAGACGTCATATTGAAGACGAAGGTGCGTCTGACTCATGCCATGGTATTTTCAGTCGCATCATATGGTTGTGAAAGCTGGACGTTGAACAAGAGAGACAGAAAAAGAATTGATGCTTTTGAATTGTGGTGCTGGAGACTTCTATTGAATATACCATGGACTGCCAAAAGAACCAACAAATCTGTCCTAGAAGAAGTGCAACCAGAGTGCTCCTTGGAAGCAAGAATGGCCAAACTGCGTCTTACATATTTCGGACATGTAGTCAGGAGAGATCAATCCCTGGAGAAGGACATCATGTTTGGGAGAGTGGCAGGTCAACACAAAAGAGGAAAACCCTCCACCAGATGGATTGACACAGTGTCTGCAACAATGGGCTTAAACATAAATAAGGTCATTTGCCTGGCACAGAATCGGGAAGTGTTTCGATCTGCTGTACATAGGGTCACTATGAGTCGGACTCAACTCGACAGCACCTAACAACAACAACATGAGTTGGACACCGACTCAACAGCATCTAACAACAGGAGGGAGATTCTTAAAGAGGGCTCGTCTTCAGGGAGCCTGAGTCAGAAAACTGAAATTTTTGAGTTGATAAATCAAGAGGAGATAAAGACTAATGAATCCCAAAGAAAGATAATATAGTAGGGTGGGAGGAGAAAAGGAAGACTGTTAGGTAGATAGCTTAGGCATTAGCAAGCGGTATGTAGGAAACGGGATTGAACATGGCTTCTGCCGCTTGGCCATGATGGATGAGGACGCGTGTGTCTCTTAGCACATTGGAAAGGCCCCACACCCTAATCCAAGCCTCTGAGCCATTTTACAAAACAAAGACCCTAAGCTCATGTCACACTAGGCACCCAGCGGGGCACCCATGGCTGACTTCACACTGGATGTGCCTTAGTATGCGTAAAACTAGAGGAGACATGCACCCACTCTTTCTCTTCTCTTCTCTTCCCTTCTCTCTGCTGCTGGCCCTCTGCTCTTCTTTTCACTATCTGGCAACTACATGCACCATTCTTCCTTCTCTTGAGCCCTCCATCTTCTCTGTCTCTCCATGGTACTTTTCCTTATAAAATCCTCCTTACCTCTCCTTTTCTCTCTGACCTTACCTTCCTCTGAAGAATAGAAATGTCCTTATGTGGATTCCCGGTCAAGGAACCCAAGTTTTTCCAGATTCCTTTCCAGGTTTACCTAAGCTTCTTCAGGTACCTCAGTTTTCCCTGTAATTATTCCTTAAAGATGTACTATCTTTTAATAAATCTCATCTATACTGTTGGGCTGCAGTTTAGCTCAGGTGGTAGAGTGCTACTCCACACTCTGAGGACCTGTTTCTATCCCCAGCACTGCAAAAACTGGAGAAGGAAGTGTCAATTCACTTCCAGAGCAATTCTGAAACAATCAGCCATTGGAAGCCCTATGAGGGTCAGTATGAGTCCTAATGAACTGGACAGTACCTAACAACAACAACAGATCTGTACACTCTACTATAACTTATTTGTCAGGTATAAATTCTTTTATACATCAAATACAAGGACCAAAGTTTTGCTGCCCTATATCTGGACAGTGCTCTGGATCTACCTATCCATGTTCCCCACGTCTCTCTGGTGACAAGACTAGTAGTCTGCTTCCTTTTTGGATTCCTCGTGGGTTTCTGATACTAAAAGGCTTGGACTTAAAAAGTTTTGAAAACTGTGTATTCTTAGGAATGTATGAATGTATGGATTCTGTTTGTTGGCTTGCTGAACAAACAACTTGATCCCACTGCATAATATTCATTTTAAATGGAGTACATTTTTCCTGATTTTAATATATTTTTGTGCATGAACACTTACCAGAAACCTCTAGGCATTAATGAGCCCAGATTTGATTTTATCCCATGCAGCATTCACCTCACACTCATGTGAGAAATGAGAAATTTTTTATTGAATTTTAACTCTATACTTGATAAGAGAAGTTGATTCTTAGAGCAGCTGATTTAGCTAAATAACATGGTTTATTAAATTCAAAGTTTGTAATGTACCTAGTGATATTTGTAATTTTTTACAAATTTTTATATGTTCTTCAGGAGCCACAAGGCTTGTGTATTAAAAGCACTCAGCTATAACATCATATTAATATGTTAAATTTAGTTCATAGATTTTTTTTCCCCTTCAAAAATTGATCGCCAGTGTCTCTGAATCAAGACTTCAAATGCAAATTAGTATAGTAATTTGGAGAAAATGAAGGGCTTTCTGCTGTGTATACTAGGTCAGAAACAGAAGTGCTGATTATTTTGCATACCTGCTTTGTTGTTGTTGTGGTTGTTGTTGTTGTTGTTGTTGTTGTTGTTGTTAGGTTCCCTCCAGTTGGTATCCAACCCACAGCAACCCTATGTACAACAGGCGAGACACTATTGTCAGTGCTTCTCTGCTGTTCATAGGGTTTTCAATGGCAGATCGATTTTTGGGAGTGGGTTGCCAGGTCCGGCTCCCAAACCTACAGCACCTGGTGTTCCCAGGCGGTCTTCCATCCAAGTACTAACCAGTCCTGACCCTGCTTAGCTTCTGAGATCTGACAGGATCAGATGCCACAGGGCTACAGCTGCAGGCTGTGTACCTACTTATGTTTCCTTAATAAGGTTTTTCCTTTTATTTTGTTTGGTGGGAAACCATAAAGCAGCATTTTCCCCCTCTGTCAGTATCTTTCAGTATAAATTGTAGTGGGTTACTGCTTTCCTCCAAGTGTTTATTTCATTCTGAGTGTTGGATTTTTATGAATCTGCTCAACATATACTCAGGTGTGTGTGGCACCATGTCAGGTATGTGAGAGAGGCAGGTCATTTGGAGATTTCAAAATATAAATGTATGGTAGTTTAAATGACTGTAAGATAAAAAGGAAGGAAACCAGCATGTGTGGTCTGCTATGATCTAGGATCTGAAGCAAATATGTAGAAATAAGTATACTAGTTGGTCAGGCCTTAAGGAGTAAGGACAACCTCCCATGCATTCCAGAGGCCTGCAGGTAACAATATGTGTGGCATCTTCTCTGCACAGGAGGGAACTTCCTAGATTGGTAGGTTTTTATTAAGGGGAATATGATTGGGAAGATTAATTGGGATGGACTTTGAATGTGAAACTAAGAACTTGTGTGTGTGTGTGAGAGAGAGAGTGAGAGAGACAGACACCCACATGCACATGAGCTCATGTGGGGGTCTTTCTCTGTTGCCCAGACTGATGTCAAACTCTTGTACTCAAATGATCTTCCACTTAAGCCTCCTCACTAGGTGGAACTCTAGCTGTGTGCCATCATAACCAGTTGATTATCTTTTTTTCTTTTTCTTTCTCTTCTTTCTTTTTTGTGGTTAGTGGGAAGCCATTACAACTTTTTGAGCAAGCAAGTGTTAATGCTAGCGACTATATGTAGGGTGAATTGAAAACTACAGGGCCTCAACCCCAGTCTTCTCTTATTTTCCTTGTCCTCTATTTTAAAAAGCTTTAATAGAGGAGTATAAGTTGAGTTTCAAATTAAAGTTGTGTAAAGCCTGCAATTTATAACTCAGCACGAGCATCTTCATAAAACCAAGGGTATTAATCATGAGCACTTAAGTGTCCAAGTAATTTGTAGGTAACTGAGGTGTTTATATGGTTTGGGCTTTGATGGAATCAGACTAGCTTGAATTCTAGTTTTGCCACTCTATAAAGTTGAGCAAAATCTTATTTCTAAGGCTCACTCTTCATCTGGGGAGAGGAGCTTGCAACAGGACCCACTCTTGAGAATGAGCATTAAATAAGATAATCCATGTGAAGTAGTTAGCCATTGCCTGGTAAATAATAAAGATCTCCAGGGAGTACCTTTGTTCTGTGAATTGTTGTTGCTATTATTATTATCATTATTATGTACTGAACACTATCATATTGTTTCCATGGAACAGTGCATTCAGATTTTTGATCTTATACTGTAGCAACATGCTTTTAATCTGGCCCGAAGAATCTCTCTCCTGCCCCATCCAAACTTCAGTACTTACTGGATGCCTCTGGATTTTCCTTTTCTTTGTTATAAGTCTCTTGCCTTGTTAATGAGGCAGTGCCCCAAAACCAGAGCTCTTGGGCGCTACAGAAAAAAGACCGTTTACTACCAGTCTTTTAAGAGAAAGTCTGGTAAGTTTTGGTTTTGTAGAGCACAGACAGTGTTACATGTTTTATTTTGAGTTTTTAAAAAGACATGTAGGTAGTTGGGCATGGTGGCACAAACCTATAATACCAGCAACTCAGTAGCCAGAGGCAGGAGGATCACAAGTCAGACCCTAGGCAGCCTGTGCAACTGAGCAAGACCTTGATTCAAAGGTAAAATTTTTTTTAAATGGGCCAGGGGTGCAGCCCACTGGTAGAGCACTTGCAAAGTATGTGCAAGACCCTAGGGTAAAAAGAAAAATATAATAGATGTAAGTATTGTTATGCTTTAAACTGTGGTGTTTATTCAGAAATTTTGACTTAATCTTTCCTTTTGTCAGGTTTAAGCCGTTTTTTCCATACCAAACGTTGCAAGGATTTGAAGACGATGAAGAGCATATCCATATACAACAGTGGGCACTTACTGAAGGCCGTCTTAAAGTTACATTGTTAGAATGTAGCAGGTATGATCTCTGTTTTGTCATTTCTCCATCATGGGAAAGAAAATGAAAGTGTACTTGAGTATTTGTGTTTATTTTCCTTTTGTATTAATTTATGTTGTATTATTTACCTCTAAATTCTTTAAACATAAATGTAATAAAAGCAGTCCCATTTTTTAGCTGCATATTGCTCAACGAAAAAAAGGAAAACCCTCCACCAGATGGATTGATACAGTGTCTGCAATAGTGGGCTTAAATATAAATAAGATCGTGTGCCTGGCACAGAATTGGGAAGTGTTTCGATCTGCTGTACATAATGTCGCTATGAGTCGGACTCGACTCAATGGCACCTAACAACAACAACATTGCTCTATTGGCCTGTTTTTAACATTGCCTATTGGAAGAGCTGTTCCTAACATAATAGTTTTGAGAATTGCATAATTGGAAATGCCCAGGAAAGTGAACCCCTGTGCATTTAGAAATAATCTTGTCTAGATTCGTTTTACCACCACCATAGTCCAAGCTAGGTTCATATCTTGTTTAAATTATTTACTACACTAGCTTTCTCACTTTTTCCTCTGACATTTTGATTCTCAGTATCACAGCCAGCATGGTCTTTAAAATGCAAATCTAATTGTCACTCTCCTATTTAAAACTCTCAGTTTCTGTATTACTCTTAGGTCTTGACCTACAAGTCTTTCTGCTCCAACTTCTTTTATAGTGTTCTCTGCCCAGCCCCTCACTATTGTACTTCAGCTGCATAGGGCTTCTTAAAGAAAGAGATTGACAGTTTTTCTCTCAAGAGCCAGGTAGTAACTATTTGGGGCTCTGTGATTTACATGATCTCTCTTGCAACGCTCCACCTCTGCTGTGTAGTGCAAAAGCAGCCATAGACAATATGTAAATGAAGGGGCAGTGCTGTATGTCAGTAAAACCTTATGAATTTCATAATTTTCATGTGTCATGAAATGATCTTTTGATTAATTTTCAACCATTTAAAAACATAAAAATCATTGGTAGCACATAAACCATACAAAACAGGCAGTGGACTGGATTTGGACCACAAGCGGCTGCTTGCCATTTCCTGCTTATAATATATGTTGACTGACTGCTATTTTCCTGGCCTACCCCATTCTCTGCTCCTTTTTTTTTTTTTTTTTGCGGTACTGGGGGTTGAACCCAGGGCCTCGTGCCTGCATGCTCTGAAAGTGCTGGACCACTGAGCTGCACCTCAGCCCTTTTTTTTTTTTTTTTTTTTTTTTTTTTTTTTTTTTTACTTTTTGAGACAGGGTCTCGCTAAGTTACGCAGACTGCCTCTGGTCTCGAACTTGCGATCCTCCCACCTCCGCCTCCCCAGCCACTGGGATTACAGGCGTGCGCCACCACGCCCGGCCCCATTCTTTGCTCCTTGAAACCAGCTTTTCCTGGGAACACTCAATAGTTACCTCCTTAGTGTCTCTCCTGACCATTTCAAGTAAAAGTATATTTATGCTATATTTTTGTGACTCTTAATTGTACCCGTCTGGGCTGGGATTTAGCTCACTTGGTAGAGTGCTGCGCTGCAGTCTCTGAGGATCTGAATTCAATTCCCAGCACCGAAAAAATGGGAGAAAGGCCTGGCAATCCACTCCCAAGGCAATCCCGAAACAGTCAGCCATTGAAAACCCTATGAGGGTCACTATGAGTCGGATACCAACTCGACGGCACCTAACAACAACAACAATTCTTACGTTAGTCCTGCAAGTTTGGGATGTATACCCAGCACCTTTACATAGATGATGGCTTAATCTTGGAAACAGGTACAGTACCTAGAATGTTCTAGGCATTGTCTTTATAAACCCAGACACATAAAAACTTACTCAGTGTTGTGGTAAAGTGTTACTGTACACAGAGTTTAAGAGTGGCTTAAAAGTATTTATTAAGTTACTTTTCTCAACTCATCCTAGCTTTTATATATTCTTATTGAAGCCTGAACATTCTTTCTACATTCTTATTAGAAGTGTACACTACTGTTTTTCTTTCATTTTTCCTTTTTTTTTTTCAGTACTGAGGGGTTGAATTCACATGCTAGGCAAGTGGTCTGACACTGAGCTGTACCCCAAACCCCGCTTTTTAAAGTTTTTTTAAATCTTGAGACAAGGTCTTGCTAAGTTATGCAGGCTTGCTAAGTTATGCATGGCCTTGAACTTGAGATTCTCCTGCCTCGATCTCCCTAATCACTGTAATTACAGGTGTGTACCACAGCACCTAGCTTCTTGCTCTTATAAACCTTTTCCTTAATACAAAATTAGAACTCTCAGTTTATGTAGATTCTAAATTTGTAGGATTCAAGCTAAAAAGGAGATTTTACTAAGGATTATTTCAATTGTTATTTTGTTTTGAATATAAATTCATCTTGTATGGCTTATTGTCATCTCTGAAGCAGAAAATTACCATAGAGAAAGTGGAAGAACAAATAATAATACCTCCCTTTTTTAGAGAAAGGGCCAAAAAATGCTTATCATTTCATATTGTAGAAGCAACTTAAAGGCTTAAGACCTTGAGGATTTTATTTTCTATAATTGCTTGTTGTTGTTTGGTGCTGTCGAGTTGGTGTCCGACTCATAGTGGCCCTGTGTACAACAGGCAAAACAGCCTTGTTAGTGCTTCTGTGCTATTCTAGAGTTTTCAATGGCTGATTGTTTTTTGGGAGTGGGTTGCCAGGTCCTTCTCCCAAGCCTACAGCTCCTGATGTTCCCAGGCAGTCTCCCATCCAAGTACTAACCAGGCCCGACCCTGCTTAGCTTCTAAGATCTGACAGGATCAGATGCCACAGTAGTATGGCTGCAGGCAATAACTACTTAATGATATGAAAAAGTTTGAAACAAATAAAATATTCAGTTTTTTAAAAGAACATAAAGTAAAATTAAGATGTATCAGTATGTAGATAAAAGTTCTGAATTAGCATGCTGTGATAAGTAGAAATTTCTTGGGTTTTTAGCATGTACGCATGCATATTCACACTTCTCCTGTTTGAACTAGAGCAATTTAAACATGTTCACATAATTATAATATCATGTGGATCATTTACTATTCCAGATTTAGTGTAACATTTTTATCCATTTTTGTTTCTTAAACTTTTTAGAACTTGACCTTGAATCAAGTAAAAAAGAATATAACTCTAGTAATTTTTTCTCCAGATTTATGAAATGGAATATCGTACTCATCATCCACAGATAACCGTGGTTTTGTGTGAGGACTTTTCATTTTTTAAACTGTTCATTTTGAAATAACAAAATGGTTTTGTATGAGGACTAGTCATGTTCTTTTGAACTAATTTCAGACTTACAGAAAAGTAATGTCAACACTTTTATTGAACTTACCTGTCATAAGATTTTGAGGATGAATTTTTCTCAATGAGGAAATTTAGAAACATTAATAGAAAACATTTTGAAATTATTAGTTGTACAACTGAAAGCTCTATGCTTTGGAAGGGAGTATGAAGTGAAATTAATATCAACTTTTGAGTAAGAGCACTGAGTTTACATCCTAGCTTTATGCCCATACTGGCATGTCATGAGGCAAGTTCTACACATCTGTGAAATGGGTAGGGTACTACTTTGGTGGAAGTTGTGGTCAGAGATAGGTAACTCAGCCACAGAGCTTAACACATAGTGAACTTGCAGCAAATGGAATTTCTCTTATTATGTCTCAAGGTAATCTTTGTAGCATTTATCAAGAAAAAAACCTGTGAACAAGCTGTACACCTGTGATCCCAGTAACTCTGGAGGTGGAGGGAGGAGGATCACAAGTTCAAGGCCAGAAGCAGCCTACATAACTTAGCAAGGTCCTGTCTCAAAAAGTAAAAAATGGACTGGGGTACAGCTCAGTGGTAAAGTGCTTACAAAGCATGAGGCCCTGGGTTCAACCTCGAGTACCAAAAAAAAAAAAAAAAACCTACAAAAAAAGTATGACCAAAGCTATGTTCTCTTCGTATTGATTGTGGGAATTTGAATTTGAATTTGTTTAATTGAAAAGAGTCTCATGCTGTAAATGAAGGTTATTCTAATAGAATTTCCCAGTCAAGGTGATTTTGATGGTAAAAATTGGTTCTAACACTTTGTTTTTGTCATTTTTTAAAAATAAAGCATTCTAAATGATTACATGTTTTTGATTTGATGAAAGCTGTTTTTTTAAACGACATGTCAATACAATTGCTGTATTTGTAGTACTGCTACTAAGAGGCTATATTATTTCCCATTAGCGTTACAGTCATATTATTGTGATTATTGCTTTTTAATTTCTATAGTCCACCTCCTATTTTAAAGGATTTGCGGTGTTTTACAAAGAAAACAAACCCATCTATAGTTAAATAGAAGACATGTTACATCATAACAACCACCCAGAGAAGACTTCGATTTTTTTTGGCAGCCATGGAAATAAAAGAAATTTGATAAATTACTTAGCTAGTCTCATTTTTTAAATTAACTCATTTTTCAATTAACAAAATTGTGTTTATCTTGTACAACATGTTGTTAAGTGCACTAGTGAACTCCTGTAATCCCAGCAACTAGGCAAGCAGAGCAGGAGGATCTCGAGTTCAAGGCCAAAGGCAGCCTGCATAACTTAGTGAGTCCCTGACACGAAATTTAAAAAAATTTTTTTAAGTTTCTTTTTAAAGGCCATAGGTGCAAACACTGGTAGGGCATTTGCAAAGGGTATGCAAGACATTGATGGGAGAAGGACCTGGCAATCCACTCCCAAGGCAATCCCGAAATAATTAGCCATTGAAAACCCTATGAGGGTCGCTATGAGTCAGATACCAACTCGACGGCACCTAACAACAACAACAACAACATGCAAGACACTGAGTTCAACCCTCAAGTTCAACAACAAAAACAAAACAAAATAAACAAACAAGAAACCCCAAAATACGTATACATTGTGAAATGGCTCAATCAAGGTAATTATCATATGCATTTCCTCACATATATTTTTAACTTACATTTTCTGATAAACTGTGTGTGTGTGTGTTTTTCCAGTACTGGGTCGGGTTGAATGCAGGGCTTATCACTGAGCTGCACCCTCAGCCCATAGTGAGACAGTGTCTTGCTAAATTGCCCAGGCTGCCTCTGGCCTCAGCCTGAGTCACTGGGATTACTGAATGGCTGGGATTATAGACATGCATCATGGAACTTGGCTCCACATATTCATGAAATACAAAATTCTAGCTTCAGATTCTAAGAGGAATTTATCATATATGAAGTATGATCCAAAACTATAGTGTTTAAATTTTAAAAGATTATTATAGTAAAAACACATTGTCCCTAGTCCCCCTCAAAACACTCGCCCTTGCACACGTTCCATCATTCTGGCCACTTTCTGAAACAGTTGGAAAGTCCTCTTTCATGAATGTCTTTAGTTGTGCTATTGTGGCTGCTTCAGTGTCCTGAATTGATTTAAAATGTTTGCCTTTCATGGTCATTTTGACTTTGGGGAAGATCCAGAATTACATTATGTCAGATCTGGTGAATAAGGTACACAAGGACATACCGCAATGTTTATTTGATAGAAATTAGCATTCTAGAATCATTGTTCATGACCTATGATTTAGGGCCACTTTAAAACACCCCTCTCAACTATAGTTCACACCCCCCTGACTGCGCTGAGCAAGTTGAAACTTGTCACCCAGTTTTACAAGTTTTGATTCACCGCTTGCTATATGAAGATCCTTGCCTTTCCATTCTCTACTGTTTGGAAAATCAAGCCAAATTTAGAAGAGGGCCTGTAACCAGGGACATCATTGCTGGCATCAGATGGATTCTGGCCGAAAGCAGAGAGATGTCTATGTTTTATTAACTATGGAAAGGCATCTGACTGTGTGGATCACCACAAATTATGGATAACAGTGCGAAGAATGGGAATACCAGACCACTTAATTGTATGCATGAAGAATCTGTACGTGAACCAAGAGGCAATCCTTTGAACAGAACAAGGAAACACGGCTTAAAGTCAGAAAAGGTGTCAGGGATGTATCCTTTGACTGTACCTCTTCAGTGTCTATGCTGAGCAGATAATCTGAGAAGCTGGACTTTATGAAGAAGTCACGTAAGAATAGGAGGAAGACTCTAACAATTTGCAATATGCAGATGACACAACTTCCCTTTGCTGAAAGTGAAGAGGACTTGAAACACTTGCTGATGAAGGTCAAAGAACACAACCTGCTGTATGGATTCTGCCTCAACATCAAGGAAACAAAAGTCTTTGCAACTTGGTCAATAAGCAACTTCATGACTATTGGAGAAAAGATTGAGGTTGTCCAACACCCACAAAAGCATCAGTCAAGAAATCAAAAGACCCATTATGTTGGAAAAAGCTGTTGCAGAAGACCTCTGAAAAGTAAAGGTGTCATATTGACGACAGAGGTGCACCTGATTGATACCATGGTATTTTCATTCTCATCATATACTCGTTAAGAGCTGGTCATTGAATATGGGAGACAGAGGAAGAACTGATGCTTTTGAATTATGGTGCTGGAGACAAATATTGAATATACCATGGACTGCCAAAACAGATCTGTCCTAGACAAAGTGCAACCAGAGTGCTCCTTGGAAGCCAGCATTGCTAGACTGTGTTTTACATAATTTTGGACATGTTGTCAGGAAAGACCAATCCCTGAAGAAGGACATCATATTGGGAGAGTGGCAGGTTAGTGAAAAAAGGAAGACCCTCTACTAGATCGATTGATACAGTGTCTGTGATAATGGGATTAAGCATAAAAATGATCATGTGCCTGCCATGGCATCAAGTAGTGTTTTGTTGTAAATAGGGTCACTGTGGATCAGGCCTGACTCAGTGGCATTTAACTAAGCCTTTCCATTGGATGGCATGCAGCTGCAATTTCACTATTGTTTTTGATCCCACTTTGTAGTGCTTTATGTAAAAGATAATGATGTAGTGGATTCAGTTTGGGAGAGTGATTTTATCAATCGCACTTTAAAAAACAAATTGAAATTATAGTCAGTGAAGGTGAAAGCTATTAAATTTTCTTATGAGAGTACTGTATTCTACAGAAATAACTTTAGGATAGTCTGTATTCATTTTAGGTAGAAGAAGGTACTAATTTATGTCAGTTCTTCACAGACTCACACTTAATCTATTTGGAAACCTATATTTTCTCAGTAGCTTTTAAGGTGTTGTTTGGCTTTACTGGGTTCCAAAAATACATCTTTAAAGTTTTTTATATTAAATATATGAAAATATAGAAAACTACAGAAGTTGACATTCTTGACTCATGGATCCCAGTTTTTCTCAGTGATTATAACTCTTTGCTGTCTTTAATAATTTTAGTGCCTAAATTGCCCAAAATTTGGCCGATAGGAGCCCCCCCTCAGGCTGGCTTCCTTTGTGCTTATTGACATGATCCTGTCTTTTTTTTTTTTTTTTTTTTTTTTTTTTTTTTTTTTTTTTTTTTTTTTTTTTTTTTTTTTTTTTTGAGACTTCATTTTTGTTTTTGCTGTAACAAGCTGTTACATGTTTATCTTGTATTATTTCTGTCATAATCCTGGAATCAGCTATTTTTTTTCCAGAGAACCCTGGTTCCTTTTAGTAGAGAATGGTGTCAGAAACCAAATCTGGGATTTGGGTGTGTTTGTTGCTACTTCATATATTTATAGACCCCTTTATACAGGCAGAGTTAAGGGGTCCATTTGTGTATCAATTCATGTATGTATGTACATAAGACATATGTGTACATAATTTAGAAATCATAAGCCGGAAGCAGTGGCACACACCTGTAATCCCAGTGCCTCGGGAGGCAGAGGCAGGAGGATTGCAAGTTGGAGACCAGAGGCAGTCTGTGTAACTTAGCAAGACCCTGTCTCAAAAAGTAAAAAAATGGGCTGAGGGTGCAGTTTAGTGATCCAGCACTTGCAAAGCATGCAGGCGCGAAGCCCTGGGTTCAACCCCCAGTACCACCAAAAAAAAAAAAAAAAAAAAATTAGAAATTATGAGTTCATCTGATGCACAGTTCCAGCCCATTGTCAGGAGGTTGTTCCTTGCCTTGGTTCTTCTCCCATTGTATATTTCATGGCTCCCAACAGCGTGAGCACTTTTTTATTTGCTCAGTCCCTCAATTCGTCTCACACTTGCTTTGTTCATATAAAAAAAAAAATGATGAAAGGAGTTCTGGATTCATTTGTAGTTCTCCGGAGCCTACTCAAGATGAGGGCATATGGTCAAGTACTGTGTTCATAAATTCATCCTACTGGCCTTGTATTCTGTCTTCTGACACTTAGAGCCCATAAAGCTTTGTATTTCTGCTTCCCAAACTGTACCACCATTTTCCTGAAGCCTTAGTCCTAAACTAGGCTGAGATTGGACAGTGCCCTTAGATCAGAAAACCACAAGCTAGCAATTTGTACTCCTTCCAGATATATTTTTTTAGATTAAATGTTAATCTCAAGGCCAGCTTCTGTCTGCTTTTAGAAGGCTTTTGTTGTTTTGTTTTTTGTTTTTGTTTTTTTGCAGTCTGGGGGAGAGTTTGCATGATTCCCTTCACTACTATTATGCGTACGACTCCTCACTTGGTCTTATTATAGATGTCAACGTGTTTTGCATTTGTTTTCCCTTTGCTTTTTGTGCTTTTATGGGGAAATTTAGGGAGACTCAAACCATGCCAGCAGCCCCTGACATCCTTCTAAGATCAGAAATATTTTATACAGCACAAGGAAGTATTTTTGTAAAGCAAAAGGAAGTGTTCAATTATGTCATTAAATGCTTTTCTAATGATATCACCTGGTCTTATCTTACACATTAGGTGAAGAAATTTCCAGATGAAAGTTTGATAGAAGAGAGAAATGGAATGAATTGTTTCGATAGCACTGTGTCCATATTTTATAGTGAAATGTTTAGTTCTTCTGCTGGGAAGGCTGCTAATATTGTGAAATTTTGAATTTCATTTACAAGAGTTGCTAATTTAGGTATTATAACCACAAACTATTTCTCATTTCCATTCATTTGTGAATCCTCCAAGACTTTTGGACAGGACAAATAATGTTTTGTGCACTTTAAATTTTCACTGTTAAGTATGATAAATATATATTTGTGATATTATCTTAATATTTTAATGATTTTTATTTGAAATTTATTTTGTCTTAAGGTATCTTTCTTTTAATATGTTCTATTACAACTGTCGTAGCCCTGTGGCATCTGATCCCGTCAGATCTCAGAAGCTAAGCAGGGTCGGACCTGGTTAGTACTTGGATGGGAGACTGCTTGGGAACACCAGGTGCTGTAGGCTTGGGAGAAGGACCCGGCAACCCACTCCCAAAAAACAATCAGCCATTGAAAACCCTATGAACAGCAGAGAAGCACTGACAATAGTGTTTCCCCTGTTGTACATAGGGTCGCTATGGGTTGGACACCGACTCGATGGCACCTAACAGCAACAATAATTACAAATGTATCAGGTAAAGATCATTTTTACATTTTATTGAAATATAATCTTGTTGCGATATTATATTGATTCATAATAGTGTAAACTAAACATTTGTTGTATCTTTTAAAACATCTTTGAAAGTCATGACTCTATCACAAAAACAATTAGTCATTGTTTTCTTTAAACAGTTTTATTGAGATATAATTCACATACCACACAACTTACCCATTTAAAGTGTACGATATACTATTTTTTAGTGTCCTTACAGGGCTGTGCAACTATCAACACAAGATTTTTAGAACATTTTCCATCTCTACAAAGAAATTCTATACCCAAGAGCAGTCAATCTCCATTCTCCTCTAGTTCCTCTTCCCAACCCTAAATTCCCATTTGTTAGAAAACAAAATTATGACAAATTTAATTATAGATCCACTTGGCTTTAATTAGCAATTCATGAAACAAATTGGCATCCAGTCTACAAAATAGCATGATAGCTTTGACTGAACAGCGGAACAGTGGGTTTTGTAAGATGGGAACAAGGAAACAACAATAGAAGAAAAAGCTGATTTGTTAACATCGAGGTACTTGTGTTACTTTTTTTGTAGATGTTAAAGCAGATACTTATTACACTCATTGACTTAGACTGAAATGTGTTTTTGGGAAAAACTAATCTGTTTAGAGATGTTTTTTGTTTGTTTGTTTGTTTGCGGTACTAGGGGTTGAACCCAGGGCCACGCACCTGCACGATTTGCAAGTGCTGAACCACTGAGCTGCACCCCCAGCCCATTTTTTTACTTTTTGAGACAGGGTCTCGCTAAATTACACAGACTCCGTCTCGTCTTGAACTTGTGATCCTCCTGCCTCTGCCTCCTGAGCCACTGGGATTACAGGCATGCACCACTGTGCCCAGCTAAAGTGATCTGAATTTTTTAAAGTTTTGCTTTCATTATGTGGCTTTTAGCAAGAGTGACTCCATTCATTGTATGAATATACCACATTTTATTTAACCTATTTATCATTTGATGGGTGGGCTGGGATTTAGCTCAGTTGGTAGAGCGCTGCACTGCAGTCTCTGAGGTCCCAAGTTCAATTCCCAGCACCGCAAAAATGGGAAAAGGGCCTGGCAATCCACTCCCAAGGCAATCCTGAAACGGTCAGCCATTGAAAACCCTATGAGGGTCGCTATGAGTCAGATACTGACTCGATGGCACCTAACAACAACAACAACAACAATCATTTGATGGACATTTGGGTTGTTCACATTTGTGGGCTATTTTGAATAATGCTTCTGTGAACATGTGCAAATTTTTATGTGAATACATGTTTTAATTTCTTTTGGTTACATACCTAGGAGAGGAGTTATTAGGTCATGATGTTGCTGTTGTTAGGTGCCGTCGAGTTGGTATCTGACTCATAGCGACCCTGTGTACAACAGATGAAACACTATTGTCATGCTTCTCTCTATTCATAGGGTTCAATGGCTGAATGTTTTTGGGGAGTGGGTTGCCAGGTCCTTCTACCAGGCCTACAGCACCTAGTGTTCCCAGGCGGTCTCCCATCCATGTACTAACCAGGTCAGGCCCTGCTTAGCTTCCAAGATCTGATGGAATCCGAGACCACAGGGGTACCACTGCAAGCTATTAGGTCATATGTTAACTCTATATTACTTTTTAAGCACCTGCCATACTATTTTCCAAAATTACTGCACCGTTGTACATTCTTCTCAGCAATGTATGAAGATTCCAATTTCTCTATATCCTCACCAATACTTTTTGCCTTTTTATTTATTTATTTTGTGATACTGGGGACATTGAGCCCAGAGCCTCACACGTGCTAGACAAGTGTTCTACCACTGAGTTGCACCCCAACCCTATTTTTACTTTTTATTTGGAGACAGGATCTTGCTAAATTATGCAAGCTGCTACTGGCCTCCCACTTGTGATTCTTCTGCTTCAGCCTTCTGAGTCAGTGCAATTACAGGCGTGTGCCACCTGCCTTTTCCTCTTTTTTCTGATAGCTATTCTAATGGGTTGGAAGTAGTTTTGATTTGTATTGCCATTGATGTTGAGCATCTTTTCATGTGTTTACTGGTCATTTGCCTATCTTTGGGGAAATGCCTATTCAGATCCTTTGTTTTAAAATTGGGTTATTTTACTTTTTATTGCTGAGTTGTGATAGTTGTTCGTTTTTTGTGGGTAGGAAGCCTTTATCATATACATGATTTGCAAATATTTTCCTCATTCTGTGGGTCATCTTTTCATTTACTTGGTTGGTACCCTTTGAAATACAAAACACATTAATTGTGATGAAGTTCAATTTATCTGTTTTTCCTTTTGGTGCTTGTGCTTTTCGTGTCATATCTAATAAACCATTTCCTAGTCCAAGGTCAGAAATATTTTACGTTTTCTTCTCACAGTTTTATCATTTTAGTTTTTACATTTAGGTCTGTGACTATTTAAGTTAAATTTTGTTATAGTTTGTGTTATTCTTTTTAAAACATTTTCCAGTAAAAGCACAAAAAAACAAAGGGAAAACAAATGCAAAACACGTTGACATCTATAATAAAACCAAGTGAGGAGTAGTATGCATAATAGCAGTGAAGGGAATCACGCAAACTCTCCCCCAGCCTGCAAAAAAACAAAAACAAAAACATTTAAAAACACTGTGAGAAATGTGGCATAACTTATGATTTCAGGGAAGGATCTTGAGAATTCTGCTCTCTCATTCCTGACCCTTGAGCATTAACACTTGTCAGGAGTTTGGGAACATCAGCTGGTACACAGCCTTCTCTGTGTTAGTGAAGGCCCTGAGGTAGTTTACTCTATCAACACATGGTGGCAGCAGAGCTTCGGTGAATGAAAATTCTGGTTATTCTAAACTTGTTGTTAGGTGCCGTGGAGTCGGTATCCGACCCATAGCAACCCTCTGTACAACAGGGGAAACACTATTGTCAGTGCTTCTCTGCTGTTCATAGGGTTTTCAATGGCAGATTGATTTTTGGGAGGGGGTTGCCAGGTCCTTCTCCCAATTCTAAACTTAGTATTTCTAAATTATGAATCCTCTTGATGTATTTGATCTGCCTTTGTGTATGTGTGTGATCGGTTGTTAAGCACTAAGTTTAAAGTTTCTTTTAAGATTCCTTAAAAAATTATTTAAATCTAAGGACTTTTTCCCCCTTGAGTTCATGAAAAAGCTTCTTAGTTTATGAGGTCAGTTTTTGAGGTGTGGACATGATTTGAGATCTCGAAACTTAGGAAACATTTTTCTAAAATTTCTCTGATATATTTTTTCTATTTTTTTTTTTTATTATTTCATTCCTACCCTTGATCTTTTTGTAGAGATAGAACAATAGAGTAACAGTGAAAACGTTGATTAATGTTAAAGCTGATCTCAAGCTTACTCCTGAAAAAAATATTACAGTTTGATTCTGGGGATGGATAATATAGAAGTTGGACATATGTGTAACCTCTCTTTTCTTCAGTAATAAAAACTTCTGTATAATATCAAAATTGGGCCTCAGGTGTCCTTTCTAGAACAGAATATCAAACAGTAAAATAAGGTGATGCCGTTAGTCCTTGCCTGCAGCTGTAGCACTGTGGCATCCCATCCCATCAGATCTCGGAAGTTAAGCAGGGTTGGGCCTGGTTAGTATTTGGATGGGAGACCGCCTGGGAATACCAGATGCTATAGACTTAGGAGAAGGAACCTGCAAACCACTCCCCCAAATCAATCAGACTTGAAAACTCTATGAATAGCAGAGAAGCATGACAATAGTGTGGTCCTCTGTTGTACACAGGGTCGCTATGAGTTGCCAACTCCATGGCACCTAACAGCAACAACATTACTCCTTAACAATTGTTTTTAAGATAATTATTGTTATCTTCTTTCTACTGAAATGAAACATTTTTTGAGCATTTACTGTTTGTAAGGCACTGTGCTAAATGCCTTGTGCATATTATCTTTTACTCTCAAAATAGCTCTCAGAAGCAAGTACTGTTTTTATCCCATAGTTTCCAGAGGAACAGATGGGTTTACAGACATTAAACAGTTTGCCTAGGCTCATATTAGGAGATGAATTTGTGTGTGTGTGTGTGTACACACAACTCACACATACGTGCATTTATAAGTGTGTATTGTACTACGTGTTTGGGTTTTTTTCAGAAACTATTATGTGTCACTCTGCAACTTGTTCTTATGTTTTTGTTTTGTTTTATTTTTTTAATTCGACAGTCTGTTTTGACAGTCTCCAGCTCTTGCTTACTACATGAAGCTGTTTGGTCAATTTCTTTACCTCACAAGTAGATAATGTTTTCTATCTGTTTCACTTAGCTCCTAGAAAAAAGGCCGTCCTGGAATCTCATCTCATTTTAGCCTTAACTTCACTTTTCCACTAGAGGGTGTAACAGATGTTTGATTTAATTCTTTTTCTGTTACTAAGACTATAATAGTAATTGAATAATGTATTACTTTTTGTTATAATGATCACAAAGAAAATTTTGATTGCATACAACTAGTATAACTCCTCTCCCTGTTTTATTTTTTGTACTGCAGGTTACTCATTTTTGGTTCCTATGACAGAGAAGCAAATGTTCATTGCACACTTGAGTTGAGCAGTGGTATTTGGGAAGAAAAACAAAGGAGTTCTATTAAGACGGTAAAATGGATTTGCATAATTTTATACCTGTACAAAGTTTTCTTCTATGTGTATGGTTTTATTAGCATTTCTGTATCCCTGGAGTTGTTGTTGGTCACAAGAAAATAGTTAAGAACAGCTCTTACTTGTCTTGCTAATAGAACAAAATCAGTAACAAAATAAATTACACGAAACTAGTTAATCTTGGGAGCTAGGATTTAGCTCCGCTGGTAGAGTGCTGCTCCCCACTCTGTGAGGACCTGGTTTCAATCTCCTGCACCTCGACAAATGGGAGAAGCACTTGGCAATCCACTTCCAAAGCAATCCCAAAACAGCCATTGAAAACCCTGTGAGGATTGCCATGAGTCGAATAGACTCAACTACACCCAACCATAACAACAAAGTTAATGTTCAGAATCTACATAAGAAACAAAGTCTAACTAGTTTTCCTCCCAGAACTTTAAAATTGTTTCAAGGGTTTGTTGTTACTATTGTTGTTAGGTGCTGTCAAGTTGGTTCCAACTCATAGTGACCCTATGAACAATAGAACTAAACACTCCCCAACAGTGTGCCGTGCCTGGCACTATTGTCAGTGTTTCTCTGCTATTCATGGGGTTTTCAATGGCTAGTTGTTTCAGAATTGTTGCAAGAGTGGGCTTCCAGGTCCTTCTTCCAAGTCTATAGCACCTGGTATTCCCAAGCAGTTTTCTATTCAAGTACTAACCAGGCCCTACCCTGCTTGGCTTCCAAGATCTGATGAGATCAGACACCAAAGTGATACAGCTGTAGACAGTTAGGGGATTAAAAGAATATAATTTCACTAAACACTTTAGAAGGCATGTGAATTCAGAGCATTCATTCATTCAGCATTATTTTTTTGAGCACTTACTTTGTGTTAAGTACTGTTCTGGATGCTAGGAAAGCAGCTCAAGACAAGAAGTCTGTGGCGTTACATGGGGTAGAGGTGTGGAGTGGGGCTAGAAGATAGGGTAGGGGAACTACACGTTATAGTGTAGAAAAAGCAATAAACCAGTAAACCAACTGAACAAGAGATTGACAAGTACTTTGAAGAATATATGGTTATGACAAAGGAATTAGAAATTATGACAAAAGAGGATTCAGATATGGTTATAATAGAGAAGGCTTCTCAAGAGATGACATTGGAGCAGGCTTGCCAGAGAAAATGGAAGACACCTAGTTAAATTTAAATTTCAGGTAAATAATGAATACATTTTTTTTGGTATAAATATGTCCTCAGTATTTTGGGTAATAGTCAAAGTGCTGCTTAGCCTTTAAAGGGCAACCACAGGGCATTTTTACGAATGTTCCTTTCACTTTGGAATTGTTTCTAATTTCTTTATAGTAACTGTTGTGAAAATCCCTAAGTTAAAATTGTATGGTGTGAAGTTCTCTTGGAAAAATAGAGTAATTTGAATCAGAGTGGAGGAGTAGGAAGAAATTAAACTGGCAAAGAAGGATGTGCTGGCCCACACTTTGAGTTTATGAAAGCAGAGGGAGCTATTGAAGCGTTTGAGCATGGCAATGACATGGTCAAAGCCGAAGTTTAAGGAAGGTTTCCTTTTCTCTGGAGGCTGTTCCTGCCGCAATGTTCTTTAAGTTACATCTCATGCAATTTGAAGCAGCTCCTCAGAGGAATAAAATAATGAGTTTTATAGTTTGTGCTGAAATACATAACTACATGTTAAAGCATTACTGTTTTGCCTGGGTAGGTTTTTAGCTTTACTTTTAGTTGGTCACAACTTCCCATTTCTGTTGGCATTTTCAATTTCCTTTATTACATTTGCAAAGATATGAGATTAGACAGCTTTAATATTTTATAGCAAAGGTTAGTAAGACTTTAATCTTGAATCATGATTTTAGATCTTAGTATATGTCATATGAAGTTTCCAAGAAAGAATTCTAGGTTACTAATTACATCTAGTGTAGAAAATGTCAGCAATAGTAAGTATCTAGAGGCATTAAATTACAAATGTCTGAGTTTAATAACCCTACAAAGGAAAATTACTGTGATTTTCAAGACAACATAAAACAGACAATAGAATTTGTCTAATGGATATGTTGCAAATTTAGGTAGAAAATCATTAAAAAACAAATACGCTAAATTATTTGGTGACTTTAGGAAGCTATCTTTGTATAACTACAACCTTCAGGATTTAATCCATTTTTAAATGTTGGAATTTGTTTCCTGAGTTAGGCAGTATTTGCAGTGAATGTGAAGAATGAAAGAAACTTAATTCTTTCTATATTTTAATGTGCCTTTGAGTTTTTAAAGCATTCCAGTGCTATAATCAAGGAGTGGGCTTCCTCCTCTGTCACCTTGAGGATGGGATTTTGTCCTTATGGTTGCAAGATGTCTAATGCATCCCTCAGTATCCATCTTGCAAGAAAAAAGGTGAGGTCTAAGGTAGACTAAAAGCACATGTCAGCCAGGTTTTGTCCTTAAATGTTTTTCTAGATGTTCACTCCAGGGATTTGCACTTACATCTCATTGGCAAGAACTGGGTCAGATGGCCTCCCCAAATAGTAAGGAAATATGGGAAACCATCTTAATTTTTCAATCTTTGTAGATGTAGAAGGCAAGAGTAAGTAAGGGTAGTTGTGAGTGGCTTTTAGGAGCCGAATCCACAAGAAAACAAATCTATTTGGTGGCTATAATTTTTGAGGGTTTTTTTTCCATAAATTATGTGTGGAAAAAAATGAAAAGAATAATTTAACAAACATCCTGCATAAAGCCTACTTTAGAAAGTCTTTATTAGAAATCCAAGGAAATTTAGAGCAAAGTCAGACACTCAGCTCAGTTTACAAAAAGTAAACAATAGCATAATCAGCAAATTTACTTAGCAGGAAACTAAATCTATGGAGCTGTGAAAATAAATCTCATATCCCTTATGGTAATTAGATGATTAATGCTAAAAGAATAGTTAAAAGGTCTTTGGTAATATTGCAGGCTACACAGTTGTTGATAGACTTTTAGGAAGGCAAATAAGCTGGGCTTTTTCTTTTTTTTTCTTTTTCCTCTTCTTTCTTTTTTCTTCTTTCTTTCTTTCTTTTTGTGTTACATGTTCTACACTTAGTAGAATCCCTGATGTGTTGCAGTCATTCAGTGAATGTCCTGGAAGCAAAAGGGGGAAGGTAATGATCCTTTGAGATCTTATTCACAAAAGTGATTCTATCTATTGCCTGCTTAAATGCCTTAATGGCTTCTTATTCCTGCTAGGATAAGGACAAATTCCTGTCATATGTCCAGCAAACCTCTGCTTGGTCTGATCGGTGTCTATTTTTCTTGCCCCTCTTCCTCCCATTCTCAGCTTTAGCCATGCTAGCCATCCTACACTCCTTCATACTGGCCATACTCTCTATCCACTACACAGCTCTGATATGTGTGCACCCTTCCCCCAGCTCATTTCTCCATGTCTGTACCCTCCCTGTTCTTCAGAATTCTGTTTGTGCCAGACCTTAGCTTGTTTCTCCTCAAATATATTCCTGGCCCTTTCCCTACTCTGTGCCTGGACAGGGCTGTTCTCTGCCAGCTGTGTTGCGGCCAGATTTCAGCTGGGTCTGCCCAATGTAAAACACTCATAGGAAATGCAAGAGGACTGGGAAAGCCATGGCATTCTTCCTCTTCTCCTTGGCCTTAGACTACATGTCTGGCAGCCACTCTTTCTCCTCCATGGCTCCATGCCTCTCACGGGGCAAGCCTACCACACTTCCAGCTTCTGCTTGATGCTCCAGCCTCTGGCCTCTACTAACACCACTTCTCCCTCTTCAGTCCAATGTATGATCAGTGGTGACTTCTTTCTCTTTCTAGTATCTGTGCTTCCTCCCTGACTCCTGTCTGATGCTCAGTTCTTTTGTCACCAGGTAGCCGTTCCCATTTTAGATCCCACGCTTTCATATACTCAGGTGTTTTTTCTTTCATTATCAGGGCCTGACTCATACACTAGTCATCCTTTCCTCTGGGAAGCCTTTCCTAGCTAGCACAAATCTCCTTGGTAAATACTTGTCACAGTTGGAATTTTACATTTATATTTGTATGATAACTTGTTTAGTGTTATCTCCAGCAATATCTTCCATTACAGCAGGCACTACGATTTTTTTTTTTTAACTCTGGGTATTGAATAAATGTTTCTGGGAAGATCAAGCCTGGCTATCTGGACATCAGCCTCCTAGTACCCTTAACATTTTTTCTTATAGACTTTCAGGGTTTCAGCATCACTTTTAGTCATACTTCAGTCTCCTTTCTCCCTTCAAGGCTATTCTAATCTGTTTTAATCAAATAAAAATCTTTGTGGTGAACAAGTGTACAAAATGAGATTTATCCCTCAGTATTGTTGTTAGGTGTTGTCAAGCTGGATCTGACTCATAGCGCGCCTATGTGCAACAGAGGGAAACACTGTACAGCACTGTGCCATGCCCATCACTGTGTCAGTGCTTCTCCACTATTGATAGGGTTTTCAATGGCTAGTTTTTTGGGGATTGTTTCAGGAGTGGGCTGCCAGGTCCTTGTGCCATTTTTGCAGTTTTGCAGTACCCAACCCGGGGCCTCGTAGTGTGCTGAGCAGCACTCTACCAACTAGGCTAAACCCCAGCCCCTCACTCAGTATTACTTTTGTGAAAAGTCTGGTTTTCAGAGTGAAAGGTCTGGTTTTCAGAGTGAGAATCTTAGGCTACAAACGTAGTATCTAATGCTGTATTTTATCTCCAGCATTACTAAAAACAATGAAAGAACTTTTTACACTATATATGTAGTTCAAGGGTGCGAAGGTTTAGCTCCATTGCCAGAGTGCTGCTCTATGCTCTCTAAGGTCCTGAGTTCAATCCCCAGCACCACATAAAAGTGGGAGAAGAACATGGCAGCCCACTCTGAAACCAATCTCGAAACAATCTGCCGTTGAAAACTCTATAAATAGCAGAGAGGCACTGACACATTTCCAGGCATGGCATGGTGTCAGGGAGTGTTTTGTTCTGTTGCACATAGGGTCACTGTGAGTCAGACCCAAATCAATGGCACCTAACAACAAAAACAACAACATGTAGTTCAGTATAGCCTAAATAAAACATCTTGGTATGATCTAAAATTTTAATGGCCTTAACTTCCCTTTTAGTTGTAATCCCAGCAGCTTGGGAGGTGGGGGCAGGAGGATCGCAAGTTGGAGACCAGAGGCAGTCTGCATCACTTAGCGAGACCCTGTCTCAAAAAGTGAAAAAATGGGCTGGGGGTGCAGCTCAGTGGTCCAGCACTTGCAGAGCATGCAAGCCCAAGGCCCTGAGTTCAACCCCCAGTACCACAAAAAAAATAAAAATAAAAATAAATAAAAATTCCCTTTTAGTTGTAGAGAATTTTAGAATTCTTGCTGAGTGACACTGAATGAATCTACAGTGTCCAGATCTGTGCACATACCGTTGAATGTTCATAACAAAGAATTTAAAAGAGCTTCCTAAAGAACTGTGATTTCAAGTAAGAACATCTGAGACAGACAAGCTTATAAATACATTAGACCAGATGCCTCAGAGTTGGCATTTTGGTTTATTTATTTAAGGCCAGATGCCTTGCAGGTATCATTTTGGTGTGCCTGTTTAACCATTTGCCATTTACAGTCTTAATCTTATCAAAAGGAAGAGAAAGATTAAAGCAAATAAAGCTTTTTTGAAAATGTCAGTTTTTATGAAACTCTGGTTTAGTTCAGTTTGATAATATTTGCAAGTACAGTAGGGACTCAATGAAATTTTAACCACACATAATGTTTTATAACTTGGCTTCTTAAATAAACTAAATGCCTTTGAGTTTTAACAGTAAATCCTGCGCAACATTTCCCCTCTTAAAGTTCATCTTAGTTAAAAATCAGGGATGCAGTTCTGTCTCAGGTTTTTCTTACTGTTTGATATGATTATGAAATGCTTGGAAAAAAGTAGGAAGTTACCTGTTAAAATATAGAAAAATAAACTCTTCAGGTCAAATCAGTGGAAGGTACTATACGTATGAGAAGGAAGAAACTAAGTATGAGGTTTAAGTCACTTTATGACCTTTCCCTTCAAGGGAAATAAGGTCAACATTGCTGTGTGCTTTAAGTATTGCTATTAGCAGCTGGACACTGAGGCACATGTCTGTAATCCCAGCTGCTTGGGAGGCTAAGGCAGGAGGATCACAAGTTCAAGCCCAGAAGCAGCCTGCACAATTTGGTGAGACGCTGTCTCAAAATGAAAATGAAAAAGGAGCTAGGGATGCAGCTCAGTGGCAGAGCACTCGCCTAACTTGTGTGAAGCCTTGGGTTCAATCTGCCAGTACTGGGGGGGGGGGAATCTTTCTATTAACATATGAATGTGGTAAGAGAGTTTCAGAATAAAGTAGTATGAGCTGCCAATGAAAGGAAAGTAATATTCTTTAGGGAAAACTGAAAAAGTATATTAAGAAAGTGACATTTGAGACAAGCCTCACAGTATATGTGGGATTTTCAAGATGGCAAAGATTTTTCAAGGTGGAAGACATGGTATAAACCCCATGGTGAGAATATTTGAGCATATTTAGGATACAATGAATTGTCCAGGTTGGCTAAGGAATATGGTAGTATAGGGAGATTATGCAAAACAAGAGTAAAAGCTTGGATCATATTTAGAGTACTTTAAATGCCAGGCTAAGAAGTTTGGCTCTTTACTGTCCAAGACAATAGGAGCTATGGAGGCTTTTAGAATGAAAGTAACCTCAGAATCTTTCTTTAGGGAGACTTGAAGCCAGATTTGAGTTTTAGTTAGGCCACGTGTTCACAACATGACCGTAGTCAAAGTTCCTAAACTTTCATCTACAAGTACTTTATTCTTCTATAAATGGGAGTTATAATACTTCTTTCTCAAGGCTATATGGGGGTTAAAAGAGATTCTGTATATTAAAATGTCTAGCACAGCACCTGGCACATACAGGTAGTCAATAATGTGTTTACTGAATCTGATAACAAATGGGTAAGGTGAAGAACGATTTGGCGAAGGAAAGACCTAAAATAGTAGAGGTGAAGGGTAATCAAAGTGCGAACGAGGATGGTGATGATAGAAATGGCAAATAGAATCAGTGTAGCTTTGGGAAAGGAAGGGTTCGGGGAAAAAGAAGAATCCAGAAAGACCAGAGTTATGAGGAGGGAGAAAGAAGAGAAAAAGAGGATCTCATTCTTTACAAGTTGGGTTTAAGGATATAGGAACTATCAAAGGACAGTCCAGAGATGGAGTGTTTTGTTTTGTTTTAGTCTGCTGTTTTTTATATTTTCAATGCTGTTATTTCGACTTTTTATGAACTTTTAAGTTGAACATTTTATTGGGAGCTCGTTGTGGTGGCACATAGCTGTAATCCCAGCACTCGCGACCAGCCTGGGCTCCATAATGAAACCCCATTTCAAAAACCAAACAATGTCAAAAAACAGAAACAACCACTTTATTTGGGCTTTACGCTCTATTTTTAGATCTCCTTTTTCAAATATGGTAAGAAAATAGAATGGTTTCACAATATAGCAGTAAGAACTGAAATGTATTTATTTTATTTTTTGGCAGTGCTGGAGATCAAATCCAGAGCCTCATGCGTACTAGGCAAGTGCTCCGACATTGAGCTACATCCCCAGCCCTAAATTTGTTTTATAAGAACTTTTGAGAGAAAATGAAAGAGATAATATTCATCCAACTTAAACATTACTTTTAAGTTTGGTTTCTCAGGACCCTCCAATTTACTGTGGTCTAAGTAAAACTGATTGACTCAATCCATACTTTCTCACAAACTAAAACATGTTTTCTAGGCGTAACACCTTCCCTTAAAAACCCACTTAGCACTCAAGAGGCAAAGGCAGGAGGATCGCAAGTTCAAGGCCAGAGGCAGCCTGCATAACTTAGTGAGACCCTGACTCAAAAAATAAAAAATGGGCTAGAGTGCCACTCAGTTGTAGAGCACTTGCAAGGTATGTGTGAGGCTCTGGGTTTAACCAAAGTAATGCAAAACAAAACAAAACAAAACCCCACTTAGCCAGATAGGTCATGCACAGACGCAGGATGTGAAAGTTGGCTATGGATGATTCAGGGAAGTGTTAACAGGAGCTATCAGTGGTCCTGCAGTGGTATCTACCTCACTGCCCACATGCACCGAGTCCAGGATAGTCAGCACTTACAAGATACAAGCAATTTGTTTGTGCCAGTCATAGTTTTAAGACCTTACGTGCATTTCCCATTCAATCCCCATTGATGAACACACAATATCATCTTCAACTTACATACGAGGAAATCGAGGCACAAATAAAGAGAGTAACACCTAGTTAGAAGGTAGTAAAGACAGTCTGCAAACCCAGGCACAGTAACCCAGAGCTGGTGTTCTTTAATGTAAAATAGCAAATCTGTTTTAGAGGAAAAAATAAAATAATTTATTCTGAGCAGAACATGAGTAACCATGGCCAGGGAACATTCAGGCCACTCCAAATGACATGCCCATCATCTGAAAATATTACATGAACTTTTATAGTCTCAGAACAAAAGAAGGTGATTTACTGATTACCTTGGTGGGAAACATCAGGTGGGTGGGCTGCAGCAAGTTAGGGGAATCTCTTCTGTAGGTTTTACATGTTATCCTTTTTTTCTTTTTCTTTTCTTTTAATTCATTGTGTGTGTGTGTGTGTGTGTGTGTGTGTGGTGTATGTCTGGTACTGGGGGACTGAACCCAGGGACTAATGCATACTTTGTAAGTGCTCTACCATTGAGCTGCACCCCAGCCCCTTCTTTGTTTTTTATCCCAAAATAGGGTCTATCTAAGTTATGCAGGCTGCCTCTGGACTTGCATGTAAGATTCTTCTGCCTCTGCTTTCTGAGTCACTGGGATTACAGACGTGCACAGCCGCACCCGGCCTCAGGTGTTACCTTCTAGCACATTTAGCTTTAGTGTTGGTGGAGGCTGGGGATCTGCTAAGCTCAGTGATATATTCTAAGAAGTTTACATAATAGTCAAGAGAATGTTGGGCCAGATATAGAAGTTAAGGTAAATGACTATAAATAGTCCTAAAACAGCACAAGATAATTTTGGGTGTGGACCTATAACACTTCATAGTCACAATGTTCTAGTCAGCCAAGGTCGAGAAATCTGCAGGATCTTTAATATAGATGCAACTTCTTCAGAGAACGTTAGTTAATACTACTATATTGTCTCCACAAATGGTCTCCAGTAGGCCTGGGTTCGAATCCACATTCTGCCACTCTGCTTCCATGTTGTTGTTAGGTGCCGTCGAGTTGGTGTCCGACTCATAGTGGCCCTCATAGGGTTTTCAATGGCTGTTTTAGGACTGCCTTGGGAGTGGATTGCCAGGTCCTTCTCCCATTGCTTCCACGACTAGGAGCAAGTTATTTCATGATGTCTAAGACAGAAAGAGCCTGCAGCCATAGCCGTGTGGCATCCCATCCCATCAGATCTTGGAAGCTAAGCAGGGTCGGGCCTGGTTAGTACTTACATGGGAGACCAGTTGGGAACACCAGGTGTTGCAGGCTTGGGAGAAGGACCTCGCAACCCACTCCCAAAAAGCAGTCCGCCATTGAAAACCCTATGAACAGCAGAAAAGCACTGACAATAGTGTTTCGCCTGTTGTACGTAGGGTCGCTATGAATCAGATACTGACTCCACCGCACTTCACAACAACAACAAGACAAAAAGAATAGCTTCTGCCTTACAGGGAATGGGAGTTAAATGCATGTAAAACACTGCCCAAAACATAGGTCATAGTGACTGTTACTTGACCTGAATGCCTCATCATTTGCCCTGTGTTTCTAGTGCTGATATTCTGTGCATCTTTATAAACTTCCCTCCCCCTACCCTATTCCCTTTCTATCTTTCCTGTAACAAGGTGAGAGTGGCAAGAGAAATACCTCCCTTAGTCATGGGATAGTGTTGTTTTGAGAGGACTTAATGGTGACTTGTTCCGTCAGATCTCGGAAGCTACTCTGGGTCAGGCCTGGTTAGTACTTGGATGGGAGACCACTTGAGAACGCCAGGTGCTGTAGGCCTGGGAGAAGGACCCGGCAGCCCACTCCCAAAAATCCGTCCACCATTGAAAACCCTATGAACAGCAGAGAAGCACTGACAAGTGTTTCACCTGTTGTACGCAGGGTTGCTATGAGTCGGATACCGACTTGATGGCACCTAACAACAACAACAATGGTGACTTGAGAACATCAGCATGTTTACTGAGGGCTGTGATAAGAAGGGGAAAGAACAGCTGGCTGCTGCCCTTCACAGCTGAGGACAGAATGTGGACAAACACATTTCAGGGAGGTTTAAGAAATTAAGAACTTCCTGGAAATAAAGAATGTGTTAATGTCATAGTATAAGAAAAAAATTCTAGATATATGTAATTAATAATAGTTTTAGAACAGTTAAGAAGTAATACTTTATAATATTTTAGACGTCCAGCACTCACCACTTTTGCATTCTACTGTAAATGTGAAACTCTATCATTTACTACTTGAAAATACTGTAATAGCCTAAAAGTAAAACTGGGAGTTGAGTGCAGTGGTGTAATGCTAGCAACTTGGGAGGCAGAGGCAGGAGGATCGCCAGTGCAAGGTCAGAGGCAGCCTGCACAACTTAGGGAGACCCTGGCTCAAAATAAAACATAAAAAAGGGGCTGGGGTGCAGCCCGGTGGTTTCAACCCGTAAGTACCACAAAGTCTATAATTAATATCAATGTACATATATCCATGTACATTTATTCTTCAAGTCATGGTTTGGTACATTTTTCCCATAAAAGGCCAGATTGTAAATATTTTAGGTTTTCCAGGACAGTCACTGTCACGGCTTCTCAGTTTTACTCTTGTAGTTCTAAAGTTGTCATAGATGAATCAACAAATGAACATGGCTTCTTTCTAATAAAACTGTTTTCTTTTTGTTTTTCAGTACTGGGGTATTGAACCCAGGACCTTGTACATGCTAGGCAAGCACTCTACCACTGAACAGCCCCAGCCCCTTTTTTTATTTTTTATTTTCAGATGGGGTCTGGCTAAGTTGCATAGGCTGCCTCTGGCCTCAAATCTACAGTCTTCCTGCCTGATCCGCCCAAGTTACTGGGATTACAAGTGTGAACCATTTATTTATAGAACTTCTTTAAAATCAGTCCTTACAATGTAATTACTAACCCCCGATTTCAGTAATTCCTTTTATTTTTATGCAAAAATAAATGGCATTCTAGCTAGAAAAAGGTTTGTAGATTAAATAATATTATTGTGCTGATGTTAATTTTCTCACTTTGGTAATATGATTGTCTTTGGTAGTAAGAATGAATGTCCTTTGGTAATAAGAATGTCCTTGTTAGGAAATAATTAAGCATTTAGGAATAATAGACATTATGTCTGCAACTTACTTTCAAATGGTTCAAGAAAGAGAAACAAATATGGCAAAATGTTAACAATCAAACATGGGTTCACAATAAATGAGAAATCTTTGTTTTTGCAACTTTTTTGTTAGCTTGAAATTATTTCAAAACAGCTATCTAAATTTTTTTAAAAGACCTATCTTTCCTTAATGCTTTCCCACTTTCTTAGTAAGGTAAAAATCACCCTGTAAAATAATATATAAATGTGAAAATTGACTTAGCAATTCAGAATAAGAGCTGTTTCTTTTGACAAAGGAATTAAAAAGGGCAAGAGTGTTCCACTCTCGTTTCTGTAACAGCCTCAGCTTTTGCCAACTTTTCTTAGCTTTTTATTTCACTGGAATGGTGTTTAAAACTTAAATTTCTTTCAAATCAAAACAGAGACTCAATCAGATTTAAAAGGAGAAGAAAAAAGGAAGAAACCTAATCATTCAGATGTAATTATTTTCCTAACAGCCATTTGAACCTAAGCCAAGGATCATGTTTATTCTTTGGCTCTCTTAGGTGGGTTGTGTTTGTATAATGGCATTTACTCTTTTAGGATGTTTCTAGATTTCTGTTGTGTCTTAGATGAGATGACCAAAGTGCAGTTGCTTTACAGACTAAGTTATCTGATGGCCACACTGGCATTCTGTTTTGAGAGGGGCCTCCCCTGTATTTTTACCAATAAAAAGGTCTCCTGAGGGAAGATAAAGGAAGTGCCTGGATTGTGCTAGACATTTCTGTCCAGTTTCATTTAATCTTGATGACAACCCACTGGGGTAGATGATAGTAGTAGCCTCTTTGCTTTGATTTGGACATGGTTCAAATGTGCTCCCAAAGGTTCATGTGTTAGAATCTTGGCCAACCATTTGGCAGTGTGGGAGGTGACAGAACCTTCAAGGCTTGAGGCATAATGCAAGGTGCTTAGGTCATGGGGGAGCTGACTTCAGAAGGGATTAAAATAACTCTCATGGGACTCCTGAGCTCTTATAAGAGCAAGTTATGAGTGAGCCCACCCTCTACATCACTCTCTGCTTTCCTGTTTTGCAATGTGATCTCTTTCTCCCCTACATGCTCCCATTGTAATGAGGCCATCTACCATGAAGGGCTCACCGGAGCTGATACCGGTGCACTGATGCCAGTGCCATGACCTTCGAACCTCCAAAATGGAGCTCAGTAAACCTTTTCATAAGTAGCCTGCCTCAGGAATTTTATTACAGTAAAAAAAGTGAACTAATACACCTTTTTTACACATAAGTCCCACAGTGGTAAATCACTTGCCTAACATCACAAAACCAATAAATGGAGTCAGAATTCAAATCCAAAAGAGTACAGAACTACCCCAGACAAGATTATCATTTTGTTTTTAAAATTTTTGAATCTGCCCTAGTTTGGGGTCAGGGGAATGCTGATTTCAGTAGTTTTTCAGCTATCCATTGAGAGTTAATTGCTGAAACGTAGGTATTATTCTGAAAATGGAAGTGTTTACCTGTACAGTCCACATGGGAGAATTTAGAATTCTTTCCCTCTTCTACACCAATGTGCCCCTTTAAGCGCTGTGTGTGTATGTCTGTGTTTCTGTCCTCGTTGGGATGGGGCATCAAAATTTACTTCCACAGTAGCAGAAGAACATTAGTTGACAAATTATTTTTCCTTTATCTGGCTTTTGAGTTTAAGAACTGTTTCAATTTATACCTTTATGAATTGGGTAAACTTAAATGACAGGTCTTTGAAAACTTCTGTGGGAGTTGACAGAAGATTTTATGCCAAGAGAGAAAAACGATATGTTTTCCATGTGTTTGTTTTGAAGAGTCACACCTTCTAAGAAAAAGATGTGATTGTGTACGTTCAAATTGTGCACCATCTTGGCTGATAAGAGACAGTTTGAAAGAAGACATTAATAAACTTAACATCTCCTTTTTTTTCTGGATGGAACTGAATAGAAGATGATTGAGAATTTAATGAGGCCCTTTAAAGCAAGGCACATAGTTTGTAAGTAGTTGAGGGTCCCATGAAATATTTCAGTTGGCATCTTCTGTGCTGTTAAAACAGCCGGTGCTTAGCCATAGATTCAACTGACGCTAGAATCACCTTTCAGAGACTCCGTATTTTATTTCTCTTTATATATGTTTCTTTTTACATCCTAGAACTGGGAAGTTGCTTGAATATATGCTTCTCATTTTGAAGTAGCATGGTACTAATGGAGTGAGTGAACTTATCAGTTATGGTTGTGACTTTTAAAGATGGTGGATGATAAAATGGGAAATCTACTCCTAGATCTTCAACGACCTTGTTTTCATTTGGGGTGGACAGTAAGCTATTAGTTCCTAGCTTAGTAGTAATTTGTGCCCAGCAACCATAAACAAATTGAACTGACACCTGGTATTTAATGAAATGATTGGAAAGTTACATTTCTAACACATTCTGTGCCAAGCATGTTGTATATAGACATTGACTTTGCAAACAGCTCAGTAACTCATTTAATATAAAAGTTGTTCTACATCATACCACAGACACACCTGCATCTTCATATTCAATGCAACACTTTTCACAATAGCAGGGATATGGAACCAATCAGGTGCCCATCAACAGAAGAATGGGTAAAAAAATCTATGGCACATATACACAATGGAATATTACTTAGCAATAAAAAATGAAATAATGTCATTTGCAGCAAAAGTGGATGGAACTGGAGAACATCATCTTAAGCACACACACACAAGCTCAAAAAGAGAAATACCATATGTTCTCACTCATACGTGGAAGCTGAATCATACTTAAAGGAAGAAAAAATCCAATACATAAATTGATATGTGAAAATGCACAATTAAACTTAGTGAAGAAGGGATATATAGAGTAGAAAGGAGGAGGGAGGGAACTAGCAGAGGAAAGCGAAGATTGCAGAAAGTGGGTTGGGGAGGAGCATCAGTGTAGAGGGATGAATGGGGAGAGGGTGATATCATTGTAAACAGCACATCTTCACGAGTACATTGGAAAAACAGGGGAATATAACCCAAATATGCATTTGAGTTTTATTGCACATTAGCCATAAGCCTCCATAAACCTTATGGGTTGATGAAAGTGTTGCCAGAACTGACATAAAGGGTCCACAATGGAAAAAAACCAGTGCTGTTACTCTGTACCCCATCGTCATTTACTAATAAAGGGAGAGAAAAAATACAAGAGTAGTTGCTAGACATGGTGGCACACCTGTAATCCCAGTGACTAGGGAGGTAGATGCAGGAGGATCACAGGTTTGAGGCCACAGGCCACATGGATATCTTAGTGAGAGACACTGTCTCAATTTTAAAAATTTGAAAGGGGCTGGGGTATGGCCCAGTGGCAGAGTACTCAGAAAGTACATATGAGACCCTGGGTTCATCCCCCTAGTACAACAAAAATAATAAACAAAAATAATAAATAATTACCTCAAAAGGTTATAGTGAGCTGCAAGTGAAATAACGTGTCTTTTTTTGTGAAAATGAAAGTAAGCCTGCACAGTATTATTGCGTACATTATTTTATTATTTCTGCCATTAGTTCTCCTTTCCAGCTACCCCTAGTATATATTACTTACTTGCCAGTAAGGGAAGGGATGGTCCCAGTGTCCATTTGACTCTAAAACTAGAAGATGGACATGATTTCTTGTGTACATATATGTACAGCAGTACTATGCTGAGCTTTATGTTCTTGGGTTTTGTTTTTTTGTTGTTTATTTTTTGTTTTGCAATACTAGGAGGTCGAACCCAAGGCCTCACACATGCTAGGCAAAAGTTCCACGACTGAGCTGCAACCCTAGCACACACCCCCAACCCCACCCTCCCACCACCACCCCCATCTTTCTCAATTGCCCAGGCTGCCTCTTCCTGCTGAGTCACTGAGATTATAAGTGTGAAACAAAGTGCCTGCATTGGGGCTTCTTTTGTAAGAAGGATACTAATACCATTCATGAGGTCTCTGCCTAATTACTTCCCAGAGTTCTCACCCAATACCATCATCTTGGTTATGAATTGGAGGTGGCACACAAATATTCAGCCCATAGCACTCACCTTCTGGAGATAATTAGCCTAGAGCATTTTGGTTACTTTGACCTAAGAACCTGTTTTATATTCTCCTGAATATAGTGATCAAATTTTATAGACCCAAAGAGGTTTTCTGACAGAAATGCTTGGGTACTGCATTAATAGAATGGTTTTTGAGGGCCATTATTAAAATAGTCCCAGAATATCCAGGGTATTTGGTTGGTATAATCAAATACTTCTACTTTTAGGCTTGCAATTTCCAAAACTTCAGTGTATAAGCAAATTGCTTTTAGAATCTCCATTTGTTACTTTTAATTCTGCCTCTTGCTTAGTGTGTTTACTCAGCCAACAGGCTCTGAAATAAGAATAGTGTACTTTTCTGGGCTAGTAGGAATTAAGCCAGCACAAACCCTAGGTGGTGGCAGTGTTTAAAACATGGGGAAACCGGTCAAATCTCTGTAATCTGTGAGAAAGTAAGTGAGCCTGAAGAAATGGCCTGGTACTAAAAAGAGATGCAGAGGAGGAAGAGATGGAGGTGTGGACTTAACAGAAACCTGGGGCTTCCCATGTACCTTTGGCTAGTCTACAAAAACCTGGGCACAGCTGAAAGTGTGTGTGTGTTTCAGTTCTTGTTAAATGTAGGCAACAAAACTACCGCACATAGGTACAGTAGTAGCTGAATAAAACTGAGTCCTGCAACAAGTAAGGAAAGCCCTTTCAGAACTGTTTAGTGATGGGGACCGAACTGTGTACAGGACTCTTTCCCTAGAGCTCCTTCTCCTATAGCCAGGGTCTATTTGTCACTTCACTGTAGTTCACCCACGTGCTTCTCATAAGGAAAGCTCCTGCAGGGAGCGTCTCTGTTGTTCCAGGCCATCACCATCCTTCAGTTTACACCTCCTGGCTGCATGCAAAGAGCTGTTAAGTGGCAGTTTCTCATCCTCATTTAATCTTGTCCCAACTCTTAGATGGGCTGAGATTTAGTTCAGTTGGTAGAACGCCACTCTGCAGTTGCTGAGGTCCCAAGTTCGATTCCCAGCACGGCAAAAATGGGAGAAGGACACGGCAATCCACTCCTGAGGCAATCCTGAGAAAACAATCAGCCATTGAAAACTCATTAAGGGTCACTACGAATCGGACACAACTCGAAGGCACCTAACAGAAACAACAACTCTTAGATGGCTAGCTCAGAACCTTTATCCACTGCCCAGGAAAAGGAAGGAGGGGGAAGGAGGTTTACATTTTGATCTGCCCGCATAGATGGGAAGATACAGTCCAGAGACTTTTCCACCTGGGTCCTGGCCTGGGTGTAGTAGGCACCGTGGCTACACTGAGCTAGATCGGGAGCTTAGAGCTAGTACTCGTGCTGCTGGGATCAGACCCGTTTCTCCACTTTTTACCACATTAGCCATTATGTTTAGGCCTTCAGAAGTTGGATCTTCTTTTTTCACAACTACCTGTTAGGGGATCAATCAGAGCATTCTCTCCAAGTCACAAGTGGCCTCATGTCAACTACAGGTTTCTATGATTATGTTTTTAGGGCCTCAGCATGCATTTAGAACTAAAAGTGGTTTAGAGTATTTGAGCTTTGTGAATATGGCTAATGTAGAAGTGACCCATGAAAGGAAAAGCATTTAGTACTTTATAAATCCGTGTATCTTTAGGAAACTTTTTTTTAAATAGTGTATTTTATAGCCAGTAATCAAACTTTGAAACAATTTGAAACATGTATTTCAGAAGAGGGAAAAAACTTTCTTATACACTGATGCTCATGAAATTGGTTTTTAAAATAAACTCTTGAATAGACCAGTGGGAATTAAATATTATTTACACTCAAGTTTCCGGTTAGATTGTAGCATTAATTAGCTCATTCAAATGCTGCTTTTGCCACAGTTACCATTTGTTTTCTTCAACCACCTTGGGCATTTAACTGGTGATGGAGGTGGGCACAGTGAGCACACCTGTAATCCCAGCGATTTGGGAGGCGGAAGCAGAAGGATCATGAGTTCAAGGCCAGAGGCAGCCTACGTAGCTTAGTAAGACCCTCATTCAAGATAAAAAAAAAAAAATTTTAATGGGCTGCAGGTGCAACCCAGTGGTAGACTACCTGCAAAATATGTGCAAGGCCCTGGGTTCAACCCCTAGATACTGCAAAATAAACAAACTGGTGATGGAATTGATAGTGTCTTTCTTTTGAAAAATTTTTTGTTCAGTGAACCAAAATTCTCCCCCTCCTCCTAGACTAAACTTATCAAAGAGCTATAGTACCAAAATATCTTTAGTTCTTCAACTACATCGCGCTAGCTCTCATCTCCTGCCATTAAATCTACTTTCTTTGTTAGATATGTTGCCTCCATTCCTGGCCTGGCAAAGTATAGCTCATTCTTTAAGTGTCAAAGGTATTTTGTAGGGATGCCTCCCCCTACTTTGCAAATGTTAGTTAGGTGGCTCCTGTTAAATCACTCAACAAATGTGATTGTAATTACTCATCCACACCCACCTTTCCTGCTTCCATGAGGCCAGGGAAGCCCCTCTTTGCTGTTCAGGGCTGTACTCCTGAGACCCAGCACACAGTGCCAAGAGGTTTGAATTAGTGAGTGAGTCATTGAGTACATTTCTTTCCCCATTGCTTTTCTTCCTTAGTAGCTTTACAAAATGTCTTGTTAAGTATTTCTTGTTGTTGTTTTTGTTGTTAGGTGCCGTCGAGTCAGTATCTGACTCATAGTGACCCTCATAGCGTTTTCAATGGCTGACTGTTTCGGGATTGCCTTGGGAGTGGATTGCCAGGCCCTTCTCCCATTTTTGGGGTGCTGGGAATTGAACTCGGGACCTCAGAGACTGCAGCGCAGTGCTCTACCCACTGAGCTAAATCCCAGCCCAAGTATTTCTTAGGTCTATGTTAATGGTTATTCTGAAAAATATTACCACCATTTCATTTGTAGGGCAGAGTTACAGAATATATCAATGTTTCTGAAGACTGTGAGCATTCTTTTTATTGTAGTAATATTGAGAATTCTGATATGATAAGTTTTGGGTTATAATAGGGGCCACAAGGACTGAGACTAGTTATGTGCATTTAAAAGCCTTCAGTGATAAATTCAGTTTTACACTGGCATTGTATACATACATGTCCAGATTATTATGTTTTATGCAACATTTCTTCCTTCCCTGCCCTGTTAGTTGTTGTTGTTAGGTGCCGTCAAGTTGGTATCTGACTCACAGCGACCCTCATACAGTTTTCAATGGCTGACTGTTTCAGGATTGCCTTGGGAGTGGATTGCCAGGCCCTTCTCCCATTTTTGCAGTGCTGGGAATTGAACTCCGGACCTCAGAGACTGCAGCGCAGCCCTCTACCAACTGAGCCAAATCCCAGCCCCCTTGCCTGCCCTACCACCCTACAAAAAAGCTGAGAGCCAGACACTGTGGCATACTTGGGAGGCTGAGGCAGGATAATCATGAGTTTGAGGCCACAGGCAGTCTGCAAAACTCAGTGAGACTCTGTCTCAAAAAAATAAAAGCAGGGCTAGGATGCAGCTCAGTGGTAGAGGGCTCGCCTAGCATGTGTGAGGCCCTGGGTTCAGCCTCCCAGTACTGCAAAATTATTCTCATGATGTACTTTTCAGGAATTTATTTGATGAAGGCATATTCAAAATATACCTGGACACAGCAATTTAGGGTCTTTCACTTAGTGATCTTTTTACTCTTTCTTGGGTTTTTGGTTTTTGCTCAATATCACAAGATCCTATGGGAGAAAACAGTTTGTAAAATAAAAAAGTTATATTGATGTGCTGTTGAAATATACCCTCTTCTTATCCATCATATAAAATTATGTTCACATTAGAAAAGGATTAAAAACTCGATATGTTGTTTCCTCCCTGCCCCTGCTCCAGGCGATAACAACCCACCTCAGCTGAGGCAGTCCAGGGACTGAAAGGATTCTCAGAACGTGAGAACTCTTAAAGGTCACCTTGATGTAGTTATTAAGTTGCTTTCCAAGAGAGGTGCACGTACAGCTGGAACTTTGTAACCTGTGGCTGACATTGATGAAGTTAAATGCAGGCTATGCACAGTCTTGTGTGTATTAACCCAGTGATGCAATTGCTGTTTAATTAGCATGTGTCAACAGTTCTTGACAATTGCTAAACATTTTTTATATGCCATAGAAACTATTTCTATTCCAGTAGAAATCTACATTTTGGTTTCCACAGAACTCAGGTTAGTTGATACAAGCTAAGTCACAGAGAGTACATCCTACCTTTATAATTTATTATAGCTTTCCCAGTTGGTAAATATAGCACTTTGAGTTAAATGAACTGTTATGTAGGATAATCTCTAGCACAATGCCTGGTAAGCTAGAACCTCCTAGAGAGAAACAGGTACTCACCAAAGCTAGTTTAAGTTTTAAAAGGTACTTATGCTAAGGATACCAGGGTGTTTCCTGGAACCTCATGGCAGACATCAGGGCCACCGTTCCTGATGGTGTGGGTTAAGCTGTGTAAACTATTAAGCAGGGATATAACTAGGCCTTAGAAACAAACTAGAATCAAATATTAATCTGTCAAGCTAGTCTGTCCACGGGTATGTCTCTTCTCTCTTTCCCCCTTTCTTTCTCTCTCCTTTTCTCCCTATTCCTTTCCCCTTTCCTCTCCTTTCTGCTCTTGGCTCTTTGTGTGCTTTATTTTTTTATTTGGTTGGTTCATTGGTTAGTTTTTTGTTTTATTTTTTGAGACAGAGACTCAGTGCATAACCCACGCTACCCTCAAACTTGTCATTTTCCTGCCTCTGCCTCCAGAGTGCTGAGATTATGAGTGTGTATTACTATGCCTAGCCTTATTGTGTTTATTCTATTCTAAATATTTCTGAATCTGATTTCAAAACATCCAGACAGGAACTCTGGACCAGCTTGGACAAGGTATGAGCCCCTGGACCACCTAATGTGGCAGGGCTGTGGAACCATGTTATGTAAACTATAACTACATGCAGGATTAGAGGGTTGCAGGGATAATCCCAGAGCTAGGGAGCAGAGGACTTGAGAGTTTCAGTGTCTATAATCGGCATATGTTGTTGTTGTTGTTGTTGTTGTTGTTGTTAGGTGCCGTGGAGTTGGTGTCCGACTCAGCAACCCTATGTACAACAGGGGAAATAGTATTATCAGTGTTTCTCTGCTATTCATAGGGTTTTCAGTGGCGGATTGATTTTTGGGAGTGGGTTGTTGGGTCCTCCCAATAATTGGAATAAAGTAAGTGTTTAATAGGTATTAATTTCATTTCTTCTTTTTCTCCAAAAATGTCAGTTATGCCACATTTAGAAACATGTTTGTAGCAAATCGGATATTAATGTTGTTAGATGCCATCAAGTCGTATCTGACTCATAGCTTCCCTCATAGGGATTTCAATGGCTGATTATTTCAGGATTGCCTCTGGAGTGGATTGCCATGTCTTTCACCCATAAGTATTAATAGGTGTTGCAAATTCCATGTACTGTATATCCTCAATTCTAATCCGCACCCCTTCAATAGTTTTAGAGGGCTACAAAATCATATATGGATTAGAATTGTGTTCAGACTGGATTTGTGGTCCAGAAAGCTCTCTCGAGATTAGAATCAAGAATATATGGTATGTTTATGGCAAGATAACATAACGTAGGACCTTTTACTAGATAATCAGAACATATAGAATTCTGGGATATTTTCTATGAAATTCTGCTGCTTTTTCCTGACAAAATCATACTCTATTATAATCAGGGTAGAAATTTTCTCTTCTCTTGAATCTCAACTGATACCATCCTGATGGTTTTAATTTCCTCCTGTGCCTCTGTTGCCATCTCTGTGCTGCAACAATGCTACTACCATAACCCAGAATGATAGCCTCTCCCATTCCACCTCTTACACTATCTGTTAAAATTCTTCTCATGCTTTAAGATATAACCTTATATCTTAAGTAAGGTAAGTGCCATACCTTCATATGAAGTCTTCCCCAGACCACTCACCCAGAGGCTGCCTCGGAATTCCCATCACATGTTAGCCATGCATATCTTCATGCTTCAGTCTTGGGGTGCAGCTTAGACACTCTAAAATAATGCTCACCACTGTTTAGATGGGGGCTGGGGTTTAACTCAGTTGGTAGAGTGCTGCTCTGTACTCTCTGAGGCCCTGGCTTCAGTCCTCAGCACTGCAAAAATGGAAGAAGGACCTGGAAACCCACTGCTAAAACAGTCTGCCATTGAAAGCCCTATGAATAGCAGAGAAGCACTGACTTAGTGCTGGGCATGGCACGGTTTTGGAGAGTTTCATTCTGTTCTGTTGTCCTGAGGGTCTCTATGAGTCAGACCTGGCACCTAACAACAACAACCTCTTTAGATATTGGCCACAATGCTGGCAGCTCTTTAACAAAGAGTCCAGGTGGTCTGAGCCATCTCAGGCCCTGGAATTTATATACTTTACATCACCACAGATTTGGACTTGCAAGGTTCGGCCTGAAATTTCCAGACAAATTCCAGACAGATTATATTCAAATTATAAAACAGATAACTATTTCAAAGAGGAGAGGTGTTGCGGCCCCATTCATTACCTTGTCCTTGCTTGGGACAGTGAGGGAAACAGGTTTTCTTAGCTCTTTAAATGAAACACAGAAAGCAAACTGACCATCTACAAAGAGCTTGAGTGGGAAATTTTATAGACATTAACCTTACCTTAGCTTTTAGAATTGAAGAGCACCCAGATCTTGGTAGAATGTAAAAACACCCAGTAGGTTTGCTGTAAGAAAGGAAACACTATTACTAGTGAGGGCTGGAATTGACTGAGGGCCTCCTCGCATCTGTAATCTGTGTTGTTTATCGTAGACCTTTTATCCCTACTTTTCACCCCCCTTTCTCTATTTCAATAAAGATTTCATCAGCAGGAGTCCAAAGGACGATGTTTGTTGCAGGTACATTTTTACTTCACTCTGCTGTGAGAAGTAGAATTTTCCTCTTCTGGCTGTTTGTTTTCCCTCACCCCCTTTTTCTTTTGCTTATACCTGAATATGGCATGTCTTTAGTCTCCTGTGTAAAGGAAACACCGTGGCAGGATGAAAACTTATAATTTTATGAAAAAGGAGGTATTTACCACCATCAGTATAATTTTCTACTCTGCAGAAGTACATTAATTGTAATGGGTTTGAACTGTTTGTTTTTCCCTTCCTAATGTTGACATTTCAGCCATCTTTGTCTCTTCTAATAAGACAACCTTTTACACACATAATTGTGAAATTGTTTTAGTTTCCCAATCTTATAAAACCTCCTATAAAAGTAAATTAATGTTTGGCCACTACAATAAATTCTAATGTCATGAGTTGAAACTTATTTTGTAATATGTTTGCCTTCATTCTGAAGTTGCATACTGAGTTCATTCATAGAAGTCTGGTTTTCAGATTTCCTTTTACTTCCTTTTTAACTAGTTGTGCTAAGTCTTACAGCAGTAAAAATAATAAATACTGAGTCTTTTCAAAGTTCCTCACCTAAAATGCCTAATATCCTATTTTGGCGATAAACTTCAGAGTTGTTAACATTTGCCTACAATTATAGGCAAGGGTTGATTGCATGTTTATCATGATATTTACCCTAAACATTTCAGTATGAATCTTCTAAAAAATAATTTATACAATCATAATTATGATCATGCATAAAATAGTAATTCCTTTATTTCACTTAACTTTCAGCCTATATTAAAATGTCCCTGATGTGCCATGAATTTCTTGTAGCTTCTTTTTTTTATTAGAAAAACTAGAATCTGATCAAGATTCATATTACTTTGAAGGCAGTATAGAAAAGGATGATTTTTTTCCACCTCATCTGATGATTGTTTCTATGTTTCTTCACTGGCTTGTTTTGAGCAAGAGTGGGAAAAGGGACAAAGTAAAACTTTCCTTCAACTAGGTACTAAATATGTAAATGAACGAATGGATGAATTTATGAGCTAATCTCAGATGCAGCCCTTTATATAAATCCTACAATGAAAAGCTATATTGAAAGAAAAAAAAACACCTTTATTTTGTTTTTGGTTGCTATAACAAAACACCATAAGGTAAGTAATTTACAAACAGTAGAAATACATTCATATTTGACCCACCGTTGTAGTGGCTGGGTTGTCCAGGAGCATGGTGCCAGCATCTGGGGAGCACCTTTGTGCTTCATCAGAATACAGTGGAAAGGCAAGGAAAGAAGGGGCAGAGAGGGAGCCAAACTTACAGCAAACCCACTCTCTCCGTAACTAACCCACTCCTGCGGTAACAACGTTAATCCACTCATGAAGGCATAGTGTCATGGCGTTGTTACTGTTGTCGTTAGGTGCAGTTGAGTCGGTGTCCAACCCATAGCAACCCTAAGTACAACAGGTGAAACAGTATTGCTAGTGTCTCTCTGCTATTCATAAAGTCTTCAGTGGCTGTTTTGGGATTGTTTCAAGTGTGGGCTGCCACATCCTTGTCCCATTTTTGTGGTGCCCGGGATTGAACCCAGGGCCTCAGAGAGTACAGAACCGCGCCATACCAACTGAGGTAAACCCTAGCCACTGACTGACTTAAAGATCATTGAAATTTATCCCAAGTTTTTATTAAATTATCAGTTGAGGAACTAAGGGATATCTGAAGAAAGGATCTGTATATTTAAGTATTTTAAGACAAAAATTGGCATATTCCTTGGGATTATCAATGTATAGGATCCTTTCACTTTCAAAAAAAAAAATACAGAGGTTTTCTCCTCTTCCAAGCTTTATGCTTTTCCTTTTTTCTTCTTTACACTGTCTATAACCTCCATTGTCTGCAGCCATAGTGCCCTAGCATCCGATCCTGCCTGATCTTGGAAGCTAACCAGGGTCAACCTGGTTAGTCCTTGAATGGGAAACCACCTGGAAATATTAGGTGCTGGAGGCTAGGGAGAAGGTCCTGGCAATCCACTCCCGAAACAATCAGCCATTGAAAACCCTATGAACAGCAGCGAAACACTGACATTAGTGCCAGGCATAGCACAGTTTCAGAGAGTGTTTTGTTCTGTTGTACATATAGTCACTATGAGTTGAACACGACTCAGGGGCACCTAACAATGACAACAACAATAACCTCCATTACAACATTGAAGTGATAAGAGCAGAAAGCTTTCTTTTGTTACTGATTCAGGAAGAAAAGTATAACTTTTTCACCTTTTGGAGCTTTATTCTGTTTGTTCATTTTTGTAGATGCCCATAATCATGTTTAGGAAGTTCCCTTGTGCATCTGGTTTGTTGAGGGCTTGTATCATGAATATGTGCTAGATTTAACTAAATGTATTCTTTTGCAATTGTTGAAATATTTATGTGACTTGCTCCATCTTTTTATTAATATGGTGAATTAAATTGACTGATTCCTGACTGGTGTACCAACCCTGAATTCCTGGAATGAACTCTATTTGGTTACAATTATTATCATTTTCTTTTTTTTTTTTTTTTTTACATTGCTAGACTAAGTTACATTTTTCATTCATGTTTGAATAGTAGAGATATTGTATATTGCCAAGGTAATCCACAGCCTTTCAATAGTTCTAGAGGACTACAAAATCAGATGCTGATAAGAATCGTGTGTGGATTGGATTTGTGGTTAAGAGAACTGAGAGCTCTCTCTCACAAATCCAATCTGCCTGCAATTCTAGTTCATATCTGATTTTATAGCCCTCTAAAGCTCTTGAAAGGGAGCAGGTTGTTGTTGTTGTTGTTGTTGTTGTTGTTCTTAGGTGCTGTTGCATCAGGTCTGCCTTAAAGCGACCCTGTGTATAACAGAGTGAAACATTCCCCAGCACTCTGCTTCTCTGCTGTTCATACGGTGTTCAGTGGCTGATTGTTTGGGAATTATTTCAGGAGGTAGATTGCCAGCTCCTCCTATTTTTGTGGTGCTGGGGATCAAACTCTGAGCCTCAGAGAGTGCAGAGTGGCACTCTACCAACTGAGCTAACCCTGGTGTTAGTCTGTAGTTCTCTTTTCTTATTTTATGTTTGTCTAGATTTGGAATCAGTATAAAATTAACTTTAACTTATTATTTGGGAAGTATACCTTCTTTCTCCATTTCTAAAAGATTCCAGGTAAGATTATTAGGATTTCTTCTTTAAGAATTCACCTGTGACCTGGGTGCTATGGCACATGCCTGTAATCCCAGCATCTAGGAAGGCTGAGGGAGGATTGGGAGTTCAAGGCCAGAAGCAGCCTAAGCAATTTGGCAAAACCCTATCTCAAAATAAAAAATACAAAAGGGATTGGGCATGTCCATGTCTTGGACGCATATTATGATTTTTCCTTAGGTCTCGAGTGCGTTCGCACGTGTGCTCTCTCTCATATATATATATATATATATGTATATGTATACACACACACACACTTCACTCTGAAAGCACATACTATCTCTTATCTTCTGTCTAATAAACTACTCAAAACTGCTTCAAAAAAAGGGGGGGGGGGACTTGAGATCCAACTCAGTGGTAGAGCACCTGCTTAGCATGCATGAGGCCCTTGGTTAAACCCCTCAGGGGTAGGGGAAAAAGAAAAAAAGAATTCACCAATGAAGCAGTCTATATCTGGAGCATTTTTTTATTGTGTATGTATGTGTAGAGGGGGGAGATGTATCATTACGAATTTGATTTATCTAATTGATAATAGGAATATTGAAATTTTCTATCTTTTGAGGTCAGTATTTGTATTTTATATCTTTGAAGGAAATTTTCTATTTCATCTACATTGTCAAATGTGTTGACACAAAGTTGTTCATATTGTTGTTTTATTCTGTTAATATCTGTAGGATCTACAGTGATATTTCCTCCTCACTATTAATTTGCATACCTGTCTTTTTTTTTTCCTTGATCAGTTTAGCCTAGATGCTTATCATTTTGTAGATCATTTCATTGAATCAGTTTTCATTGGTTTTCTGTATTTTATTTTGCTTCATTCTTTCTGCTCTTCTTTTGATGCTTCTACTTAGGGTCTGTACATATTCGATACAGACACCATTTTTTAATGAATATTTTTGATCCATTGTTGAATGAATCTATAGATTCAGAAAGCCAATAATACACCATAAAAAGTGGAGTTTCCAAAGCACATCTAGTGATATAGATATCCAATTATATTTCTGAAAAGCAAGATTAAATTATGTTTAAATATGATTATATTCACAATGTCTCAGTTTTGAGACAATTCTCAATTTCATGTTAAAATACATATTAGAAAATACAAAATAGTACTAGATAGTACGATTAGGAGTTGTTTTCTTCTCATTTTGCCTGTTTATTTCCAGACTTTCTGCAGTGAGCATGGATCTCTAATGAAACACATTGAAGACATTTAATAACTTAAATGCATAGCCTGAGAAAATGTTAACTTATTTTGTTACAATAATGATTTCATCTCTTCTTTAGTTATTGGTAACTAAAGTCACCATGGCACAAATGTCATGGTCAACTGTGGTATTTTCAGTGTATTACTGTTATCTCCCTCCACTACTATGAATCCATTGAATCTGTTTTTCCTTTTTCACCCTTCATCAAAGGTTGAATTAATAAAAGGGAACTTACAAAGTGTTGGACTTACACTTCGTCTTGTTCAGTCAACTGATGGGTATGCTGGGCATGTCATAGTTGAAACCGTGGCCCCGAACTCGCCTGCTGCAATTGCAGATCTTCAGCGAGGAGATCGACTCATTGCTATTGGAGGTAATTATGCTAATATGCAATATACTCTATGTATAGAAAGAAACTAGAAAGTAAATGTGGAGTTTGTCCTTTCTTCCTTCTTCCTTAGTTATATGACAAGAGTCTTTTATAAGGAAAAGGAAATGATACACTATTATAAATAAAAATATGAAAGATACCTTAAAATGCATTTAAAACACATTTGCCATTGTAGTCCTAATGTTACAACTCTTTAACATACTTCCTCTTTAGGCCACTTTATATAACTTCTCTAATTTTTTCTTCAACTCTCACCCTCCTCTATTTTTTTTTTTATTGAACGTGCAAGTAAGAGTAAGTCAACAGTAAACCTTACCATACAACTATCTGAGCCATTACTACTCTGAGCCTAAAATTGGTAGTATTATTATTAGAACTATTACCCCATTACATACAACTGGAAAATGAACAGGAGAGGAGCTCGTATTCCTTATCTAAGAGGGTACACCGCCTACATTATTGTGGGGCTCCATGTTATCTGAATGGCCAGCCATTGTCAATATGCTATTATTCAGTGGTCAGCCCAAATCACTGGTGGGAAAATATGTCACCTGCATACTGCATACCTTCCTATCGATTGAATAATTGTCAACAATAAAAATTCTCTGCTGATAGGAGGATTATTTGTGTGGATGTGTACACCAAAGCTGTAGGACTCAGTAAATGCTGTGCACAGCATCAAGGGGAAAGTCCAAGCCCTTCAGACCCTGTAGTTCCTGGCCCATCCATTTGTGGATTTTTTGAATACATGATTAGTCACAGCTGACCTTTAAGTGTGGTATATTCTTTCACAGCTAAGATAATAAATAAGGTAGAGCTATTCCCAAATCAAAGAGCAGTTACCCTTGGTTACAGATCAAAGAAACTCTACCCATGATTCAAATCCATGTTGACAATAAAATAATGCAGATGATTTAATTGCAGACCTGAGAACCCATTGAAGTTAGCATTTTCACAAGGAAATCCCTGTGATCATGGTATTAGCTGTGCTTCTCACACTTTAATGTGTATTCCAGTCACCTGGCCATGGCATTCAAATGTGCCTTCTGATTCAAAGACCTGGGGTGGAGCCCAAGGTTCTTCATCTCTAACAAGCTGCCAGATGAGGTTGATGCTGCTGGTCCATAGACACTTAGGAAGGGCGTGAGATAGACCTCAGAGCTGTGTAACATAAACAAAAGAGCTACTTTTTCTCTGCCAAAATCACAACTCCATATAAATTTTTCATATTTACACATACCCCGTTTTGGTGTTTTTTATAGGGTAAAATTTATTTTCTATTCTTTTACTTTTTTTCCCTTTAGGGTTCTGTCCTCAATCACACAAATAGCAAATACCTATTATCCTAAATAAATAAATAAATCCAAGCAATACAAATATATACAGAGTTAAAAAAGCAAACATCATCCATTTACATGTAAATGGCTTTTTTTTTTCTTTCTGTACATAAATATATCCCCTGTCCCAACTCTAGGAAACATTCAAGTCCTAAATGTATCTTTTATAATGGTCTTTATTTTTTACTATGTCATAAACTTTGCCTCAGGTCAACAGGTATTTCTCAAAAAAGTTACAGCTCTGATTCATCTATATGGATATACAATAGTTTTTTAAAATATAGTTAGTAACAGAATTGGAGATTGTCAAAATAAGATTGGCAAATTTGATATTTAGTCTGGACAATGACTGCAGCTGTACCACTGTGGTGTCTGATCCTGTCAGATCTCGGAAGCTAAGCAGGGTCAGGCCTAGGTTAGTACTTGGATGGGAGACCACCTGGGAACACCAGGTACTGTAGGCTTGGGAGAAGGACCCGGCAACCCACCCCCAAAATCAATCTGCCATTGAAAACCCTATGAATAGCAGAGAAGCACAACAATAATGTTTCATTTGTTGTATGTAGGGTCACTACGAGTTGGACACAGACTTGACAGCACATAACAACAAGAAGTCTCAACAATAAGAGTTCATTTGACTGTTTTCTTAACTTTAGAGTATGCTTGAAATATTCCAAAAGAAAAATGCAGACTTAGATGACTAGCCCTGAGAGGTACAGTGGCCACCTTCACAAAGCCCCTGATGATTAAGAAAGAACTGAGATGAAAACAAATTTAAGTCACTAGGAAATAAAAAAAGTTTAGATGGAGTTGAAATTTGTTTTGTCTACTACAGCTCACTAAATACATTCCATTTCATTTATGCATGTATCAAGCAGTAATGTTCCCAGGACATAGCATGGTCAGAGGGAAGTAGTAGAAGCTAAGGCTAGATGAGTCACAAAAAGCCATATGAGAAAGCTCTGAAAATCAGTGTTATGTTTGTAGGGCAAGGGCCTATGAGCTGAAAATTGAGGAAAACTTGGGAGCAGAATGCTTAGTGATCAAAGTAGCAAAGGTCTGGGTGAGAGACTTTATTTCTAGTTTAAGCCAGTGGTCAGGAGGAAGGCGATTTGAACACCAAAGACAAACAGACCACAACTCTGAGTTACAGTTGACAGCTGATCTAGGGAGTCAGCTATCTCTAAAATTCAAAGTGGCTTAACTAGGAGGTGGCAAGTTGATTCATAGTAGTTAGGACAGGGAGATGAAGATAGTAACCAACTTGTTTAACTTTAAATCGATTTACCCTTTACTGTTCTTTGTCATCCTGGAAAAGAAGAGTTTCATGAGTGTGGCTAATAAAAAGGATCTATGAAGTAGCCCAGTATTTGTAGTATAGCATTTTGCTACACTTACGTCAAACATTGACCTCTTAATTTGAATAATCTATCACATAGTTTGCAATCCCTGGAGTATTTTGGAACTGTCTTCAGGAGAGTCATAGATTACCATCATTCTAAGTCTGGTGTACCCTTTCATAAAATCCTTTTAAGACGGTCTCACTGCTTGCTTCCTCAATTCAAACTGAGAAATAATGTCATTTAACTTAGGAAGGAATGGGAAGCAATTAGGAATTAGCAGCCACACACACTCTTAGGAATTTTGTATCATGATCTGGGCCGACAAAGTAAGCATTTCTAGGATATCTGCGTGTTCCAGGTTTGCAGTCAGTGCATTGATTCATCCAAAAGCCAGGTAAAATATTTTTGAGGCATCCCTGTTGCCCTTCCATTAGTTAATCATAAGGTAATAGAAATTATCTTTAACAAAGGTGGCCTTTTTTATTACAGTAATTTACATGTTTTCCCTTTTAAATCTTCAATCAGGTGTGAAAATCACATCGACATTGCAAGTGTTGAAGCTCATCAAGCAGGCTGGTGACCGAGTTCTGGTGTACTATGAAAGGCCTGTTGGTCAGAGCAATCAAGGAGCAGTGCTACAAGATAATTTTGGCCAGTTGGAAGAAAACTTTTTGTCAGGCTCATGCCAACCCAGTTATGAAGAGGAAGCTGCTGGTGGGCTGGTGGTAGATGGTGAAAATAAAGATCTGGATTCTGAATTTGAAGACTTGGCAAGTGATGTCAGAGTACCAAGCGAATTCAAAGATGAGGCACAATCAGTAAGTCAGAGTCCCAAACGTACTCCGACGACACTTTCTATTAAACCCCTTGGCGCTATATCACCAGTTTTAAACCGTAAGTTAGCAGGAAGTTACCCACCACCACCAAAACTTCCATCCAAAGAAGGAACTAAACCATCAACCCTAAAACCTTCTGAGGGAGCAGACCCAGCACAAGTGTCCAAACCCACCCAAGGACCCACTTCCAAACCCCCTGTGCCACCGCGACCACAAGTGAAAGCTCCTTTGCCTTCTGCTGACCTCCCACCGCCGCCAGAGCCGGAGGTGGCTGTTGAAAAGCCAGAGAAGGTGCTGCCTCCCCCTCCTGCAGATAAACCCGCTGAAAAGCAAGCAAAAAATATGGATCATGTAGAAGATGCGGCTCCATCTAAGCAATTTTCAGCAAAACAAGAAGTGGCTAAAGATCTTACGTCAGAAGGTTCCTGCCCTACCAAGGACAGTTCAGATGACCGTCCAATGTGGGAATCATCAGAAATTCTTTATCGTAATAAGCTAGGAAAATGGACAAAAACCAGAGCCTCCTGTCTGTTTGACATAGAAGCCTGCCACAGATACCTAAACGTTGCACTGTGGTGCAGGGATCCTTTCAAACTAGGGGGGCTCATCTGTTTGGGGCACGTTAGCCTAAAACTTGAAGAGGTGGCCTTAGGATGCCTAGCTACATCCAACATGGAGTACATGTCAAGATTTAGACTGGAACCACCTGCACCTAAGGCCATGGTCTCTAGAACTGCACTACGCAATCTGAGTATGCAAAAGGGCTTCAATGACAAGTTTTGCTTTGGTGACATTGCGATCCACTTCAAATATTTGAAGGAAGGAGAACCAGACCACCATATAGTTACTAATCTAGAGAAAGAAAAAGAACTCCATTTGGTGGAAGAAGTCTCTCCCCTCCCTAAAGAGGAGCACTTTGTTGGACAGATGAGTTCATCAGAAAATAAACATAGTTTCCAGGATACTCAGTTCCAAAACCCAACGTGGTGTGATTACTGTAAGAAAAAAGTTTGGACAAAAGCTGCCTCCCAGTGTATGTTCTGTGCTTACGTTTGTCATAAAAAGTGTCAAGAAAAGTGTCTAGCTGAGACTCCTCTTTGTGGAGCAACAGAGAGGCGAATAGACCGGACCCTTAAAAACCTCAGGCTGGAAGGACAGGAACCCCTCTTGGGCCTGCCTCCTCGCGTTGATACCGAAGCCAACAAATCAGCCAATAAAACAACAGGCTTGACGAGGCATATCATCAATACCAGCTCTCGTTTGCTGAATTTGCGTCAAGTCTCTAAAACTCGCCTTTCTGAACCAGGCACTGATCTCGTAGAACCTTCACCAAAACACACACCCAACACATCAGACAACGAAGGCAGCGACACAGAGGTCTGCGGTCCAAACAGTCCTTCCAAACGGGGAAACAGCGCAGGAATCAAGTTGGTGAGAAAGGAAGGTGGGCTGGATGACAGTGTTTTCATCGCAGTTAAAGAAATCGGCCGCGACCTGTACAGAGGCTTGCCTACAGAGGAGAGGATCCAGAAGCTAGAGTTCATGTTGGATAAACTGCAGAATGAAATTGATCAGGAGTTGGAACACAATAATTCCCTAGTTAGAGAAGAAAAAGAGACAACTGATACGAGGAAAAAATCACTTCTTTCTGCTGCTTTGGCTAAATCAGGTGAAAGACTACAAGCTCTGACACTTCTTATGATCCACTACAGAGCAGGCATTGAAGATATTGAAACCTTAGAAAGTCTGTCTTTAGACCAGCACTCCAAAAAAATCAGCAAGTACACAGACGATACCGAAGAAGACCTCGATAGTGAAATAAGCCAACTGATAGACTCTCAGCCGTTCAGCGGCATCTCAGATGACTTATTTGGCCCGTCTGAGTCTGTGTAATAGACAGGCTATTTAAACTTTAAAAATAATTGGGGACAAGGTACATCTAAAGTACCACAGATAGAACCTGTTTAGTCCTCTTGCAATCCACGTGGATTGGCCCGCTTCTCCAGTTCTTTGCGTAAGAACAAGAATGAAAAGGTGGTTTTCCAGAAGAAACATGACCAGCTCACTAAATTGATTGTTTCGGGTTGCATTTATAGCTACGCTTTTTTGGGTTTATACTGGGAATTGGTTTTTACTAATTTATTTTTAACCTTTTCTAATTATGTAATTATGTAAGCTAATTTTTTGCATTTATGTATGTGTGATGTCTCTTGTTTTTCCTGCCTCTTAGTTTTTGAATTAGTGTTAAGTAGGATACTGTCCAGATCTTGAAATCTTCATTTTCATCTTCATCACACTTATAGCAAAAGATTCGCTGCATGCCCAAATTGACAACAGCAATCATTGAGGGAACAGGCTTTAAGTCTTTCTTTTGTGTTTTATGAAGTTTGTCATCTCTACCTGCTTGAGATTTTTGTTATTTGGGGTTTTGGGGGTGCTTTTTGTTTCGTTTTTTGCCAAATGTAATATGAAAGCAGATGCTGCGGCATTAATCTGTTATGCTGATTTAGTAAAGAAATCTTTTTACATTTATTGCTTGCTTTCTATGCTTCTGAGACATTTTTTTCTAAAGCTTTTGTGCAGTTCCTGGAGTATTGTAAGAGTATAGTGATTAATTTGAAGAGCTTGCATTGAAAAATAAAATGTAGGGGGGAATAAATATAGAATATAGTTGGTCAAGAATTTCATAGAGGGATGGGTGTGGTGGCGCACGCCTGTAATCCCAGCAACTCAGGAGGCGGAGGCAGGAGGATCACAGGTTTAAGGCCAGAGGCAGCCTGTGTAACTTAGTGAGAACCTGTCTCAAGAAAAAAAAAAAAAAGTAAAAAATAAACAATTTTGTAGATAAAATAACAAGATTTCACTGCTGAAATACAGTAACCAGTAAGATTTTGAAATATATTTCAAAATGTTAATGATTTCCTTTTAAATGGAAGTTCTAAGCATTTATGATGATTTTTCATCTTCAGCATAGGAAGTAAAGCATGTGCCAGGATATTTAAAGTTTCAGAGAATCGTTTTTGAAATGATTGTATTGATAACTAGTTTTGTTTTTAAAACATTTGCGTATGAAGGAAAAGAATCATGCAAAATATATTTATTGCTTTGGTGTCTTATAAGCTTAAAGGAATGGTGATCATTCTGAATATTTCAGTAGTTCAGACTATCTTCATTTATTATAAAGAAAGAAAGAAAAGAAAGGAGAGAAAGAAAGAAAAAATCGACAGTACACTTAGGACTTGGGACCAGTTCTCTGAAAATGAAGCACCCCTGTGATGCTGAGTTTATATTGTGGATGCCAGTAACAAATGGCTGAGAGAGAATGTGGGAGCCTGACCCCTGGGGTACCGTAAACATCTGGGCCTCTTAGATCCCCATAAAATAGATATGTATATGTTTTTCCTTTTTGCAGGTAACTGCTAGGATAAATTAACACATAAGCTGAGATGAATTTAAAACTAGGTAGAACAGCTTTTATGCCTGGCAGAAAAATGCATAGTATAATCATAAGGATAGTGGGTTAGTCTGTAGTCTAGGCTCCCTGTGAGAGTTTAAGCTCAAGCTTTTTGTTAATGAAATGCAACCACAGCCTAGTCGCAAAAGGGTTCCTTGCAGCAAGGTGTCCGTTTCTACAGTGGGAATAGTAATACTTATTCTAACTACCTCACAGGACTGTTGTGGGGAAACCAGTAGCATAACTGCAAAAGTGCTTAGAACATTAACAAACTGTACAAATAAAAGGTATTACTTATATGAGAAAAACATGTTTGAGAGTAGAAAAGTTATTCCACTTTTAAAATCAATAGCCAACTCTCATTCCTGTTATTTTATTAAGTGAAATATTAGGACACTAACTATAACTACTGTTCTTGCCCAGGTTTATAACAAGAATGTATATCTGTGTGCCCCCTTTCTCAATGTTTATTTAAGCATGCTCACCTTTTAAAAGGACACTCCTATAGAAGACTTCCCACACCAAACTCCCAGGAAGCCAAAATGTTTCCTCCACAGCATATACTTGAAATAATCTGCCCAGCGTATAACCACATTTCATCTTGTAAAAAATAACTTGCCACGGCTAACGTGGAAGGTGGAGTCTGTGTAAGTAGCTGGTGTTTATGGATTAAACCATGGAAGTTTTTTAGTGATACCGAAGCATGTTCCTGAAACTGATGCATTTGAAAGAGCTGTAGAGATGATGCAGAACTTTGGTTTCATAAGAATCTACTCATGTTTTAAAGTATTTAACTCTGTAGAACCACAATTATGGAAAGCTCAGTAATGCTGCTAATGACATTTGTAAAATATACCTTTAATGTAGTGCAATATTTTTCTATCTACTGAGAGAGGCAGTAGAGGCATCACAGTTGTGCTTTAGTGCAAGGGGGGAACACTTCAAGTAGTCTAGAATATAGTGAGGTATAAGGCTTCAATGAGAAAAGTTGTATTATATTACATTACTGATGTAATCTTGCTGCCATGCTATGTTATCAATAGCTTAAAAATAATAAAGACTACCACAGAAAACAAGAATATCTTCCTTTGATGACCTCTAAAAACAGTGATTGCTGCATCTCTAAGGAATTATTGCCTGTTGTAATTTGGCCATGCAGCCAAGCTAACAGTCCACTTTTGCTAAACAAAATTGCAAAAGTATTTTTTAAAGTCTTTTTTACTGTTGTTTCCTTAACTTGTGAAATGTATTTATGTATTTGCTTCTGCTGTATAGTAATAATTATACCATATAGTCAGACCTTGTCTCAAAACAGACTAAAGTGTATTTTCTTCATAGGTATTTAGTAGATGATTGATTAGACAAAACGAGCAACATTTCAACATCATTTCAGCATTATTTTGCGTTTAATACTACATTCCTTAATACCAAGCATCATATTTAATATCAGAACTAGTTGAAATATTATGTGGATATTTTGGTTCTGAGAGGAGAAAACACAACCTAAAAATTTCAGTGGTACTGTCAAGTTCTAAATTTATCTGGATTTTTTAAAAGGTAGTCTGAAAGAATTGGGTTCTTACTGGTAATATAAAGAATAAAATTTTAAGTCCCCTAAAAGTGAGTAAATTTAAAATCATTTTAATTATTAAAATACATCCTCTTAGAGTTTAAACTGAGGTACTAGTTTTCCTTACCAAAGAAAATAGTGGAAGGTTCCCTTCATCCTTTCCTAGTCCTGGATGCCCTTTAAGGTGTGGTTAATACTGTGGTCCTTTACCCTGAAGCTGTGCGTGTACACACCATTCCAAATGACCCGAACTTCAGTGGTTTCACAGAACTTCCAGGGCCCTGGCTTAAGCACATTGTGCCCAGTGACTGAATGTTATGGTTATTTCCATCAGATATTTATTTGTTCGTAGTAGTCAGAGAAGTAATCTAAGTTACATACTCAAGGAAAACTTTTTTTCCACATTGACATACTGTGATTAGTTATATATTCGATTTAAAACCAACTGTGGGAAGCTAAAAGGCATGGTTCACGCTGATCTGGAGTGACTTTTACCTGATGCCTGCAAGCACAGAATAGTTTTTAATGAACCCTTAACTGGTGTCATGCTTCTGGGGTCACACGTGACCCCATGACACACATACCACACATACACATACTTAGGTAGTGAGTGCTACAGTGCTCCATCTCCGGGAGTTTATTTTGACCACACAAAAGTCAAGGGTTGAATATCCACCATGAGAATCATAACTTAACGTATTTTATTCCAGCAACAGTATTTGGTTTATTAAAGAATAGATGCAGACTCATTACAGTTCAGAAGATTTATTAAGTAAACTAGCTGAAATGTGACTAGGACAGATACACTTAGCAATCAAAAGAAGGTTGAAAATATTCACTGTTACTGCATTAAGGTTTTTGTGTGTGTATTATCAGGTACAAACATAAAAGCCACCTTGGTTCAAAAAAATGTTCAGAGAGCTGTATTTTCTTTGTGCAGATACATATACAATAATTAAAAAAAAAAAAAAAAGCACCTCTATGTTCACAGTCTTGCTAACCCAGAATAATCATATAAAAGACTTTACTGGGTTTTTTTCCCCTCAAACACCTGTCTTTTTCTCCCCCAGTTTTGAAGAATTCATTCATCTTTTATCTTTTCCCTAAAGATCAATAGCAGCCATGCCTCTTTGCTAGTTATTCTTACAGAAGCTGAAGCCCTAAAGGCAAAAGTAAAATAATGGGAATAAATTATATGGTATCACGGCCAAGGAGAACCACAGGCTCTCTAAGAGAACCCATTTGTAGGATATTCTATTGACTGTCCTGTAGAAGTAAAAACAATCTTGCCTTTTTATTTTAGCAGTAAGAGTTCCTCCAGAGCCTTCTTCCAAAGCAGCGGACTTGTGTAACATCCAGTGTTACTAAGTAGGAAGCCTGCTTCCCTCAAACACACTGCACATGGAAATGACTTCAGATCATCTACACTCCACACAAAAGTTTCACAAAGCAAAGGAGGTTTTAACCTTTTCCTAGAGAGTAATAGTCAATAAAGTTGAGGAGTCTTTGTTCTAAAGTTCTTTGCTTCTTGATGTCCAAGTTAACACAAACACAATTTGAGCTTAACAAAGCTGACATTAGATAATTTTTATGATTACAGAATTGCAGAATTAACAGGTAGTAGTTGAGACGTTTCACACTATCCTCACGGTCCAGTCATGTCTCATACAAAGTGGTATAGACTGACAGTGCTCACAAACAGGTATTTGCTGGTACACTATACATCAGTGCTATGTTTAAGAAAACTGCATTACCCAGCATACGAGATGGTATGATAACATAGGTTTAGATGTTTGGTTTTTCTTTTCTGCTTTGGGAAATGAGATGTGTCATGACCACCCTATTAATCTTTCTTTGTTTTCCTAACATGATTAAAGTCATAAACAATGACATTCCTTCATCTTCATTTAAATTCATTTCCACACGGATGTGGACAACTTTTAGCAGTCTACGAAATAATAGTTTCAGACAACTCAAAACTAATAGATCCCTAGAAAAACACTTGGGTGACCTGCAGATAAAGATATTTTAGTTTGATTTTTCAACTTAACAACAGCTATTAGCCTTAGAAATTTCTTTTTCTAAAACTTGAACTAGGTATTGATAAACCTTTAACCTTAACTGTTAGGTCCACATCCCCTCCATTTTCATGCACTAAGACAAGTGTACAACTTAAAGGGAAAGATTTTAGTTCATAACTCCATTTGTATGCTTTTCTCTGCTTTCAGAATATTTACCATTTTTCCCTTGTTGGCTTTAATGTTTGCTGCCAACCACATGACACAGAAACATAATTTACAACCATCTCTTTCCAAGTGAGTCATTATATAAGAAACTAATGCCAGCAAAGATTTATGAATAAATCCAAAAGATGAGTAACTCGATTTCTTATCCTCTGCACTTGATAACTAGTTTTTAGCTCATAAATATATTGATGCTAATTACAAGTTAACACTCATTCAGTGTCGCTATATAATGTGCTGTCTTACATGACTGTTTTTCAGAGTTCCTTCTAGTTTCTCGTTGGAAGAGTCTCAGATAATGTGTGCTTTAAACACTCATTACCACTATTCAGAAAAAATACAAGATATTTTTGTCCAAGTGTTTGTGACTGTAAGTTAAAAAATTATATTTGATTTGGAATCAAATATTTATAGATTTACAATATACCTATTTCGTCAAAATATATTGTATAGTATTTAATAAAATCAAATACATAAAATAAAGTTTTTAACACTATTTATACAAACCCCTAGAAAAGCCGCTTTTTCTTTATAAGGCTGTTAGCAGTCGATCATAACCATGGAAAGGAAGGGATCACCTTTGGTTTACTCTTTGCCAGGGATGGGTGGCGTGACTAAGACAGCTCTGCACGAATCACTCACTGGAAACACTTCTATACAATTAAACATTTGGATGACCGCCGCGGGTCTCAGTCACTTTCCGACTCTTCATCATCACCTGTCGGATATGACTGGATGTTATTCTGAGTGTACATCTTCGTTTTAATGGGGCAGTTGTGATCCATGAGAATAGCCTGAAAGAACAAGGTGCAAGTACGTTAACCTCCTGTTTTGTACAGGTAACATGGGTTGAACTTACTGCTTCTAAGGATTACTAGTTTGAAACTTCTGTATCATCTGCAGTTAAACAGTTATTTGGAGCAACTGCCAGGGCCCTAACCTCGAAGACCTGGCGTTCTCCACTAAGGGAAAATTCCAGGCGATGAGAGAAGACAGAAACAGTGTCTGCAGTATTTTCATTATATCTGCCAGGGGCAAAAGTTGGTTCTGGGAAGCTCCACTGGGAAGCTAGGGGTAGGTGGTTAGGTTTAAGAAAAGTGACACTCAGACTCTTAGAAATGGGGTCGGTGGGTCCTGGAAGTTGCTTAGTCCAACTTCTGTTTACAGGCAGCACACTTCATGAGAAGCTGTTAGGGAAGCTCTCACTTGTTAGAAATGAACCTCAGTCAAAAAGTAAAACCCACCCCCTTCACGTCCATTCATGGATCTGGTTCTGATGCCAGCCATCTACACAGACTGTCCTTACCCTATTTTAACACCATATAGCGATGGCCCCTTACAGATTTTCCTAGTCCGAACATCCCAGGGCTCTTACTTTTCAATAATATGATATCCAGACCACGTCTCCCCAGGTCCTAGCTGTCCTCGTCTAGTACAAATGGATGACTTTTTTAACTCAACTAATCAGCACCCATAGTCATTTTCCTGCTGAAAGTGTGAAGAACCATGCACAGAGCCTGATAACATGGCTATTTATCATGCCAGGAACATGGTACACATGTTCCATGCAATACCTCAACTTTACAATAAACTTGTTGGGGTAGTTTGAGAAAACAGACACAGAGAGGTTAAAGAACTTAACCAAGGGATACACAGCCATCCCTCCTTCAAGAAGTTCAGGGGATTGGTTCCAGGGCCACCCCACCACTGCACTCCCACACACATAGCATACCACAATCTGTGGATGCTCAAGTCCCTTATATGAAATGACGTAGTATTTGTATATAACCTATGCACATGCTCATATATTTTAAGTCGGTATCCAACTCATAGTGACCCTACGTACAACAGGTGCTTCTCTGTTATTTATAGGGTTTTCAATGGCAGATTGTTTTTTGGGAGTGGGTTACCAGATCCTTCTCCTAAGCCTACAGCACCTGGTGGTCCCAGGTGGTCTCCCATCCAAGTACTAACCAGGCCCGACCCTGCTTGGCTTCTGAGATCTGACGAGATCGGACACCACAGTGTATGGCTGCAGGCAAGTTATCTCTAGATATTTATAATACCCAAAAAATGTAAATATGCTATTGAAATAATTGTTATACTATCTTGTTTGGAGAATAATGAAAAGCCTGTATATACTGTTTCAGATACAATTTTTGTCTATTTGGGATCTGAGGTCAGTTGAATCCACAGATACAGAACCCATAGGTGCAAAGGGCCAACAGGCTAAAGTGGGGCACCAGGGAGAGGGACCCGAGGCAGCCTCAGGACAAAGTCCACTCTTACACCACTCCATGGCAGCTGGAGGAGAGCAGAGGACGGCAGTGGGACACCATGTGCAACCCAAATGGACCCTCCTCATCAGGGCTGCCTTGCAGTTTTCCTCCCTCACACAAACTTCCTCAGTACCTTTTCGTATAGTTTGCAAACCTGAATGGCTTAAAATATTTCTGATATTGGCCTACTACAGTCTATCAGCTATTACCCCCAGCTCCTGTCCTGTAGATAGGATGGGATTCCATTCAATGCTTAACCAGTTTATCATGTTGCAAGAGAGTCCCAAATGATCTGCCTGTGTGACGTGAAGATGAGGATATCTTTGACCTCTGAGTTAGGCTGCCAGCCCAGATTGTCAGCTTCAAACTTAACTGTTTCTGATTATGCTACTTGCACAGTGAAGTGATACTCACATTCAGTAAAGAGTTCAATCCCTAAAAATAATTATGGCAACAGACATTGTACACCTGGACTATTCATTCTCCCTGTGTGACACAGTGGGGGCTGGGATTTAGCTCAGTTGGTAGAACACTGCTCTACAGTCTCTGAGGTACCAAGTTCAATTCCCAGCACCACAAAAATGGGAGAAGGACGTGGCAGTCCACTCCCAAGGCAATCCCAAAACAATCAGCCACTGAAAACCCTATGAGGGTTGCCATGAGTTGGACCAGACTTGATGGCACCTAACAACAACAACAACACGTGACACAGTGGTTTAACCCTCTCATAGCTAAATGTAATCTCCCCAGATTAGCAATTCTCAAAGAAATGTATCCAAAGATCACTGTGAAGGTGGGGCGGTAGAAGGGAGCAAATTAAAAGTGAAATTCCAGGTCCCACACATGACAATACTGTCAGCAGCTTTGAGGAACACTGCCCAGAACCAAGCACTATCTGAGACTACGGCAGAGTTATCCAGCTGACAAAAACTTCTGGGGCACCTACTCCGGTCTGTGTCACTGCCCTGAAGGTCTTATACCAGCAACTTGGTTGTACAGATAAGGAAAAGTCCTCCAGGGTCCCAGGTGGCAGGCCCACTGCAAGGCTGAGTGTCAGTGAAAATTACACGAATGAGGCGGGAGCTAAGCTGAACCCTGAAAGATGAAAGGATCTGAACAGCAAGGGAAGTGACAATGAGCAAAGCATGGGTAATGTAAAACAGGGACAGTCTAGCCACCAGAGACCCAATGAGGAGGCAACATGAGACATCATCTGGAAAGGCTCAGTGGAGCAGGGCCTGGGATGCCAGGGCAGCAAGACCACCTTGGACAGAATGGGTGTCACTGCCTTATTCGTAACTATCTTCTGTCTTTTTGCTCATCTGCCATTATATTGTAATGATTATATGTAATCTTGTAAAGATTACATATTGTAAAGATTATATGTAATCTTGTTAAAGACCCCAGGACCTGGACCAGGCATGGAGGACGGCCTCAATAAAGAACTGTGCTGCAGGGAAGAAGTCCAGTCAAGCATTATTTGGCATGATGCAGACATAAAAGATCAGAATTTGTCAATACAGCCAAAATGTCTTTGTCAACAAGGTCTGTTTCAGGTAAAGTTTTCTTCCATGAAATGATGTTTCATAGCTTTTGAAATGTAGCTTACTGGCTTTGAAACCTGTCTTGAAAAATTAGTTGGGCAATAGTTGGACTTTTTTCAAAAAGTTATACATGATTAAATAAGACAGAGGGCTTGTAAAACTTCACAAGTGCCATAAACAGAGAGGCACTAACAGCATTGAGTAGGTAAGTCAAATGCATGAAGGACCAGCACTCAGTGGCCCATGGTGCAGGCAGGTGATTTAAGCCTTTGACTACAATTGGAATGTTGTTGTCATGTGCCATCAATTTGTGTCCGACTCATAGAGACCCTCATAAGGTTTTCAATGGCAGATTGTTTCGGGATTGCCTTGGGAGTGGGTTGCCAGGTCCTTCTCCCATTTTTGTGGTGCTGGGAATCGAACTCGGGACCTCAGAGACTGCAGAGTGGCGCTCTACCATATGTCAAAAGGTAACTGTGTAATAATTTTACAGAAAATCAAGAAAGCAGTGGAAAAAGTTATTTTGCAAACTCATCCATTCCAATTATCTTATTAATCATGTTCTCCCATCCCAATTATCTTACTTATCATGTTCCTGTTCTGTTCATTTTAATGAAGAGTTTCTAGAAATAAAATACTGATTGTCATATATTTTGACTGGAAATTGGTAGCCAAAGGGTTAAGCCAGCACTCCATACACTGCTGTGGGGCGAACCGTGTGTTCAACTTTCAACTGAAGAAGAAAAGGGAGGGGTTGGCATTTGAAGTCCTAGCAAAGCCCAGACACTAAGAGCTGAGCCCCAGCCCCTGCTAAATGCCTAGCAAATGGCAGGTACAGAGCACAGCTGGGATCTCCAGGGTTGGACCAAGTGAACTGTAAAAGTAATACAAATATAACAGCAGGCTGGTAAGAGAGTAAAGGCATTAGAGGTAGGAGCTCCAGTCTTGGAGACTTTGAAAGGTACCAGGTCTAGAAGAAAAGTTTTATTCTCTCTAATATAGCTAGAAAAAATAGTGATGGGTTTATATCTACTCTGTGTACCCTGCAAAGGGACAAATGCCTACAAATGAATTATAATGTGCAAAGCACATCAGGTCTCATCAGCCACTGGCTGCCCCACCCTTGCCCATTCCGTGGTATCCAGAAACCAGATAGAGTTATGGAAGGAAGGACTTCATAGAGCCAGGGGAAGGAAGCTGTGATCCTCAGACCATCTCCTTTCCTGCTCTGGCAACAGTTAGGAGCCTCAGCAGTAAGACTAAGAATCATGCCCTGCCCTCCAAAATAGTTCTTCAACCTAAAAAGAACAGTTCGTCCCCGAACTGAGCTACTCTCAACTGGGCATTTTGAGAGTTCAGGGCTGCGATGTCCTTATCTGATCACTGCCAGCATTTTCCTCGAATGACAGTGTTGTTTGTGAAGACTTGAGTAACAAGGAGTTTTTCGCTGCCTATGTTGATAACACTGATTATAAAAAACAGAAATCCAATAAACTAAATGGAAGAAAAACTCAAATACTCACAAACCAATTCGTGATCCTATGACTTGTGATCCTTGAAAATAGCATTAGGCCTTTCAATATAAAACAGCTCAAGTGCAAATAGCTTGTTACCAGGATGCTGCCTAATGAAAGAATTCTTTGCTTAGGGCCGAATGCCGCCTCCTGGCTCGCACGGCTCCTGCATTGGTAACTGTGAATCCTAAACACCAGCACTTCTGTGTGCTGGGTTTTCTCAAGTGGGCCATAATCAGTTCTTTCTCTTCTGGGGCACCTACCGTCCATCCTGCCGCATGCCCCATTATCATTCGATGCCATCGGCTTCCACCGGCTTTCTTCCTGCTCTGCTTACACAATGAGCAAGCAGCAACTGCTGGCGCCACCCTCGAATGCTACCATTATGCCAGCCAAATGGCATCTTTCAACTGTGGGCATCAATCATGGGCAGCAAGACACATATTTTCTTGAGATTTTAATGATTTATCTTGCTAGACACTTATTAAGCATTGTGACATTTTACAGTGGAAGTGGCTTTCAGGAAACCTGTCATTCTTATCATATTGCCTTTCAGGATTGCCTCCTACTTCCTTTGGCTTTTTTTTTTTTTTAATTTGGTACTGGGGGTTGAACCCAGGGCCTCACGCTTACATGTTTTGCAAGTGCTGGACCACTGAGCTGCACCCCACACCATTTTTTTTTTACCTTTTGAGACAGAGTCTCGCTAAATTATGCAGATGGCCTTTGGTCTCAAATTTACAATCCCCCTGCCTCTGCCTCTGTCGCTGGGATTACAGGCATGCGCCGTGCCCGCTCAGCATTTTTTTTTTTTTAATGAAGTGAAGCACGGTTTCAATGGCAAAAGAGAAGAAGCACTGAGGCCAGCCTTCTGCCATCATTTTGCAGAACTCAGTGGTGGCTGGCCGCGCAAGCACACTCTGCTCTGGCCTCATTCACTTCCTCCGCTAGCTCAGATAGGCCGTCACAATTTCACCCACAGACAGAAGATAACACAACAGCCACTAAGCGATATCCGTCCAGCGGTTCTTGGGTCTAGGTAGCAAAGAGCTCACACACTGCAGGGAAGGCCTTTGGGAACTGCTGGACAGACAGAATGAGGCAGAATGCTAGAGAAAGCCGGAGAGGAAAATGGGTGATCCTGGAGACAGAGACCCATTTCCTGAACCCACAGGGGCCGAGCACCCTGCTAGGACCCTTTCATTTAATCCTTAGGATGCCCTTGTGAGGTCAATGAGATCACTTCCCCATCCAACGGAGAAGGAAACCAAGACTCACGCCGCCCTGCATGAGGAGCCAGTGCAGCTGCCCGCAGGCCCAGGTTAGCCCTTCACCATCCCTAAGAGTCTTGACCAGTCTCCTGGATGACAGAAGCATTTGCTGGTGATTCTATTGCTTGGTTCAAAAAGGGCTGGGAGTAACCTTCATTGTGGTTGTTATTGTTGTTGTTGTTGTTGTTAGGTGCCTTGGAGTTGGTATCCGATTCATAGCGACCCTCATAGGGTTTTCAATGGCAGACTGTTTTGGGATGACCTTGGGAGTGGATTGCCAAGTCCTTTGCCCATTTTTGTGGTGCTGGAAATTGAACTCGGGACCTCAGAGACTACAGCACAGCGCTCTACCAACTGAGCTAAATCCCAGCCCTAACCTTCATTAAGCTTTCATAAATTGATAGGATGGCAGCAGAAATGGCAGCTTTCCCCTGCTGTGCTAACAGCTTTCTGGCCCTCTTTGCGCAAGGTACTATACTAGGGTGATCCAAACAAAGATGGAGTAGGAATGGACACACCAGGCTGGAAAACAGGACCCCTCCACCTCCACAGCACCTTCCCTCCTTTTCTAGGAGTCTAGGAGGTCAGGAGAAACTCAGAATTATCTAGTTAAATCCTGTCTCATTCAGGACACAAGGCCAGTGCCCAGAGCTTGACATATTTTTAAGATAAGGTGAGTGAATTAATGAATGTAAAAAATGTCCCCAAATATAGGCACCTATAACCTAACTTTAGAGTTTGTCTTTAAATCCACTGTTGGGGAAACCCATCAAAGGGCAGTTCAGGAAATGCCGAAGGATTAAGACCAGTTCAGTTCAACCATCAGAAAGAGCTGACGTGCTTCCAGGAGAACATCACTAACAAGTCTCCCATCTGTTCACGAATACAAAAACACCATTTCCTTAGTGCCTCTCCTTCATTCTTTGGCCCAGACATTCTCCCTTCAGCTGAGTGATATCTATTGGCATTGGATACTTAAAAAAAGCAGCAGCAGCGCTACCAGGTATGAGCGATTATCACATACACTGAGCTCCTTTTTGTTGAGTAAAATTTTTGTCGTTGTTGTTAGGAGCTGTCGATTCGTGTCCGATTCATAGTGACCCTTACAGGGTTATCAATGGCTGATTGTTTTAGGGATTGCCATGGGAGTGGATTGCCACATCCTTCTCCCACGTTTGCGGTGCTGGGAATCGAACTTGGGACCTCAGAGACTGCAGAGCAACGCTCTACCAACTGAGCTAACTCCCAGCCATTGAGTAAAATAAATACCTTAAAAAGGGTAAAATGACTCATACATTCCAAAATTCAAATTTGGAATCAACAGGTTTAAATTTGTTCAAAAGAGGGATGCTTTATATCTTGCCTATGGCTAAGGTTCTGGTCATGAAGTTATGAATAAAACAGTTCTCCACGCACACATGCATGCCCTGGAGTGCACATATGATGCTTTTCCATAGATCACCCCTAAAACCATCTCCAGATTCCTATGTACAATGAGGACCAAGACACCAACTATGACTCCTGAGGGCCATTTAGGAAGAAAAGTGGCAAACAGCACCACAGATGGCTAACCTTGGAAGTCGGGAGAATTATGTTCAAGATTTGCAAGAGCCACAGAAAATCAAATTGAACCACGCTAGGTTTATATTTGGTTGACAGAAGAGCTACATTGATGCTAACCTATACACAAAATAACTTCATTCTTTTTTTTCCAGTACTAGGGGTTGAGCCTCACACATGCTAGGCAATTACTCCACCATTGAGCTGCACCCCCACAACTCCCTCTTTTTTTGAGACAGGGTCTCACTAAGTTGCACAGGCTGCCTCTGGTCTCAAATTTGTGATCCTCCTGCCTCAGCCTGCTCAGCTGCTGATATTCCAGGCATGTACCATGGCACCAGGCTATAATGTCATTCTTCAAGTTTATAAGCACAGCGCTTGAAAGAAATAACTGTAAAAGTTGTAAAAAGTAAAAGAAGTAACTGCTCTATGTGGTACAAACTAAAAAGAACTCTCAACATTTATTTTTGAAGCCTTCTGCCCAAAAGGAACAGAAATATATTTTAACATAGAACCATGAGGAAATTACCCAGATGGGCATACTAAAATGATCAAAAAAAATACTTCAGTGCATCATAAGTTTTTCTTACCATTTTTTCTTCCTTGGCAGGTGGACTTCGAAGAAAAAAGCAGAGAGGAGCAAAAGCAATGTCAATTATCCCGATAATTGTCATGAGCCATGGAAAGCCAATTGCCTTTGCAATAGCGCCACCAGCAGAAGGACCTTGCAGAAAACAGAAAGTTAGAGCTCTTTCCAAATGTCTTGTCGACAGAAAATGCGAAGATTTCAATATCTTTAGGAGGTATTATATGTCCTGCCTTGAAGTGCAAGGTCGTTTTGAAAACCAATGTTCTTACCGATAGCGTACCCCATACAAAAGGCCACATCCGCAATGGCATACACACTCCCGTAGACAGACACGTGCCGCAGGTCGACAAGGTAGCCCATGATGGGCATCATGGATGAATCCACCATCCCTGTGGACAGGTAGGGCACACATTGTACAGAAAACTGATAGAAACTAAAACCGGGCTGAATGGCAGAGGCTGTCCTAGACTCACTACCCAGCCAGCTCTTCCCCCCTCTCATTGTCCTTTTGACACCTACAAGTCTGTGGCACACTCCTGACAGCAAACCTTTTTCCAAGGACAGCCGGCAGAAGGGTCTAAGGCTGGAAGTGGAACCCAGGACCACACTCTGAGTCCTTATTAAGCCACCATTTGCCAGCTCTCTGCCTTGGCTCACTTTGCCCTCCAGCGTTGGAATGGCCCATCATCTGGGGGAGGGTGCCCAGTCCTCTGCAGTTCTCCATTTGGCATTCTCCGTTCTCCACTTGGCCTTTCTCTAGATCCAGTGGAGTTGCAGGCAACTGGCTGTGTGGGCCCTTGGCCTGCTTCCTCCTGGTGCTCTCCTGATTCACCATGTTCTCAGTCACTTGCCCCTCACCTCTTGGCACGCCTTCACATCTCACCCAGCCTCTTCCCCACCCATACCCCACACCGGGCCCTACGCGTACAGCATGAGGGTTACCAAGGTGGGATATGCTGGGAGGACCCGAGGGAACCAGGACAGAGCAGAGTCTGCAAGATCAGCTGCTCCGCCTGGGGAAGCTGCAACCCAGAGAAGGTGGCTCGTTTAATCACTAGAAACGACAACTAAGACGGATATTCAAAAGCGTCGTCTCTTGAAAAAAAAGTCAGGGCAAGTAAACTAGCCCAAGAGTGCGTGCGTTCAGAACTCTGGATTCAATCTGTGGCTGAGGGAGCGTTCTCCTGCCTTACCTCTCTGAACCTCTATAAAGTGGAGGTGCTAATGTCTGACTGCAGTCCTGCAATCGTACTACTGTGGCGTCTGATCCTGTGAGATCTTAGAAGCTAAGCAGGGTTGGGCCTGATTAGTACTTGCATGGGAGACCGCCTGGGAACACCAGGTGCTGTAGGCTTGGGAGAAGGACCCGGAAAACCCACTCCCAAAAAATAATCAGCCATTGAAAACCCTATGAATAGCAGAGAAGTGGTAACTATCCTATTTGGCCTGTTGTACATAGGGTTGCTATGAGTCAGACACTGACTTGACAGCACCTAACAACCACATCTTACTGCAGTGAGCTAGTGCCTGTGAACACACACACTCATCAAGTGTTAGCTCCCTCCCTCCACAGGTTTCAGTAGCAGAAAGACAAGAGAAATTGCCTTCGTTCTCATAGTATTTATTGATCCCCTAGCATGTACAAGGTGCTGGAGACAAAGAGGTGCTAAGAGTTGAACGTTAAATGAAGAGTTAAAGAATGAATTACAATTGGTACTGATACTGAGAAGGTGCCACGAAGGGATACAGAGATACCAGGGAACCTAATCTCCTCTGTTGTTGTTAGGTGTCATCGAGCTGCGTCCAACTCATAGTGACCCTATGTACAAAGATGAAACACTCCCTGACACTGTGCCATTCCCAGCACTATTGCCAGTGCTTCTCTGTTATTCATGGGGTTTTCAATGGCAGATTATTTTGAGAGTAAGCTGCTGGGTCCTTCTCCCAAGCCTATAGCACCCAGTATTCCCAGACGGTCTCCCATCCAAGGACTAACCAGGCCGACCCTGCTTAGCTTCCGAGATCAGATGGTCCAAAGCCAGGGTGGTACCGCTGAAGGCAACTTGATCTAGGAGTCACAAAGGGCTCTGTTCATTCTCTCTGGTATACCACTCAAAGATCAAATTCCTGCCTTTATGGTGTGACAGATTTAGTCTTTATTTTTATCATGCTTAATCGATGTTTATAAATGAGAAGCCTACAGCTGTACCACTGTGGCATCAGATCCTGTCAGATCTCAGAAGCTAAGCAGGTTCGGGCCTGGTTACTCCTTGGATGGGAGACCACCTGGGAACACCAGGTGCTGTAGGCTTGGGAGAAGGAACCAGCAACCCACTCCCCCAAAAAGAAAAAACAATCAATCACTGAAAAACCCTATGAATAGCAGAGATGTGCTGACAATAGTATTTCATCTATTGTACTTAGGGTCGCTATGAATTAGACACTGGCTCCATGGCACCCAACAACAACAACAACATAAATGAGAAACTAAAGTATATCGTTCATACAAAATGTTAGCACAATTTTTCCAAACACCTTATTCTTCCTGACAAAGACCCATCTCCTCTGCCTGAGAAAAGCCCGCAGCACAGTGCCCGGCACCACCCCAATTGGCTTTTCTTTCTGAAACCCTATAAAAAGCATAGGTGAAGCCTGTAACCCAGCATCATCTGGAAAGTTCTGCTCACAGATCTGAGCTCAAGCAAAGGTGCCTCATGTGAGGGAGCCCATGTTTGGCCAAGCACGGCGATGGCTTAGCAGTTTGCTTCTGTAAATATCAGTTTTCAGGAAACGAACACCCCATACGTGGAAGCAAGTATTTTCACGTGCATGGTCAACAAGCTAAGCTGCCAGCAGCACCCACTCAAGCTTCTAGAAATTTGTGCTCAGTAACTATAGCCTACTCATGCTCCTGGTTGTTGCTGTTAGGTGCCGTCAAGTCAGGTCAGACTCATAGCAACCCTATGTACAACGGAGGAAACACTCCCAACGCTGTGCCATGCCAGGCACTATTGTCAGTGCTTTTCTGTGACTCACAGGGTATTTAATGCTGATTGATTTTTGGGAATGGGTTGCTGGGTCCGTCTCCCAAGCCTACAGCACCCAGTATTCCCAGGTGGTCTCCCATCCAAGTACTAACCAGGCCCAACTGTGCTTAGCTTCTGAGATCCAGTGAAATTGAATGCCTTGGGGCTATGGCTGCACTTTCCTGGAGGAAGAGAAAATCTCCCTAGGAGGGAAGGCAGTTTCTAATTTAGGCTCAAGGTTCCCGTGACTTACCAATTGCAAAACCAACTCCAAAGTTGGGAGCGATGAGGCCATAAATGTTTTTTGCAAAAGGAATCTGTAAGAGGAAATAAAAGTTATACTAACATAACAAGACATCCAACTCGAACACATCTTGAAGAAGTCTTAAGAAATCTGTTTCCTCTGGGTGTGGCCCACTGGTTCCCTTCAGAAGGAAATAGGGGCAGGTGAGGGGACAGGCTTTGCCATCCTAATCTTTAAGAGTCAAAGTTCAAAACAGGGCTGCCAACCTCTAGGAAAACTAATCACCTGCCACCTGTGAAAGGCAGCTAAGGCTGCCCTCAACATGGACAAGGAAAAGAAAGCGGCACTCAGGAAGCTATTGGCCATTGGTAGAAAATGTTTCCTTCTGGAAAAAGATCTCACTGTTCATTCAGCTAGTTGCCCAAAAGTGTTTAAAACGCTGTAATAGGGGCTGGGATTTAGCTCAGTTGGTAGAGAACCGCTCTGCAGTCTCTGAGGTCCTGAGTTCGATTCCCAGCACCACAAAAACGGGAGAAGGACTTGGCAATCCACTCCCAAGGCATCCTGAAACAATTAGCCATTGAAAACCCTATAAGGGTCGCTATGAGTCAGATACGACTCGACGGTACCTAACAACAACGTTTAAGATAATGGGGAGAAAAACTCTTAATCTATATAATAAAACATCTTTAAAAACTCCTGACATAAAATTAAAACACCTATGGAAGAGTTTTGTCCAAAAATGACTAAGATGAATTTTAAAAACTAGAATAAAACAAAAGCCATCATAAAACTCAGTAACCTCAAACTCAAAGATGCTGTAAAATGTTGCTTGGTGAACCTCACCTAAAACAAGAGTTTTAGTCCCCGACTGTCCCCAGTTGTCAAGTGCCATCTGTTACTCACACATAAAATGCTGATTCCAACAATTATCATTCCCAGAAGAGCACAAAGCCACCTATCAAAAGAAAAAGCACATCAATGAATGAACACCTAGGGTGTCTTACCCAGTCCACATTTTCAATGGAAATCAAAACCATTAACTTGTAACAGCCAAGGCAGAAACCCTTTACATTTCTTCAGAGAACCACGTTATAATAAGAATAACAAACTGAATGCCGTTTCCATTTCATCTTACCTCCCCATTTTGTGTGCAAGTATCCCAAAAATATTGGTTCCAATGAGATAAGAGACGCTCGCTGGCAAGAAAGCGACGCCTGTGAATTTATGAAAAGAACACCTTATCAGCAGAGAGCAGTCACATGGCAGGAAAACTAATAATCATCTACACCACGGCGGTGATGGAGCAGATGAAAGGAAGCCCCAGGCCAGCACCCAGGCAGCTAATATCCGGCAGCTACCGGCTCTGCTCTGGACCCTACGCGGCTTATCCGTCCTGGAAAGCTGCTGAGATACTTCAGAAATGAAAATCACTTATCAGGGGCTGCATCTGGCCTCCGTCTCTGTCTGGTGGTGGCTTCCTGTGTGGATGGATAGCAACAGCTCCCTGCTGCCAGAGCCCAAAAATGGCCACCCATATGTGCCTGGCAGCCACCACCCTTGTGTATGTGTCCCCTTCCCCTTTGTGATTCTGTGTGACGCGAGGAAGACACGGTCATTGAAAGAATTAGAAAACTTTGAGATAAGCAAAAAGAAAGTGAAAATTATCCAAACTCTATCACTCAGACAACTCCTCCCCAGGTCTTTTCCTTGTAAGTTCAGACACGTGTGTGCGCGCACATAGTACTTTGTGCACTCCTATGGGATTACACCATAGCTACTGCTCTGTGTGCTGCTGTTCTCAATGAGCTTTATGAACATCTTTCCATGTCAAGAATGTAAAACTGTACGTGGTCATTTTTTGTGGCTGACATTTTATTGTTATTGTTACATGTCATGGAGTCAGGTCTAACTCATAGTGACCCTATGTACAGCAGAATGAAACACTCCCTAATTCTGTGCCAGACACACGATCTTTTTTATGTTTAAACCCATTGTGGCAGACACTGTGTCAATCCATCTATTTGAGAGTGTTTCTTTGTTTCATTGACCTGCCACTCTCCTAAACATGATATCCTTCTCCAGGGATTGGTCTCTCCTGACTAAATGTCCAAACTACATAAGATGCAGTCTAGCCATCCTTGCTTCCAAGGAGCACTCTGATTGCACTTCTTCCAGGACAGATCTGTTGGTTCTTTTGGCAGTCCATTGTATATTCAATACTCATCTCCAGCACCATAATTCGAAAGCATCAATTCTTCTCCTGTTTCCCTTATTCAATGCCCAGGTTTCATAACCATATGAGATGACTGAAAATACCATGGCATGAGTCAGGCACACCTTCATCTTCAATGTGACATCTTTACTTATAAATACTTTAAAGAAATCTTTTCCCACAGCTTATCCCAATGCAATGCATCTTTTGATTCCTTCACTGATGTTTCAATGGGTGTTGATCATAGAACCAAGTAAAGCAAAATCGTGGACAACCTCAATCTTTTCTCCATTTATTGTGAATCTGCTTACTGACCCAGTTGTAAGGATTTTTGTTTTGCTGATATGGAGTTGCAATCCATACTGAAGGCTATGTTCTTTGATCTTCATCAGTAAATGTTTCAAATCTTCTTCACTTTCAGCAAGCAGAGTTGTATCATCTGCATAATGCAGGTTGTCAATGAGTCTTCCTCTAATCATGATGCCACATTCTTCTTCATAAAGTCCAGCTTTTCGGATTATTTGCTCACCATAGAAATTGAAGAGATATGGTGAAAGGATACAGCCCTGACACACACCTCTCTCAACTTTAAACCAAGCGATATTTCCTTGTTCTGTTCGAATGACTGCCTCCTGGTCCATGTACAGATTCCTCATGAGTACAATTAGGTGTACTCGCCATCTTTCCAATTTCTATGCTGATATTTTATGCCTGGGGTTTAATGCCCCCCAAGTAGAGAGCTTACATCCTCTGGGTTCTGAGAGCCAGGAGCAATTTCCTGCTGGCAAGGTCAACAGTTTCCTTGAATGTGGCCCCACATTGAAGGGAAAAGGCCCATTGAATCAGGCCAGCCTTGGCTGCCAGAAGATCTGTCCACTTCTGCTCTGCTGTCCATTATTAGGACAACAGGACAATCTATAAGACATTAATTTTCATCCTCTTAATAATTTTAGTGTGCTGGGGTTTAGCTCAGTTGGTAGAGTTGCTGCTCTGCACTTCCTGAAGACCCAGGTTGGATCCCCAGCACCGCAAAAATGGGAGGAGGATGTGGCAGTCCACTCCCAGAACAATCAGCCATTGAAAACTCTATGAGAGTTGCTATGAGTCAGACACAACTTGACGGCACCTGACAACAACAATAATTTTAGTATTTTTTTCTTGGAATCAGATACACCAGATTTGATTCTAAGCCTGGCCTATGAATGGTAAAAGCCACTTTGTTCTCAACCATGAGTGCATGTGCTAGAAATGCATAATAGATGATTAGCAAGTGCCTGCTACATTCAATATGCAGAGGGCTTGGGACCTTTCTGGTCCAGGCAGCTCACCAGCACACAGATGGGCTGGTGGTGATCTTATCCCTTTAAGTAGAAGGCACTAACGTAAGCCATCAAACCCAGAGAAAGGGTGAGCTTGCAACATGGCAGGGATTTCAAAATGGTGGGTTCTGTGAGCAATCATGCAAGACCTGGGGATTCTGGGAAATAACAATAAAAAGAAATCGCATGTCATGCTTGAGAGAATCATTTCCGTCACACTGGGCAATATGTGGTGGCCAAATAATTGTTCAGTATAATCTGATTCAGCAAACATTTACTGACAGCTATGTGCCCAGCACAAGGCCAGCCCACAGCAGAGACAATGACAGCGTGGCTCTTGTCACCATGGAAAGTGTCACTGAAGGAAAGAATCAGAGGATGTTTGAACGGTGGCGTGGCCTTGTGGAGAACATGACGGAAGAACAGGTGCCTCCCTCTGGGAACCCTGAACCTGCAGCCGGCCAAAGCAGATGATGTTTAAACTTGGCCTTGGAAGGGCATGGCCGACTCCCACGCTCTGGAGATCATGTCCGACCACATAGCAGAAATCACATTGACCTGATCTCGGGATCAGTGGCTCCAGGGCCCAGGGAGGCGGAAACGAATGGAGCAAGCAAACTGTAAAAATAGCAGTGCAGGTACCACGACATCCAGCCACCGACAGCCAGCCTCAGGGGCAGAGACACCGTGAGATCTGGAGTGGGAGGGGTCTGTGGTGACTCCAGGGCCCAGAGCCCATCTGAGAAGGCAGCCGCCACTCTCCAGCCATCACTGCCCTAAAGGACTGCAGTTCCTGTATTAGAAGATCTGGAACTCTGGATTCTTCCATGAAATCTTTTTTTTTAAATGTTGGTAATTGGTTTTTTTTTTTTTTGGCGGTACAGGGTTGAGTGAATCCAGAGCCTCGCGCTTGCATACTTTGCAAGTGCTCAACCACTGAGCTGCACCCCCAGCCCATTTTTTTTAACTTTTTAGGACAGGGTCTCATTAAGTTACGCAGACTGCCTCTGGTCTCGAACTTGCGATCCTCCTGCCTCCCCCTCGTGAGCCGCTGGTATTACAGGCGTGCGCCACCGTGCCTGGCCAGCAATTCATTTTTAAAAATACATAAACCCAGCGCAGGCCAATACTATACCAGCCAGCCAAAAACCCTTCTCAAGGGCTGCACGTGGCCCGCAGACAGCCCGTTGTCAGCTCTAGTCAAAGGACGTGACTCCCAGAGGGCCCAGCCAGAACCCCAGGCCTGCTGAGGAGCCCTGCAAGCCTTGGCCCAGGCTAGCCCTCAGTCACTTGCTCTGCTCCCCACCACCCTCGCCCCAGGCCCCCACAGGGCTGACTCACAGCAACCCCTATAGTGTTTTCAATGGCTGATTGTTCTTTCTGGGATTGCCTTGGGAGTGGATTGCCACGTCCTTCTCCCATTTTTGCGGTGCTAGGAATCAAACTCCAGACCTCAGAGACTACAGATCGAGGCTCTACCAACTGAGCTAAATCCCAGCCCTTCCTTCACTGCCTTGCCACACCTTATTCAAGACAAATGGACCAAAAGAACCCGAGGAAAGAGTTTGGCTCCATCCTTGTCTGGGGGCTATTCCCCTGGGTCCAAGCTTCCTTTTGGGCTTGTAAAGGCCTCACCATGAACTCAATCCATAAGCATCAAAGTATCCAGAAGAGACCATTTGACCTAGAACTTGAGGTATAAAGAAAATACCATGCGCCAGGCGCGGTGGCACACACCTGTAATCCCAGCGGCTCAGGAGGCGGAAGTGGGAGGATCACAAGTTTGAGACCAGAGGCAGTCTGCATAACTTAGCTCAAAAAGTAAAAAAATGGGCTGGGGGCACAGCTCGGTGGTCCAGCCCTTGCAAGGCATGCAGGCACGAGGCCCTGGGTTCAACCCCCAGTACCACACACACACACACACAAAAAAAAAAAAAAAAAAAAAAAAACAAGAAATGAGGTTTTCCTCACCAACCCAAACTCAGGACCTCCCCATGAAGTGACAGAAGAGAAATGGGTTGGGGAGCAGGGTCCTGAGGGAGCCCTATGGAAGGGGGATGGGTGGCCTTCCCTATCTCCTCTACAAACCGTGGCCAAAGCCATAGCAGTCACAGAGGGCAAGCATGTGTCAGCCATGCAGCTAATCCGATTGCTGGCCCCGACTTTGGGTCCTTCTCCAGGGATGACAAGGCAGCAACCAGGCAGAGTGGCTCCCTCTCTGCCCTTGACTGGGAAGCCAGAGGCTGAGCAGCAGGGGTGGCTCCAGGGGAAGGGCTGCTGGCCTCGGGCACAGGGTCCTCTGCACTGCATGTGCCACCTGTGGTGCCATCAGACATGGAGGCCTGAGGGGCTTCGGAGACCCACTAAGGTTCTGTCTTTCCCTCACACTGGAGTGGAGGCCACGGGTAAAGAAATTCAATTGTCTCACAGAAAGGCAAGCCCACCTCTAAGACAAAGAGAATAAAGAGCCTCAGAGGCTGAACTGCGCAGCACCGGCCCGGCGAACACCAGGGCGGTGACAAGCCTGCAAGATGATCTCCCGCTGACATCCGGGCAGCTGCCCTCTGCTATCTCACCCGCGTGGCCCAGGGCTCCTGGCTGACCTTAAAGACTTTATAAAGAGCGCCTCGGGCGCTGTCTGGAGAGGACGTGTTCAGAGCCACTTCAGCGCCGGGCACAGGGCCAGGACACATTCAATTAGGATCATAAGTTGGTTAAATGGAGACATCGGGAAAGCTTTGCAGCCAAGAGCACACACAAAGCCAAGGCAGGGAGCTCAAAGAGGCAATGCGCGCCCCACCTAGACAGACGGCGCACCGTGAGAATACCTGAGACCTCAGGCACCAACCACCAGAGGGAAGGAGAAGCTGGGAGGCATTCTGGGAGGGTCGGCAGCGGGCAGGTATGAGCAGCAAGACAGACATGTTCTCGCCTTCTGCAAAACAGCTCCCCTGACTAACCACTTGATGAAGATCCCCTTCCTGCCAAGCAGCAGGCTGTCTACAGGAGCTGCAAAGGTCTGTGGGCTTCCTCTTCCATCCTGACCACTAGAAGGATCAGAGCCACATTTTCTGCCCAAGAAATGGCTTTGGTTGAGTGCCAAGGATCCTTCCTCCTTTCCTGAGTAATGCTCATTATTTGGGGCTTGTGTTTGGCTTGGTTTTGCAACACAATTCATATCGTATAAGACTCTCCCTGTGCAGTGTGCAGTTCGGTGGTTTTTAGTACATTCACAAGATCGTGCAATCATCATCACTACCGGAATCCAGAAGATTGTCATCACCCTCCAAAAAACCTTGGTACATCAGCAGCTCCACCCCCACCTCAGGCCTTTTAGGGTCTTTAAAGATTACTTGATGGGTGAACATGAGCTGATTAATGTAGAACCTAAGGCACAGGTCCTTGGGCTGGGCCATGTGGTATGAGGCAGGCAGAGAGGGGAGGCACTTTTGACGAGACTCCTCCACAGAGGGCTGGATGCCGGCAGGAAGTAAGGTCACCTACAGAAAGGCTGGGGGCACTGAAAAGCCCAGCTTCCATCAGAAAGCAGAGTCTCCCTAGGAGGACATCCATAGAACTATGAAAAGGGAATAAATCTCTAGGACAGACAGTCAATAAATTCTTGAAGAAAAGGTATATAGACAGCCTTCCAGAAATAAAACAACATTCTAAGGGTATAGTGACTCAACAGGGGGTCCTGACACAGAAACAGCAGGCAGATCAATGGGACACAAATAGGCCCAAGAACACAGGGTCATTCAAAGGGGGATGGAGACGGGAAGCAGACAGGCTCCTGGGGTGTGACCCTGTGACATCAGACAGAAAACAAAAAAATATACCACATCCCTATCTCACGACCTAGAATAAAATTAATTCCATGCAAACCCAACATTCCCGTGTAAAACACAGATCATAAATACATTAAATAACAATGTGGGCTATTGTTAAAACATAATCTTAGCATTGAAAAGGCATTTGTGAGATATACCTGAAATAAATAAATCACATAAAAAGGGAAGACTGCTAAATCAGATGAGCAGCATTTACATGTTCTGAGCAGCATAGAAAAAAAATGCTATAAAACCAAAAAACATGCAACAGTGCAGAGCAATATTTGCTAAACTTCTGAGAAGGGATTAATATCTGATAGAAAAAGAACACTTAAAATCAGTAAGACAAGGTCAAACACGTGAATAGAAAAATGGGCAAAGAACAGCAATAAAAACTCACATGTGGCTGATAAATCTATTAAGATGCTCAGTGTCACTCATTTGTAAAATAAAATGAGACCCTTATTCTTACATATTTCATTGGGAAAGAATAATATAATACCCATGTTAATGCAAAAACTACCAGGTATTAAAACATCTGTTCGACACTTAGGAATTTGCCCTACAGATATGTTTCCAAACATGAAGGGGAATACAGGTAAAGGACAGTCTCTGAGGTAGGATTTCTAAAGGCAAACACTGGAACTAAGCTAGATGCCCAACAACAGGGACTGGTTGAAAATGCATGGCATAACTTTTAAAAGGGAATATTATGGATCCATGAAATGGATGATGAGATTCCAGTTAAAGAGGGTCCTAAAACTCTCTTGAAATATTGGTAAAATAATAGATGCCCCCCGTAAAGAGAGAGACAATGGGTGGGGAGGAGCAGCAACAAGAAGGAGAAGCAAGGCGGGGCAAGCGGGGATGGAGACACCATACTCGATCCTTCCGCTGCCCGGGGAGCTGCCAACAAGAAGCAAGAGCCCTGTGCTGCACAGCCAGAAAGTCTGGGAGCTGAGGGCTCCGGTGAGCGGAGGTCAGCTGGGGACCACAACTGTCGATGAGAAGGGGCCTGAATACTGTTTTGGGCGCAGTCTGACCACCAGCCCTCCCGCCTCCCCTGGGAGAAGACAGTTTCTCTACAGAAGCTAAAACCAAACATCTCAGGGGGCTGGGGCATCATGGAGACCAGGGGCAGCAAAAACGCTGAACCAGAGATGGAATGAAAGTCTTCCTAGCAACATGGTCAGAGGGTGCCACTTCAACAGCCACCAAGTCACACACACAGAGGCAACACTCAGGGCATACACAGGAGGGCTCTTCCAAGTTAAGACATGGTGGCACCACGTTTAAAAATTCAATAGACAGTTAAGACAAAAATGAACAAGTTAAGGGCAGCTGGGCTTGAAGGTGCACACCTGCAGTCCCAGTGCTCAGGAGGCTGAGGCAGGAGGATGGAAGTTCCAGACCAGTCTGGGCTACATAGAGAGACCCTGCCTCGAAAGTTAATTAACTGATTAATTAATTAAGGGCAAAAAAGAAAGCTAAGAAATAAAAGAATGAAACAAAGAGATCCAACATCCAACTAAGTGGCATAAGAGAAAAAAATGAAGGGAGGGAGAATGAATTAATGTAATAATAGAAAAAGTTTTCCCAGAATTGAAAAAGGGGTCCCCAAGTAAAAAGGCTGATCCAGCAAGTGCCCAGCTCAGTGGAAGAAGGTGGACCCCACTGCAAGTCACCACCACACACCCTCATAACCTGGAGAAGATGAAGGTCCTATAGAGGACCCAGAATGGGAACAACACTGGCCTCCCCAACAGCATCCCTCCATGCTAGAAGACAACAGAATGTTGTTGTTGTTGTTAGGTGCCGTCAAGTCGTGTCCGACTCATAGCGACCCTCATAGCGTTTTCATGGCTGATTGTTTCAGGATTTCCTTGGGAGTGGATTGCCACGTCCTTCTCCCATAATGACAGAATAGTGGCCTCAAAACTCTGAAGGAAAATGACAGGCACCAAGGAATTACAAGAGGCAGCCTAAAGCAACCAAGTGCAAGGTGAGAGGGGAGATGTTCACAGCTATACAAGATCTCAGAGAACTCCGCAGGCCATGAGTCTCTTTCCCAAAGCTGCCAAAGGGTGTGCTCCCTCGTGGTAATGGAGTAAACCAAGAGAGGACACAGGAGAGGGCACGGGAAACAAGGGAGGCAAAAGGTGACCAGGTAATAAATGGAAAGTCCCAGCATGGCTAGAGAGCACTACATCCAGATTGGCCAGTAGGATGCATGTCCTCAAAACCACAGGAAGCCCCTCTGTCCTGTACCTGACTGAACTCAAAGGATCTTTCATCTTGCCAGAGAATCTAGGGGGCAGATTAAAAAATGCTATATAGAAAACTGAATGACTAACTCCAGGAAAAACAAGTTTGTAAAAAGAAAGCCCTACACAGCTCAGCTTGCAACAAAATTCACACAGTCACAGTAAATTCAATGATGAATGTCAAGCTAACAAAAACTGTGATGCAATACAGGAGCCGCCCCTGCCCACCTGTGTGGGATACACTCCAAGACCCCTAGTGGATGCTTGAAACCGCAGACAATACCAAACCTGATAGTATATTCTCAAACCTAATCCTCATCCTTTCAACAGTTGTAGAGGGCTATATAATCCAATGTGGATTAGAATTGCATGTGGCTCAGACTTTTAAGAGAGCTCTCTGAACGGCAAATTCAATCCACACTTGATTCTCATCCACATCTGATTTTGTAGCCCTCTAAAACTGTTGAAAGGGCACAGGTTAGATTCACGAATATACAGTACTATGCTGTTTTTCCAACATATACATACATATGATAAAGTTTGGGGCTGGGGTTTAGCTCAGGTGGTAGAGTGCTGTTCTACATGCTCTGAGGCCCTGGGTTCAATCCCCAGCACCGCAAAATGGGAGAAGGACCTGGCAGTCCACCCCAAAACAATCAGCCATTGAAATCCCTATGAATAGCAGAGAAGCACTGACATAGTGAAAGGTATAGCACAGTGGCAGGGAGTGTATCGTTCTGTTGTGCATTGGGTCACTATGAGTCGGACATGACTTGAGGGCACCTAACAGGAACAATGATAAAGTTTAAATTATAAAGTAGGCACACTAAGAGTAACAATGACGCCTAACGATGAGATAAAATAATCAGAACAATATATTAAAATAAAATTTATGTGAATATTTTCTCTTTCTTTCTGTCTCTCTCTCTGTCAGTATCTTATTATACTTTTACCTTTTTCACTCGAAGCATCCATCAAGAATGAAACAAAACCCAGAGCTGAAACAGATCCCAAAGCCACCCTAGGCACCGACCCCATTAAGAGTCAAACAGAAGCAATCGCTCTATCATCCTGTTATGAGCAGCTCCCTAGGGCACAATGCCAGGACCTGCCCTGGGAACAGGAGTTCGAGAGTTAGAAGCGCCTGCCCCAGTCCTTACCCAGCTGCCACTTTGGGGAACACATGGTCTCCATCATCCAGATGGGCAGGGCTGGCTCCAGCATAGCGATCCCCATGTTGGCAAAGCAGATGGAGCCTTTAAGGGAAGGCGGAGAGTTAGCAGGCTTCTGCTCCTGTACCAGCTGTCTCCAGACACAGTTAGATCCCGCGCGCCCTGGCTCAGATATCAAGACCTTTTCCTACTTGAAAAGATAAAGAGAAAGCCAAGCGGATAGCAAGGGGTGTACTGTTGTTGTTATCATTATTATTATACTTTTAAATAAATAGAATCCCAGAGGCATAATGTTTGGAGCTGGCAGGAGCCTTAGAGATCATTTGGTTTCACCGACCCAACTTACAAATGAAGAAAAGAGCTCCGATTTGTTAACAGCGTAACCTGCTCAAGGTGCCCAGCAACCTGCAATTTTCAGACTGCACACAGCTTCAGGGAAACATGAGGCCCTTGTGCCTGTGTTTTATTGTAAATGAGCGTGGACATTTCTAATGATGCCCTGAGATGCCAGAAAATCCAAGAAGGGTCGCAGCGCTTTCAGTACAGGTGGGCTGTGGATGGGTTGTTTTTTTAAACCAACTACACATACAGGGAATTTACGCAAATATCCATTCTCACTGTTAACCAGACCCTTTGTAAATACAGAGCCATCTGCAAAAAGACACACGAAATGATCCTCCGTCAATCTGGGAGCTTCCTGAGTTAAGCTCTGTGGAACCTGTAATTTGCTAGAACAAATTCAAAGAACACTGTGCAATCGCGGTGAAGGTGGGCACATAATGAAGAAAGATTTCTTCATTCGCTGTGACATTTAAAGGCAGAACACATGAATGACTGGATTCCCCTCCCACCCGCCTTGTTCCTAACGCCCCCCACCAACACAGACATGAGAACTATGGATTATCTGTCAGTGTTGGGTAGATCTTTGTATTTCCTTCCATCAGTGAGGTTCTAAGAAACAGGAGGGGTGCAGGACCGCACTGCCCTGCCCAAAGGTGCCCAGGGTTCAGGGAATCACATCTCTGGGACCCCATCCCTCATCCCCCCAGGATGGTCAGGACTCCAGGGGCATCTCAGCTCCAAGACACTGCCTGCACCTTGTGGGGCCCCCTGAGTGAACAGGACCCAGCACCAGCTTCCCAGCCCTTAGGCCATATGCCACCCTGGCCAAATCCAGCAGCAGAAGGGTTAAGCAGAAACAGCCTGGAGTTTAGAAAAGGCTGGATTTAAAAATCCTCAGGGATGCCTTTCTGCAGATGTAGCCCTGTGGCATCTGATCCTGTCAGATCTCAGAAGCTAAGCAGGATCAGGCCTGGTTAGTCCTTGGATGGGAGACTGCCTGTAGATACTGTAGGCTTAAAAGAAGGACCCAGCAAGCCACTCCCAAAAATCAATCTGCCATTGAAAACCCTATGAATAGCAGAGAAGCACTGACAATAGTGTTTCACCTGTTGTACATAGGGTTGCTATGAGTCAGATACTGACTCGATGGTACCCAGCAACAACAACAACAGGAAGGCCCAGCTCTCCCAACACCTCCCAGCCTTCCTGGAGTGGAGGAGCCCCACTTAGACAAGTGCCACCCTCCGGCTCAGGTGCAATGCTACAGGGTCCCTCAGAGAGCAGCAGCCAGCCAGGCCCTCTCCCCACCGGATGCCAGGGCCACTGCTGGCCTCAGCACCCAGACCCACGCAGCACCTGCACCAGGCTGGTCCCTCAGCAGGCAGCCCCAAGCATGGCAGGGAGGTGGCCAGCTGCCTCTGGGACAGGTGCTTGGAGGAATGCAGCCCATTCTCCCTCCCCAGAGCTGCAGAACCACAGAGCTTTCTCTTAGCCCCTCCGGGCCAACAACGCAAAGGCGTGACCTTTTGCCAAACGTGCTTCTGGCTGGAAAAGCGTCCTCTGGGCCCTCTGGGCCCTCAGCTGTCGGCCTCTATTTACACAGGTCAAGAGCAATCAGAACACCCTAGGTACCTAAGACTCATGCCGTGAGGCCACCAAGTCCTTCCAGAAAGTTCAAGGCCAAACAAGGATGGCCTATGACAGAGGCAGTGAGCAAGCCAGGCTGAGGCCGGGCACCCCCGGGGCATTGTGTGCCCTTGGCAGCTCTGCAGTGCACCACGCACACCATTTACATCTGCCCCACGCAAGAAGGAAAAGGACCTTGGCTAAGGGTCAGAAATGAATGACAGAAGGGAGCCATCTCCTGTGACTCATAACCTGCTGTCCTTCATGTTCTTCTGGGGCCTCCCACTGCCAGGAGCCCAATGGAAACCGGCACCCACCGCCCAGCCCACCTCCAGCACGTGACCGAGAAGAACCCAGGAGGCCCACCTGCAGTGATGAGGATGTACGGGTCCCTCAGCAGGGTGCTTAGCGGCGTCCCCTTCTGACTCTGTCAAGCAAAAGCAGGGGTTAGAGGAGTCACGGGGGCCACTGTGGGTCCCTCACTTCCCAGCTGCTTACCTCTGGCTGCACCCGGGACGGCTGGAGCACGAAGAGCTGAACAGCTGCGAGAGGAAAGCACAGGTGGTCCCTCTCCAGAAGGCACGTGGCCCGAGCACGTGCCGCCACGGATGCCAAGGTCACGGCCACAGGGCTCCCGGGCCCTCACTCACCTCCATCCAAGAGCACCAAGGCAGCCAGCACCAGGAAGGGGGCCGTCTTCCCCACGAACTCGTAGAGTACGCTCCCGAATGGGGGACCCACTGTGGGGAGAGAGAGGGGCCGAGCCAGCCCCGTGGACGGGGGCCCCACCCCCCACCAGAGCCACCCATCTGATTCGTAGGTTCCTCTCTCTGCTTTGTTCCAAAAGAGATTTGGGGTGCACACTTTCCATCCTGTTTGTTGTTGTTGTTATGTGCCATCGAGTCAAGTCTGACTCATAGTGACCCTCACAGGGTTTACGATGGCTGACTATTTCGAGATTGCCTTTGGAGTGGATTGCCACGTCCTTCTCCCATTTTTGTGGTGCTGGGAATTGAACTCAGGACCTCAGAGACTGCAGCGCAGCACTCTACCAACTGAGCTAAATCCCAGCCCTCCATCCTGTTTAGTTAGCATCAGCTTGCCGGGCAACTTCTCCCAGGTGAGTTTTCACCTAAGAAAGAGGATGAGCACACAGAGGCCACCTCAAAGGCCAACGGCCCTGGGGGGAAGGACAGCCAGGCCCACTTCTGTGGCAAAGGAAGGGCACCCCCCCCCAGGGCCCCACTCCTCCTCCTCCAGCTGTGGGGACACTGCCTCCAAAACAAAGGCCAGAATGTCAAAGACCGGGAAAGGACCCAAACCTTCCTTAGGACATCAGCCAGGGCCGGCAGAGGGAGAGCCGTGGCCGTTCAGGTTCTCGAGGATCCCAGCCCAGTGTTGGAGGGGAAGGGTCAGGCAGGCCACCCTGCTCAACTCTTCATTTGACACAAAGGCCCCGGGAGCCCTGGGCAGAGGCTGGGGAAGCCCAGGCCCTCCCCGCTGGGGTCTCTCCCCACCATTTCCCAAAGCTTCCATGAAGGTCGGAAAGAGAAATGGGAGGCCAGGGGAGTCTGTCCTTGTGAACAGGGACACGGCCTCCCATGGACTGCTGGGAGAGGGCCATCAATCCCCAGTGCCAGACAGGCCCTCCCTGCACCTACCGAGGACCCCCATGGCCAAGCCTCCCAAGGCGATGCCCATGGCGTTGCCCCTCTCTTCGTCATCTGTGTACACGCTGGCAAGCATGCCCATCCCTAGACAGAAGACACAGTCAGCGGCCATGCTCCAGGGAGCCCCAAGGAAACCATGCCTGACTCCCCCTCCCTTCCCGGCAGCCCAGCGGTCGGCCCACACCTGTGAGATTAACTGAAAGAGGAGGCCAAGCAGAAACCGAGAGGAAGGGGGGCACCTTTCCCAAAAACACCACCATTGCCACCTCTAATACCCCGAGTGTCTGGATGAGGCTGGCTATCTGGGCAAGGGGCCAGCCAGGGAGAGGCTGGGGCTCCCCTCTGACAGGTGCTCCCTACCTACCGGCCACAGACGAGCAGGAGGAGCCGATGCCCTGCAGGGACCTGGCAATCAGCAAGGCCGCGTAGCTGCTGGAGAAGGCAAACACTGCGGAGAGAGGCGGCCCAGGCCTGAGCATCAACAATGGACCCCTGCCAGCGGGACAGCCCCGGAGACCCAGGCCAGCACATCAATGCTAGACCCCTGCCAGCGGGACAGCCCCGGAGACCCAGACCTGCGCGTCAACAACGGACCCCTGCCAGGGGGACGCCCCGGAGACCCAGGCCAGCACATCAATGCCGGACCCCTGCCAGTGGGACAGCCCCGGAGACCCAGGCCAGCACATCAGTGCCAGACCCCTGCCAGTGGGACAGCCCCGAGGCCCAGGCCTGAGCATCAACAACGGACCCCTGCCAGCAGGACACCCCAGAGACCCAGGCCAGCACATCAATGCCAGACCCCTGCCAGCAGGACACCCCGGAGGCCCAGGCCAGCGCATCAATGCCGGACCCCTGCCAGTGGGACGGCCCTGGAGACCCAGACCAGCGCATCAACGCCAGACCCCTGCCAGCGGGACGGCCCTGCCCCAGCAGGGGCATCTCTGCAGCCCTCGCTGAGCGAGGGACCGCCTCCATACTCAGGGCGCTGTGCTTCTGCTCTCTGGGCCCCCCCTCAGACCACTCCTTTCTGGGACTCTCACCAATACCCCACCCCCCAGATTGTGGTCTGCTTCTGAGCCCATGCAAAGTTGATCTCATTCCAAGTCCCACATTCAGGAGGCAAACATGGCACACTTACTGATTGTTGAGATAAACATGATGCAGAATCCCGCAAACATGGGAATCGGGTAGCCGATTCTGCAAAACACAAACACCGGCGAAATCTGATGACGGCTGGGTATTTTGCTAGGGCTTTACATTGATTCTCTCCTGGTTACCCTTTGGGATCAGATGGATAAGGGTTCAGCCGGCTTTTCTAAAAATTCATATACTCGTGCTTCCTACATGACCTTTTTGTGTTTGACTGTCTTGGAGCGTGAATATATTTATGGACTGCCACTCTGAACAGAAATTTTTCTGGGATAAATGTTAACACAATATTGGCAAGTAACCCAGAAGGCGTCCAAAACACACAGCCCCTATTTCTGTCAATTTCTCTAAAGTATTATTCCTTTAATTACAGTCTTTGCTAGAACTTCCCCAAAGGGACAATTACGATCAAATGGCTCTGGTAAAAGGCCATCAAGTGATTCACCTGGCAGCAGAGACAACTGCGCCATGTCTAAGATTCATCAGGAAGCAAGCTTTTAAAATGTGCCTTTCTGTTGATCCCAACGAGGCCAGCCTAGAAAGACAGGCCTCGTGCTGTGTGCAAAAACTCAAACCCTAAACCATTCTGGGAGACCACTGCCCACCCAGGGCTTTGTCACCAGGCCAGGGGTGGCAGGAAGCCCTTGGCCTTTCTATATCACGTGTACAGCTGAACACTTGGCTCTGCCTCTCACCGCAGGCAAGTCTCCTCTGAGCCCCCTACAGACTCCGTCACCCACCTCCTAGGACTGGAACCTAGAGAGAGATCAATATGAAACTGTCTACTGGGGTGTCAACCTACAGCTGTAGCCCTGTGGCTTCCGATCCTGTCAGATCTCAGAAGCTAAGCAGGGTCAGGCCTGGTTAGTACTTGGATGGGAGACTGCCTGGGAACACCAGGGGCTGTAGGCTTGGGAGAAGGACCCAGCAACCCACTCCCAAAAATCAATCCTCCATTGAAAACCCTATGAACAGCAGAGAAGCACTGACAATAGTGTTTCACCTGTTGTATGTGGGGTCACTACGAGTGGGTTACCGACTCTATGGCACCTAACAACAACAACCAGGGAGTCCGGAACAAGGGTGCTTTGGAAATTTCCTTTCCTCCCTCGTTACCCTCTCTCTTTTCCCTCTGCTTTGAATGGAGGAAATAGACAGCAAGGTCCCTGCTGTGCAGGTGGGGCATGAAGTCAGGACACAGGCAGCTTTGTGCCCCCTCTGCCCAGGGAGAAGGGGCCCACACTGGCTGAGTTCTTGCCCTATTTTAGGTTTCTTCCAACCCAGAACAAACTGGAGCATTTCCCGGCTGCTTCTCTCTCTAGCCCTGGGCCCCAGGAACCTGGAAAGGGACCAAATGAACCCAAGAATGCAGAAAGCCCAGCAGGAGGATCTAGGACACCCCAGAAGGGCTCTTCCATTCCAGGCTTCCATGAAAAGTCTCCATCACAGCACCTCTTGTTAAAGGTTACACCCAGCCCTGCAGGCACTCACCCCACCAGCTCAAAGGTTTCCTAAGGGCACACCATCACCTGCCTGTTTCACCCACAAGGAAACCAGGGCGTGAGAAAGTGACTTGCCCACATCATCAGGCCAGTTCCACCTGGGCCATTTCCCTCCACTCCAGGGCTTTTCCTTGCAAACCTTGCCTCTTCCCCAGGTGGTCAAAGGGCAGATGTACCTTTAAATAAAATCTTTCCAAAAGTTCTTCTGACCACACTCTCACTTCTTTAAACTGTTCACTTAAGTACATCAGAAATCATATACTAAAACTACAAACAGACGGGCGTGGTGGTGCACCCCTTTAATCCCAGCAACTTGGGAGGCTCAGATAGGAGAACCACAAGTTGGAGGCCAGAGGCAGAATGTCTAATTTAGGGAGCCCCTATCGCAAAATGCCTGTAGCCATAGCATTGTGGCATCAGATCCTGTTAGATCTTGGAAGCTAAGCAGGGTCAGGCCTGGTTAGTACTTGGATGGGAGACCGCCTGGGAACACCAGGTGCTGTAGGCTTGGGAGAAGGACCTGGCAACCCAACCCAAAAATTAATCCTCCATTGAAAACCCTATGAACAGCAGAGAAGCACTGACAATAGCGTTTCCCCTGTTGTCCGCAGGATCACTATGAGTCAGATACCGACTCAACGGCACCTAACAACAACAACAACAACAATATCTCAAAATGAAAAGTAAAAGTAAAGAGGGGGCCAGGGATGCAGCTCAGTGGCAGAGCACTTCCAAAGTATGTGCAAGGCCCTGGGTTCAGCCTAAAAGCACCACCACAACAATAACAACAATACAAACAGCATGTCAAAATTGTGACAGATTCCCAGGCAGTCAGCCCCTGTCCCGGAAACCTTGCCAAGAGCCCCCATGTTAGCTGAGCTGAGCTTGTTATTCACAGTGGGGTAAAGGGTGGTTCCAGTGAACTGTGTGAGCAGGAACGACTGGGTTGTCCTCAACTGCAGCTCACCTGGCTATCAGGGCAGCTGCTCAGCCAATCTGAGCTGATGGCTCTGCACTCCTTACTCACGAGGACTACAGGAACCCAACGCTGGGGTCTTACAGGGTCCTGCTGGACACTGAACAAGGAAAAGTCCAGGAGAACCCTCAGGCTATTTATTTTTTCAGCAACAGTGGCACATCTTGTGAGGGACAGGCATGGCGGTGGTCCTCGCTGCACTGGAACAAACAGGCTACTCACCTTTCCAGCATATATTTTGAGAAATGGAGTAGCTGAAGTGCCAACATATGAATCGAAGCTGTTGGATTTGGGGGTCTAACACTTCATTTATGTGTCCTTTGCTTTGGTTGTTTATAGGGCTCTCACATGGCATGGGGCCCAGGGGCATCCTTGCAGCCCCATAAGACATCTGCAACCCCTTTCCTGACCATGGGCAGAAGCTCTGTGTGCTTTCAGAACAAAACTCGAGAAAACACAGCAACCCTTGTTTGTGGCCCCCAGACCACCAGCAATACTAGGCCCAGTCTGCAGTCCACCTGGCGGCCCAGGTCACCTGGAAGGGTAGAGCTGGAGTAGGTTGGAAGCGTATGAGGCCCCTTCTTCCCGTGACTGTCTGCAGGGAACCTGCACGTGGGTGCACTGAGGTTCTCACCACATGCAATGAGGGAGCTGGGTTTATGCCTGCTTTTCATCTGGTCAATGCCCTGAGGTCACTGAGAAGTGGGCACAACACGAATGCCCTGTCTCCCTCCCCACAATGTCTCCTAAATAAATGGAAACTCAAGTGGCATTAGTCATATGCCTGTGAATCAGGCCTCTGGTCTCAATTCAATGCCATATCAATTAATGTCTTACTAGCAGAGCTAGGCTGATTCACATGTAAAACAATAAAAGTTATGCTAACTATGTGTACCTAGTCAGTGTCTGTCAGCCGCCCCCACATGTCTGTCAGCTTGTCATGCAGGACGGTTTGCATGTTGCTGTGATGCTGAAAGCTATGCCACCAGTATTTCAGATTATCAGTAGCACCACTCATGGTGGACAGATTTTAGCTGAGCTTCCAGACTAAGACAGACTAGGGAGAAGGACCCCACAGCCCACTCCTGAAACAATTAGCCATTGAAAACCCTATGAGTAGCAGAAAAGCACTGTCAAATACAGTGCCAGAAAACAAGCCCCCCAGGCTAGAAGGCATTCAAGAAATGAGGGGGAAGAGTTGCTTCCTCAAAGTAGAGTTGACCTAAATGACAGGAATGAAAGCCACTGGGACCTCCTTTTGCTAATGTGGCATGACTCAAGATGAGAAGAAACACAGTGACTGCAACATTGGGCTTGAACATAAAAAGATCATGTGCACTGCACAGTGTTAGGCAGTGTTTCTTCTGTTGCACACAGGGTCCCTATGAGTCAAATCTGACTCAACAGCACCTAACAAGAAGTCAGTGGAGAAACTCCATATGTTACTAAATAGTTACTGATGATAGACACTTATTCTCTGATGCTAACAAGTAGTTTACCTTTGCCACAGAAACTAACACAGACTCTGTTCTTAGCTGACTAAGACCACGTGGTAAATGACAACAGGAAAGACACAAAGTAAGGACCCCATAGGGTATACAGCATCACCAGATGAGACAATAGTGCTTTCTCCTTCTAAATTATCTCAGCACACTCCTAAAAGGTGGTACTACAAATGATGTCAGGGAACGGAATGATATTTTAAATTAGCCCAGATACAGTAGGACATTTGCCAATCATCTAGTAGATAAAACTCCTAGGATAAGCCCTTGGGTCTGCTGGTCTTTTTCGGCAAGGAGACGTATGCAGGGACCTCCATGGTCAGGGACTTCTGACTTTCCTGTGTGTCAAGAAGAGCCTTGGCTGTCACGACAACTGCTCTAATGTCCCTGCCAGTTTCTTCAGATTTCAAAGTGAGGACTCCGTCATCCCCTCCCTACCATCCTGACAACATGTAGTGTGGGAGATCCCTTTGCAGAACATCTGGTTTCCCCGTCTGCAGAGAAGCTGAAAAGGTCACTGCTCATTCCTACAGAGCCCACTTCAGACCGACTGGCTGAAGCTGGAGAAAAAAAATAACCCGAGTAGATTTCATAGAGATTCTGTGCCCCGTGGTTTCTTCCTTGTCACTCAGATGTTAGCTAAGATTTGTGAGGAAAAATAATGGCTTTTAAACATCCTAGGTAACTATGGAAATAAATTAAGCCACTGACACTGGCTTGATAAAAACCAGACCACCCAGACAATAAGCAGCTAAGGAGAAAGCCAAGGGAGGAGCCCCCAGCCATGGCCGGCTCTCTTTCTCTTGGTCCTGAAGATGTAACCACTATTGAGCCTTTATGCCAAGCAAGTGAAGACAGGGACACTACATCTTGGGCTAAGGAGATAGCTCAGTGGTAGAAGGTATTCTTAGCATACATGAGGGAAAGAAAAGAAAAAAAAAAGAGAGAAAAGAGAAGAGAAAGGAGGGAGAGAAAGAAAGAGAAAGAGGGAAAGAGAGAGGGGAGGGGAAGGGAAGAAAGGAGTTAAAAAGAAAGGAAGAATATTTCTACCCAATTTATGGTAGGGAAAAAGATAAAGATGATTTCAAATTTCCTATCTGCCAATGACTTGTTTTTATGTACATTGTTGTTGTTATTAGGTGCCACCAAGTTGGGTCCAACTCATAGCAACCCTCACAGGGTTTTCAATGGCTGACTATTTTGGTATTGTTCCAGGAATAGATTGCCAAGTCCTTCTCCCATTTAATGTACATGTTGTTGTTGTTAGGTGCTGCCAAGTCGGTATCTGACTCATATTGACCCTATGTACAACAGGCGAAACATTATTGTCAGTGCTTCTCTGCTGTTCATAGTATTTTCAATGGTGGATTGATTTTCGGGAGTGGGTTGCCGGATCCGTCTCCCAATCCTGCAGCACCTGGTGCTCCCAGGAGGTCTCCCACCCAGGTACTAACCAGTCCCGACCCTGCTGAGCTTCTGAGATCTGACTGGATTGGATGCCACAGGGCTACAGATGCAGGCTATATGTACATACATGCCTAAAATTCACTTACTGGACCAAATGATGACAGGTGTCACTAATACAGTCCTGCCACCTCCTTTCACATGCAACTGCACTTATGAAGTGAATAATTCAACTACAATTACAAAATAAGTCACAGGAGCCCCCAAGAGGGAAATCAAGTCCCCCAAATCCTCCTTAGGCATTGGAAAGTATGGGACAACTACACGTTCCAGTATCAAAGGCCTTAGTTCCCTATCTGGTCACATATTTGCAGTGACTATACAGCACCCAAAGAGTAAATAAAACACAAATAATTTGTACTGGATTACCAGCCATATGACCACTTAAATGCTTGCTGAGACTTGTTACTCTGTGTTTTCGGGGTCTGGCATGAGATCTTACCCTAAGCACTTAAAACAACAGCCAGACAGCCGAACTGCTTGCATCACCTGACAAAAGCCACTCTGATAGCACCACCTTGATTATGAATATAGGAGTCAGGATGGGGCCTGTGTGATGTGGGCTATCTCAGAATAGGCCCCCCTTAAATTAATGCATGGGCTTTTTCAGAGGAGGGTTCCCACCAGCCTGATTCTGGGCAGTTCCCCCCAATATCTTTGGGGGCATAGGAGGCTGGACCAGCTCACCTCAGGCTCTGGGAAAAGACTTTTTCCAGGGCCAGCAAAGGTCTAGGTCCAAAAGAATCAGACGGGTTTTTCTAAATTCCCTGCCCATTGAGTAAAACTCTGTTCCTTTACCCCTTCAACCTGGTCCAGGAAGCACCCAAGAAGATACAAGAATGACAGGATTCTGACCTGCATTCTTTATTTTTAGTAGCTAGAAGAATAAGCTGTGTGATAGTAAGCAGGTGAAAAGAACAGGCTGGGGAAGAACAGAGCCTTGAAACTGGGTCAGTGTCTAGATAGGGACCGCACGTAGCCCTCCCGCAGCCACCAGCAAGTGCTTTCTTCCCCAATACCACAATCTCCTTCACTCCAAAAAATCTGTGACTGGCCCAAAAGATATTGAGCAAGTGTCTGCAAGCTCAGATGCTCCACATTTTCAATGGCTCTCTCATCAGAAGTATAGGAGCCAACTGTAAAATGTTTAAGGCACACTGGAACTGTGAGTTCTATATAATGTCTTTAACTCTTCTTTAATCAGAAACATATTAATTAACTTTAAAATGCTGTTTTAAACACACTTGATTATAACATGGAAAATGTGAGTCAGACCTTTTATTGGCAATTGAGGACGGGATTGACACAAATTACATCAAAAGACTATTTGCGGTAGCTCACAGGCAAGACTGTAGCGGCAAATGGAATATACTTGTCCCTTCTCTGCTGGTTTTCATCCAAATCGTGGAAGAAAGCAGAGTCTTGGAGTGCTCAAAAGAGCTGCAAGTCCCTAAGCTCATGTCTATTGGGCTTGGAAAATACTAGAAAAATTACAATTCATGATCATTTTGAAAAGCTAACAGAGCTTACCCAATTGCTTCCCCTACATCAGTATTAATACTTGTTTACCTTTCCACATTACCAGGCAGTGCTGAGTAGGTAGAGAAACTCTTAGGGGTTAAAATTCTGCTCTAGATAATTTCCAAAGTGGATCATTCACAATAAGAATAGACTAAACTTCACCAGTCATAAAGCAAAATTAGGGATTCTCTTGGAAGACCATCTTTCAGAGCCCCAAATGCAAGCCTAGCGCATTTAAGATATTTAATAGGGAAAACGGCTCACTGGTTTTAAACAATCTTCTTCCCTGTAGCATAAGCAAAGCATTAAAAACAAGAATGGGATTTTTAAAAAGCTGTTTATTTGCTATTTGCATTTGGAAGATTGGAATATTCACGTCACTTCTGTGGGTTTCTCAGCATTATACAGCACTGCCACTAACATTCCCGCCCAAGTGATTGGCAAGGCATTATTACGATAATGTCCTCAATTTTCCCCCATAGTATTGGAGCGGTTTTCTCTGTGAGAATACAAAACCCAGGGTAGTTTTCTATAATTATACCAGATGCATTTTAAGAAGTACTCTTAGACTCTTAGTCTTGAGAACAGAAAGAAAACAACCCTGTGACTCCCGAGATCTGTTTGGTTTTGTCCTGGAGAACACAGGAGCCTCAGAATGTCACCTCCGTAATGGTGCTTCTCAGTGGGCACACGATCAGCCCTCCTGGGTTAATTTGCTTACCATGTTTCCTGTGGCAGGCTTACAATATTGCTCTGCGAGGTCAGGAGGACTGGCTGTGGCCTGGGATTGTTAACATCGATTCAATGGCAGTCCTCGGTCTAGAACATCAATCTGCAGCTGGAAACGGGCTCCCTATGCAGCATGGAGCACATCACACTCCCTATGTGTATGGAGCACATCAGCAGCCAGGCCATGTGGCCAGGGACAGCAGGTGCTGGGGGAAGGCGAGATCCGCCTCACCCTCTCTGCTACCAGCCTAGGCTCCTCAGCTCACAGACCCCAACCCAAGAGCTACACAGGGCTCCACTTTTTTTTTTTTTTTTTTTTTTTTTTTTTTTTGCAGTACTGGGGACAGACCCCAGGACCTCGCGCCTGCATGCTTTGCAAGTGCTGGACCACTGAGCTGTGCCCCCAGCCCTTTTTTTTTTTTTTTACTTTTTGAGATAGGGTCTCTCTAAGTTACACAGACTGCTGCTGGTCTCCAACTTGCGATCCTCCCACCTCTGCCTCCTGAGCCGCTGGGATTACAGGCATGTGCCACTGTGTCTGGCGGGGCTCCACTCTTAGAAGCACCCTCACTTGGCCCAAAGCTCTCCCACTGCCATCTTGAAATGCTCCCTGATATTGGAACACAGAGCACACATTTTCACTTTGCACTGGGACCCACACATTAGGGAGCCACTTCTTCTTCCCTGTCCCCACTGCCTGGCTCAGTGACTCTCCAGCTTGGCTTTGGAATCTCAAGTGGCTCCCAAAGGCCCCCTATAACAAAACCCGACTCTGTTGGGGAGCACTTGGGGCCTCATAGCCTCACCCAGTGGGCCCCCTCCAGCCCTGCCCTCCTGAGTCCACGCCTCCCCCTCCTCCATTGCATCTCTGGGCCTGGCCTGAAGGTAGCGCTCTGGACACACCCCTCTCTACCACTGCTGCATTTCTGCCTGTGCGGCAACCTGGTTCACACGGGGACCTAACTCTGCTGGCTCCCACCGCTCACAGCTGACTCCTTCCGGAACTGCCCACAAGCCTGTGTCTTGTGCTTTCAGTCCCCCATATACAGGGCAGAACTGGGCCACTCCAGCCAAAGAAGAACAAATACTTGCTGGATAGTCACTAACAATGTGGAACTGAACAATTATTCCAAACAATACAGACCTCAAACAATCCAGAGCATCCAGGTTAACAGAAAGCTAGCTGAGACAGCCTGGATTCTCCAGACAATACCCTCAGTTCTTCCTTCTTTGGTGCATTTGGGCACAAACTAGTAATCAGCAGAAAGGAAAGAATATGCCCCAGGACCTCAGCATTAGCTGCGATTTTAACCTGTGTAGCAATACCATTAATCTCTCCCGTATTCCGCACCCAGGCAGCTACTAGCTCCTTCATCACATTGCTCTGAAAGTAACCACCTCAGCTTCCCAGAAGCAAGTGCACAGCTACCAGTGGAAGACAAAAGAAAGCCACGGGGCACAAAGAATCCAGTGGGCCATGATGGCTGCAGAATTCCTCCTGTCCAAGGGCAGCTGTGACAAATGTAGCTATGAAACCCTGCATTTAGACAAAACCAAAGTTCTGTTCTCTTTATCCTGTGACCTTTCCTATTTGAGTCCTTTCTGAGTAGCAGAGGGGAGGACAGTAAGGTGGAACAACTGGGAAATCCTGCTTTCTGAAGAGAGAGGCACAAGAGTCAGGACACTGGGTTTTCCCCAGCCTACCTGCCACTGACAGTCCAGATTCCAGCAGAGGAATAAGAAGCAGAGTCACTCTGTACTCCACAAACATGTGCAACCAAGAATAAATGGAAATAAACTTTTCAAAAAGAAAAGAAGAACAAGAAGCAGAGTTGTAAGCAGGGTACAGTGGTGCACGCCTGTAATCCTAGCACCCAGGAGGGTGAGGGAGGAGGATCAGGAGTTCGAGGCCAGCTACATAGTGAGTTCCAGGCCTGGGTATATCTCAAAAAAAAAAAAAAAAAAAGGCCAGGCACGGTGGTGCACACCTGTAATCCCAGCAGCTCGGGAGGTGGAGGCCGGAGGATCACAAATTCGAGACCAGAGGCAGTCTGTGTAATTTACCAAGACCTTGTCTCAAAAAGTAAAAAAAATGGGCTGAGGGTGCAGCTCAGTGGTCCAGCACTTGCAGAGCATGCAGGTGTGAGGCCCTGGGTTCAACCCCCAGTACTAAAAAAAAAAAAAAAAAAAATCAGGGGGAAATGAGCAGGAAGGAAGGAACACTCTCAATTGAAAACTCTTAGACTAAGTCACAGAGCCTACCTGTTGGTCAACAGACCTATGAAGGGGTTGGTGAGGAGCTGGACAGTGGCTTTGGAGGCAAACAGCAGGCCAACTTGCACATTTTCATTCAGGAGGTCTCTGTCTTCACTAGGGCAGTCGGAAGGGGCCGTGGACGTGTTGGTCACCATGTGCTGTGTGGTGGTGGCCTTTTGTGGCTGCCCCCACTGGAAGTCTCCAGTGGCGTTCCCGGTGACCATGGTGGAGTTGTCATAGTAGGAGAAGATGCTCTGGAATCCTCCCGAGGTAGAGGCCGCGAGCGTTGGCCTGGCAGTCTGCATTTCTGTCGCATTCTTCTCATGGTTAATGCTGTACAAGTAGCTAGGGATGATGGGTACTGGGGGCAAGGGAAGAAGAAGGAGACGATCACACTCCAACCCTCCCTGAAGCAGAGGCTGGAAAAACTAATGTTATGCCCAAAGCCAAATGAGGACCAGAATGGTGCCATGTCTACTCCAGCAGCAGGACCCCGACGCCGGCCTCAGCACCAAAGCATGCCGGGACGATTTCCCATCGCTTAGTTCACTGGGGAAAACAAAACTCCAAGAGGCTTTGAGGATCCCAGCTACTGTCAGGGGCAGCTGCAGTGGCCACATGACTGGCCAAAGAGATTTGGGTAACTCTCGGGGCTTCTCATTACAGCCTTCACCGGAATATGTTAGAGAAGCCAAATTCAGTCTGAAGTTGAGTCAGTGCTGAGCTGGGGTCAACCCGTGCTTCTCAGAGAAGCTCAGAAGACTTCCAAATGAATGAAGCAAGGAGACAGAAACCTCGATTTCATTAGGCACATTGGAAAAGACCAAATGTGCAAGAAGGCACAAATCGGACATTCTACAACCAGCCAACTTCATCTTTCTGTTGTGTGAGTGGGAATCGGTAATCTTCCAAACAACCTGGAAGATTGAAGAATTCCTTGGACTTCCATAAAAGTAAAATTGCTTAATATAATAGAGGCTTTGGGCACATATAAAACCGTAGAGCATTCAAGACAAAGGTGAACGGAGGCCCTTGTGCCTGAACTGTGATGAGCCTGCCACAGCCCTGACACTTCTGAGCTGAAAATCTGACTCTGGGATGCTCTGTGAACTAACTGTCCTCCTAAGAGGACCTACAAATGGAGAAAAACGGGATGACCCGCCACTTCAAGTCTGAATGAACAGCAGTTTTTTTTTTTCCTATTCATTGAAAATTGTACTTTTAAGAAAAAGCTCGCCAAACACCATTCTATTGATAAGGCTGATTAAGAGGCTTAGTTTTCAATTCTTTAGTTTTTCAGAAAACCATCTTAGGAAAAAATATAAAACCAGCATTGTTCTAACTGCTCTTGAACTGAGTCCTGAGACGCTTCCATCTCAATCCAGTCATTGACACCATATATTTAAACGTCACTTCGTTTTTGGAAGGGAGGGCTATGAACTTGCTCCCTCAATTGCTACACCACATCATTAAGCCACCTTTACAGTAGCGTAAGACTTATTGTAAAGCATCGTTTTGAACACAGAGAATTGCTCCTCTTTAACAGAAATCTTTGTCATCGAAGTGAACTTGACAAAGGGAAGCAGGAAATTATCAGGAGGAAACATAAGTTCTGGGTCTTAACGGGTGTCATCATTTTCGACCTGACCACCAGGAAGGAGAAGCCACAGACGCTGCAGCCTCGAGGCGCTGTGTCTTTTGCAGGGCGTGTTCTCCAACTTTTCCCTGCCAGCCGGCGCTGCGCCCCCAGACTGCGCTCCGGTAAGAGGGGCTCCCGGGGCAGGGACTGCAGGGAGGGGGCCGACCTGGCCGTACGTACCCACGACGGTGAGCAGCATGTTGTCCAGCAGCAGCGCGATGAACACGATGAACAGGATGAACTTGCGCGAGTGGCGGCTCTCCTGCAGCCAGCGGATCGGCGCCAGCTCGCTCAGGGCCATGGCTCCGGCTGGGGTGCGAGCGCACGGTGACGGGGTGAAGGTCGGTGCCTGCCGGATGCCCCACTCCGCGGGCGCAGACTTCGCCCTGCGGAGCTACAGCGGCTCAGGGAGCTGCGCACGTCGGTGGCCCGAGAGGGCAGCAGCGGGCGCCCAGCCTCCGCCCACCATCCCGGACGCGTCCAGCACCAGCGCCTGCGGTCCTGCAAACAGCGCTGGCGAGCGCCGTCGGGGACACCATCTGGGATCCCGGGGCGCTGTCCAGCACCTCCAACTGCGGACTCGGAAAGAGCCGCGGGCCCCATGCCCAGTGCGCCCTGCGCCCTGCCTCCCGGGGCCCCCTAGAGCCCGCGCACACTGCCTTGGGGTCTCCCCTGTGCCGCCCCAGCCCGGCTCTCTGCCCTGCCCTGCCCCACCCGCGGGCTGGGACTGGGATCCAAGTACCTCGGGTCGCCTGCAGCTGCCTGGCGGGGTCCTCGCGCCCGCGCCTCCGCCCGCGCTGCAGTGAGCTCCGTCAGTCCGCACTGCCAAGGGGTCGCAGTCTCCGCCCCAGCGCCGGTGGCTGCTGCTCAGTTTACCCAGTCGGCTCTGACGTCACGCCCGGCGTGAAGCGGGGGCGGGGGACTGGGGCTCAGGGCCTCCGCCCACCCCACGCGGTCGCTGCACGGAAGGGACCTCTACCTCCAGTGCCCGCATCCGCCCCAGCCACGCCTCCTCCCACCCAGGCCCCTCAGGGACCCTCGTGTGGCCACGCCCTGGACACTTGTGCTGGGAGAAGTGGTGGGGGAGGAAGGGGTCAGGATCCTAGGGCGAGGGGTCAAGGGTCCTGGTAGAAGGGTCAAGGCCAAAGGTGATGAGGCAGGGGCAAGGGCTTTTTTTTTTTTTTTTTTCTCTCCCCTCTGGCTCCAAGGAGTGGCCCAGCTGCTCAGAACAAGTTGTGCAGTTCTTTGAGCCTCCTTGTCCCTGGCATGGCCCAAGAGGGAATGACTGAAGGTGGTGGGGAGCGCATGGAAAGTGCTGGAACCCATGGTCGCTTCTCATCCTGGAGAAGCCACCCTTGCACCCCACCCTGCTCTCCCCCACGCCCAGCCCGATGCAGGGTGCCACTCTGTCTTGAACGCTGGGCACTCTGAGGCTGATAACAGAGGAACAATGGAAAAGGCGACACAAAGGGAGGGGGAGTGACTCCAGGTCTCAGAAGGGGGGAGCATAAGACTTAGCTCTCTGGGGCCACCAGGAGCACCTTTCGATGGGCAGGGGGCCCTGGAGAGGAGACCAGCGCCTGACACCTTTGTAAAGAGCATTCTCTGCTCCCCCACCCCACCTCCTCAACCCGAGTGCTGTGCCTGAGGGTCTGGTTAGAGAGGGTTGCGAGAGGCGGAGCGCCTGCCTGATCCAGACGCCTAGTGCATAGTAAGAGTCTACCTGTCCTTTCCAAGACCCATTTATGCACAGAGGAGAATCAAACGCTCCACCCGCACCCGCAGCTAGAGCTTTGTCCGCCCTTCTCAGGGGGCCACAGGACAGGAGCTGTTTTCTTAAGAAGCCACTTAGAATCAGCATTATCCTGTCTCGGTCTCTTGGCAGAGGAGTCTGACCTTGTTTCGTTTGCAGTGCACGGTTGTCAGCAGGAGCCTGCTTGGAACAGCCCTGTGATGTGTGGCGTCCCCACTCTCCCCACCTCTTCTTTCTTCAGGGTTCCCCTATGCTTCCCATTGCTACCCTTCCCTGTGTGTGAGAAAAGATGGTTGGGTAGGTAAGTAGGTCAGTGACACACGCCTCCGGGAAGCCCCGACATGTGTGCAACTTAAATATTAAGTGGGGAGAGGGGAGGAGACCCACTTAGGAGAAAAGAGGGCAGGGAGTGGTCTCAGCTGGCTGTGGTGAGGTGGCATTCGTGCAGTGCCCCAGCCTGCTGGCCCTGGAGCTCCCAGGGCTCCTCCAAAGGTTTTCCCCAAGGGACCCCAGGGGCAGAGACACACATGTTTAAGGGCTGTCACCAGGATGCCTGGGTCCCAATCTGCTAGTTCCTTGACTGCTGATTTTGGGCAGCTTCAGGCTCTTACCCATGCCTTAGTTTCCTCCACTCTGAAGTGGAGATGCTCACTGTACCTATGGCAGGGCAGGGGTGAGAATTAACTGGCATGAGGGAGCAGCCCATAGCACCCTGCCTGGCACTGTCTGAGGCCAGAAAGCATGGGCCAGTGTTTATTCTGGAAGCTGAGTGCTCACGGTGCACTAGCGTGATGGTGCAGGCTGAGTAGACAATAATCGCAAGAAGAGACCAAGTCTGCCTCCAGATGCCTTTGTCTAGTCCCGCACCAAGCTCCAGCCCAGCCACCTGGAGGAGGATGGCTCCAGGCAACCGGCCATGCCCGGTGCTCCCTCTTCTTGCTCTCTGCTGCCACCTCTAGCACACCAGGACCTACAACAAGTGTTTCAAACTTAACACACCCAAAAGAATTGTTTTGTTTTGTTTTTAATTGTGTATGTCTTACACAATTTTAAATTGTAATCTTAACATGAGTTTTTAAATCACAAATTTAAATAATTTGGGGTATATTATATATTGACATTTCTATATATAACTATTGGGCTGGGATTTAGCTGAGTTGGTAGAGGGACGCTCTGAGGTCCCAAGTTTGATTCCCAGCACCGCAAAAATGGGAGAAGGATGTGGCGACCCACTCCCAAGCCAATCCCGAAACAATCTGCCATTGAAAACCCTATGAGGGTCACTATGAGTCAGACACGACTCGACTTGACTTGACTTGAGGGCACCTAACAACAACAACAATATGTAACTATTATATGTCTTTTTAAAATGTATCCAATGGAATATAAATACTATAAAAATGCAAAACAGCCACATTAGGCTTAAAAATAAAAACAAGTTCCTCTTTAACAATCAAAAAATATACATTGTAGCTAGGCGTGGTGGCACACGCCTGTAATCCCAGTGGCTGGGGAGGCGGAGGCAGGAGGATCACAAGTTCGAGACCAGAGGCAGTCTGTATAATTGAGACTTTGAGACCCTGTCTCAAAAAAATTAAAAAAAATGGGTTGGGGATGCAACTCAGTGGTCCAGCACTTACGGAGCATGCAAGTGCAAGGCCCTGGGTTCAAACCCCAGTACCGAAAAAAAAAAAAAAAAAACATTGTGACCTGGATACCCTCAAGATACATTTTCTTTTTACTTCCAACAAAATCTTTGAATTCTCTTTAATTGGAATGTTCCGATTCCAGTTTGTTTCAATTCCATGTTTTCATTCCATTTAGGATTGTGTGATTATGATAATTATGAATGGGATGCAAATGATCAAGAAATCCTACATATAATATGAATTTTGGTAAGTAATTATTAAACATGGAAGGGAAAATGGTATTAGAAGGTGGGATGGCTGGCACCTGTCATCCCAGCACTCAGGGTACTGAGGCAGGAGGATCAAGAGTTTGAGCCCAGCCTGGACTATGCAGGGAGGCCCTGTTTCAAAACAAACAAACAATAAATAAATGAAAAGAGGTGAATTATTTACCGTGATGGGTGGGGAGAGGATTTCTGGAACCTTGATTAAGGAGATGCCAGTGATGTCACTTTGTTTAGTGCCCAGGGTGTTTTTATGGCTCAGGACACTGTAATAATATGGTGGCCAGAGTTTAGCTGGATGAGAGGTCAGTAAACCTTTCTTGCATCTGAGGGAAGATGGGAGATGGTTGAGAGGAGAGGTGACAAAGAATCCCAGATTTCATCCAGGCAGACTCAGTCTCAGATCAATTTTAACATAGAGGACATATGGAAATTGAAGTTCTCCAATGGCATGGGAAGTCTTCGTACATGCCATGCCCTGGCAGTCTGGGCCAAAGTGCCCAGCCAGAGTGGCACTGCCTGGCTAGGCCCTGAGGCCTCCACAACCTGTGTTTACACCACTCAGCCCCTGCCTTCCCCTCCAGCCACACTTATTCCTCTCCATGTTCCTCTACCACAGGGCCTTTGCACATTGCTTTCCCCTTTTTCTGGAATCTTCTCCCTCTTTTCCTTGTTATCTTCTTCTCATTCTTCATTACCAGCCCTAACAGCCACCACCATTACCAGGCAGTTCCCTTCCTTCTATACCCTCATGAAACTCTTACCTCTTCCAGCATGTTCTCTCCATGAGAGAGAGGCTCCCGATTGTGATTAATTATCTCTGCCTCCCTAAGTGTCAGGACGGGGGACATTCTTTTTGCTCACTCAGCATTGATGTTCCAGAACAATCCCTTTTCATGAAGCACTTGCAAAGAAGATGTGCATGGGCAGTTAGGATTCCCTGCAGTAGAGCCCTGTGCTACAGTCTCTGAAGTCCCGAGTTCGATTCCCAACACCACAAAAATGGGGGAAGGATGTGACAATCCACTCCCAAGGCAATCCCGAAAAAAATCATCCATCAACAGCACCTAACAACTTAGAAAACAGATTTGCTGTCCTCCATTCTGGGGCTGGGATTTAGCTCAGTTGGTAGAACGCCACTCTGCAGTCTCTGAGGTCCTGAGTTTGATTCCCAGCACTGCAAACATGGGAGAAGGACATGGCAATCCACTCCCAAGGCAATCCCGAAACAATCAGCCATTGAAAACCCTATGAGGATCACTATGAGTCGGACACAGCTCAACAGAACCTCACAACACCAACAGCCACTGCAGAGCCATGGTGACCAGGCAGAGCCTCACCATTGCTGGAAGGGGAAGGTCATGTTCCTGCCTCTCTGCCTATCCAAGGCTGTTCCCATAGGAGCAGGCTCGGAAGTGAGAACAACATCTGTGTGTGTGTGTTCTCCTGGGGGGCCCAGTCTCAGGGCTCAGTCACCCAGCCCCTAGCCTGCAGTTTCTCATCTGTCGGTGGAGCATAATAATAGCCCCTCCTTCACTGAATAGTTACAGAGAACAGGTGATCTGCGTCTCCCACAGTGCCACACACAGGCAGCACGTACTCAATAAGGCTCTTCTGCTGTTGGAAAACTGTAAGTGCTGAATATGGGCAATTGCAGGTGTTCCAGCACCTTCCTCAGGGCAGAGTGGGTGCTGGTGCAGCTGGGGGCCCCTCTAACCAGAGACCTGGGGAATAAGGAAAATGAATTGATCCCTGGGCATTAAGCTGTGAAAATGGAAGCAGAAATGAGCAACGTCATTCCGAAGACACGCCGTGGTTCCTAGGCTGCTATTGTTGTTGTTAGGTGCTTTTGAATCATGTCCAACTCATAGTGACCCTCATAGGATTTTCAATGGCTGACTGTTTCAGGATTGCCTTGGGAGTGGATTGCCATGTCCTTCTCCCATGTTTGCAGTGCTGGGAATCAAACTCAGGAAGTCAGAAACTGCAGAGCTGCTCTCTACCAACTGAGCTAAGTCCCAGCCTGGTTCCTAGGCTAGCCATGCACTAATTCACACATCAGAAAGGAAGAAGGTGCAGGAGTCAGCAGAGAGCTGGGCACGGCACAGGACTCAGAGGCACGAGTGTTCAGAGAAGTGCTGACAAAAATGATGAGAGGCAGCACTGGCAGCAACAGGAAGCTGGGTGGTGCCTCTTGCCGGCCATGAGTAAGGCAATGGGGGGCTTTCCTTGGGGTGGAGTGGGACAGTCTTTCTGAAGAGCAACCAGTTAAGGGTTTGGTGGAACTCAGTAAGCACCATCCTCCGATCCAGCCACCTCTCTCTGGATCTTTCTTTACTCCAGGGGGCCAGATTGAATAGCTCTCTGGGGATGTGGGTGTCACTCAATGGAAGAGCCTGGGTTCAATCCCTGCACCCTCTGGGCTGCTCCTAGAGAGCCAAAGGTAGACACAGGACACCCCAGGGACCCTAGCTCAGCAGAGACAGTGCATATTGTGCCCCATGGGAAACTCTCCCCATTTGGGCATGGCCCCCAGTGGTTCCCATGCCTGGCCCCCGTCCCTCTAGTCCTCCAGGGTTAAGAGAAAACTGAAGCCCCCTCCTAGACAGGGCTGCTTTGCATCATCCAAAGTCTGTGCAGACTGAGAGTCCCCTAGCCAAGACCCCTGGAGGGGTTACTCATACCCTCTTTGGTGGTACAATGACAAGGTGCTAGTAGTGGTGTCACTGGGTGGCTCGAGGGAGGGTCTCTTGGCTCCCCATGCTGTGGCTGGACAACCTTTGGCAGAGCAGGAGAGGGTAGTGGGAGATGAGAGGGCCCAGGGCTAACACTGGGACCTGGAGCAGGAGAGACCACCAGGCTGCAATCTCTCTCTTGCCTGGGAACCAGAGAAATTCCCCTTAAAGGACCAAAGTAATCATGGCAGTGTTGTCCACAAAAGTAGAGCTGAGGCAATGGCAGTTTCCATCACTAGGGAATAAACACAGGAGACCCAACCCCGCTGATCAGAGGTTTCTTTATTGGAGGCTTCAGTTACCAGTGGTCAACCATGATCTGAAACCGTTAAATGGAAAATTCCAGAAATAAACAACTCATAAGGTTTAAATTGCACAGAGTAGCCTGATGAAATCGCGCTGGGCTCCTGCATCGAGCCGGGGACGTGAATCATTACTTTGCCCTGCAGATCCCTGTGTACGTGCCACCCACCTGTTAGTCACTTAATAGCTGTCTCAGTCATCCGATGGACTGGCGTGGTCTTCACTGCCTTTGTTCAAGTGACTCTTATTTTCCTTAATTATGGCCCTAGGGCAGAAGAGCAGTGATGTGGGCAATTCGGATATGCGAAACAGAAGCTACAAAGTGCTTCCTTTGACTACCATCTGACATTCATCACTAGGCCAAGGGTGCATACAGACCAAGGGCGCCATAAGATACGCTGAGATGAGTTACTATGATTGTTATAATTGTTCTGTCATTAGTTTTTGTTAAGCCCTTACTGTACCTAACTTATAAATAAGCATTATCATAGGTGTGTATGTTTAGGAAGAGACAGTACTACAGGGCTCAGTCCTATGCATGCTTTCAGGCATCTGACAGGGGGCTTGGCACGTATCCCCTAAAGAAAAGTGGGTTGCTGGAAGTGAAATACAAGGTGCTCCCGGGGAAACAGCAGGTAGCTCTTGGAAGCAACGCACTGGATGCTAGTGTGGGCAGATTTTGTTGTTGTTAGGTGCCATCGAGTTGGTATCTGACTCATAGCAACCTTGTGCACAACAGGTGAAACACTATTGTCAGTGCTTCTCTGCTGTTCATAGGATTTTCAATGGCAGATTGATTTTTGGGAGTGGATGGCCGGGTCCTTCTCCTAAGCCTACAGCAATTGTTGTTCCCAGGCGGTCTCCCATCCAGGTACTAACCAGGCCTGACCCTGCTTAACTTCTGAGATCTGATGGGATTGGATGCCACAGGGCTATGGCTACAGGCAGGCAGGTTTTAGTAAGTCTCAAATACTAAAGGAAGAGAGGAAGGACACGTTCTGTACCAAGATTCCAGATGGGTACATAACAAGCACTCAGGGCACCACTGTGCATTCTGGAAACTTCATTCCTGCCCAAAAGTGTAGATCAAGTAAATGGGAGCCTGTCCTCATGGGTAGGGACCTCAGAATGGGGATCTGAGATGAGGTTGGAAAGTGGGAAAAAGTGGAAATAAACCAAGAAGCACGCCTTGCAAGGACCACCGATCACAGTATTTTGGAACTGAGGCAGGTGATGGGCTTGGCTTCCTGTAATGCTGTTGCCCTGCCCATGCCATGTCCTTCGAAAGGGCTATTGACTGTGGATACTAAGCAAGGGCTTTCCATTCAGAGTTGGCAGTGCTGAACACAGGCCACACAGGGCAAGTGTCTCCCAGGGGCAGACTGGGCTTTGCCCTGTGTCCATCCAGGCTGAAGGGGAATGAGTGCAGATGGAAACCAGACCCTCAGAGAAGGACGAACATCAGGAAAGGTTAAAGGCAAAAGACTCTTTGGTAGAGTTTTTGGTTTTTGGTTTTTGCCTTTCCCCTATTTTCTTTATAAGTCCCTATTTAAAACTGAAATCATAATATCTTGGGGACATTCGTGGCATGTATAGCTCTATCACTTAGAACAAGTTCAACTTCAAAGAGGGGGGTGACTCTGGGACTATGATGTCCAGATTTCTACATTCTATGTGAAGTGGGCTATCACTATGAATAGACTGTGTAAAGTTAAGGATGTATAATGTAATCCTTAGGGCAACTACTATACAAATAATGCAAAGAAGAACAGCTAAACAGCTAACAGAAAAATTAAAATTAAGTGGCATTTTTGCTGGGTATGTTGACATGTGCTTGAAATCCTAGTCTGCAAGAGGCTGAGGCAAGAGGATTTGAGGGTTCCAGGCCAGCCTGGGCTACATAACAAGAACCTGTCTAAAAAGAAAAAAAAAATTAAATGGAATTCTAAAAAGTATTCAAATAATTTTGAAAAGTGGGACAGAAGGAACAAGTAAACCAAAAATAGAGGAATCAAGAAGAAAACAAAAATAAAATGACAGCTGAAGCCTAGCTATATCAAAAACTATGTTAAATGTTAAAGGGCACTATCATGAAAAATTGTCAGAATACATTAAAAAGTGTTCCCTACTCTATGCTGTCTATAGGATACATTCATTAAGTATAAGGACACAGATAGGTTGAAAGTAAATGGATTGAAAAATATAATATATGCAAACTGTAAGCATAAGAAGGCTGAAGTGACCAATTTCAGTTAATATAGATTCCAAAGCAAAACTTTAAACTGATATAAAGAAGGTATTTTCATAATGATTAAAAGCATCAACGAACAGAAAGACATAAGAGTCATAATGCATGTACACCAATAACAGGGCTCAAAATACCATATATGAAGTAAAGTTGGACAAACTTAAAGGGAGAAATGAACAATTCCATAATCAAAGGGGGGAAATTGAGCATTGCTTTCTCAACAATTGATAGGACACCAGAACAAACAAACAAAAATCAGCAGACATGGAAGGTGGAAACCACAGTACCAGCCACCTTGGCTTGATGTATGTGTACTTACACTGAACAACAGCAGACTTCATATTCTTTTCAGGCATACCTGGAAGGTCTCAACCAGGATCTGTCTCATTTAATCACAGAGATTGTTTTTCTTGACCAATACTAATAGTTGTTTAACATACATACAAATAAGGAGAGTACAATTTTAAAAGAATGCATTTCATTCCCCTGCTTTTCTGAGGTCTGTGTACACACTGCAAAACAATATATTCTGTATGAAATTTAACCAAATCACTTGTTCTGATTTTGAGAGGGACTGGCAAAGCAAATGTCAATTTACTTGAAGTGTACCTTGCTGACGGCCAATTAAGTTAAGGTGAAGACGTTCTAACTTAATAATGCAATCGCTGAATTAACTGGCTGCATGCAGCATTATTATACATGTGGGTCCCTAGGTTTGGCCACTTAAATAGCATCACCAACCCATCTGAGGACATTTTCTGTAACTGAGGGCTGCAGAGGAGCCAGGCAGCTGTGAAGAGCTGAGCCTCATCAACTTTATGCCTCAATCCTCTGCTTGTGCCTGGACTATTGCAATCGCCCCCAGAGTCTGCCCCAGTGGCTACCCAGACCTCTCAGTGTACACTCCTCACCAGCCAGGAGAGCTCCAAGCCACCACAGTGGCCATGGCGCTCTGTCTAAAAATCCTTCAACAACCTTGAGGTTAGGATAACATCAAAGGTCTTCAATGTGGCCCAGTGGGACATGCCTGGTCCAGCCTTGACCACTCTCTCCATCTTAATTTGCCACACCCATCATGGTCCTCTGATCTGAGATCAGATTCTGTTACTAAGGTGTGGGCTCTCACATTGCTTCAGATGCCTTTGTGTACCTCCAAACCTCAGCATCCCAGCCTGAGTTGCCCTGGCCCAAGAACCCCTCACAGCCTCTTACACCACTCAACTTCTGCCTTCTGCCTGGGAGCCTCTTCTTTCCCTGATTATCACATTCTCAATCCCAGCCTCCCATCCCTTCATACACCCTGTGCTCCCTGCGACCCAGGACCTTTGCTTGGGCCATTCCTACTGCCCATAGCATTCTTCCCTCCCCCTCCTTTATCAAGTTAATCTCCCCTTCTCCTTTCAGACTTAGGTCAAGCCAGCAGTAGATTGAAACAAGTAGATGGGAAAGTATTTCTGCTCTGGGAAGTCTTCCCTGATGCCTATGCATATGACTTACAATATATTGGCAGGTCCCTAAACTTTTCAGTCTTGGTACTTCTCATTAACATCAAACTTTTACTAACGTGACTGTTTAATGTCTAGGTTCTGCATCCCTCCTCCAACTCACTAAGGGTTGGCCCCCATTGTTCTATTCACTGTATGTCCCTGGAGCCTCGGGCTGCCTGGCACAGAGGAGAGTTTTAAATGCCACTCATGACTCAAGTTCCCTGGTCACTTAGGCAGGGGATTTACCACCTGCAGGTGACTCACTAGATCGATTGGCAAGCGCCCATCAACTCATGCTGTCAAGTCGTGTCCGACTCATAGCGACCCTCATAGGGTTTTCAATGGCTGATTGTTTCGGGATTGCCTTGGGAGTGGGTTGCCACGTCCTTCTCCCATTTTTGCAGTGCTGGGAATCGAACTCAGGATCTCAGAGACTGCAGAGTGGCACTCTACCAACTGAGCTAAATCCCAGCCCCATCAACTCATAGGCCTCCCAAATAGTCCCTGCACCAGCCCAGGATGTGCCGTGTACAGTCCAGCCCTGTGCTTTGAGTCAGTGACTTCCTTGACGTGGAGTCCCCACCCACTCCTTCTATCCATGCAAGCCTTCTCCTCTTCCTGCCTGGTTTGGCTTAGAAAACTTTGTCCCACCATCCCATGGTTGGGCCAAACACCCACCCAGTTTATGATGCAACAGAACAGAGATTGCTGATTCTGCTTGTTGAAACTCCACTGATAGAACAGCCAGGCTCCTCCTTCCTGAAATTTCCCTGCAGCTTCCCCACATGCCCACCCCTGGTCCCTCCAGACTCTGGATCTGTCCTCACACTGATCATCTTCCTAGAATGTCCACTTGCCCTTGGCCAGGGGCACCCAGCCAGAAGCAAAATGCCCCGTGTTACCACCTGGTCATAGTTTCCATCAAAGTTGAGGATGTACCCACAGCACAGACTTGCTGCAGCGCTCTGTTGAATGGCTCCTCTTTCCTCCCCATCCTGGTTATTGCCTCCTGCTCCAGCCACCCTTACCTGGCTTCCTGACACAGGTGCTGCATCCAATCCTTCAGTGATTTAGTCCATGTGCAGGAGCCACTGCTTCCTTTCAATGAATTCCTCTCCAGCTCAGAAACCTAAGGAGGCTTCCTAGTACCTCATATCTGAACTCTTCTCGCTGGTTGTCAAGGTGTCCGCAACCCATCTGAGACAGATCAAGGGGACCTACCTCTCCTTTGGGTTCTGGGAAGGTGGTATTGTTAACATACTGTTGAACTCAATATTAGTGTTAATGATAAGGTTTATTTCTTTTCCTTCTTAGGTTGTTGTTGTTGTTAGGTGCCGTGGAGTCGGTATCCGACTCATAGCGACCCTCTGTACAACAGGGGAAACACTATTGTCAGTGCTTCTCTGCTGTTCATAGGGTTTTCAATGGCAGATTGATTTTTTGGAAGGGGGTTGCCAGGTCCTTCTCCCATTCTTAGGTTGAGTGCTCCTTATATTGCTTATTTTCCTTCAAGGAATCACAGATGTTAGGCAGTAGGGTAAGTTTTCCCCTAATTGGCAGCTACTGGGCTTTCCCCTGTGGCTATAGCTGTCTTGATCAAAAGGACTTTTGGGCAATCAAGCCACTCTTACACCAGCACCTGCCATTGTAAACCCTTCACTGGCATCTTGAAGAAGCTACATGACTACCACTATCTGCTATAGCCTCCCAGAGTGTGGCCCCAGCCACAACTGTTTCAAGCAATTTACACTGAATTTATCCTGGACATGCCTGGTCCAGCCTTGACCACTCTCTCCATCTTAATTTGCCACACCCATCATGGCCCTCTGATCTGAGATCCAGGCCACCATCCAGGCCAGAGGGGAAGCACTTCTCCTGGTGACCTGGAAGAAGGACTGCTATGCAAAAGGGATAATGCTGTGATTTATATAAACACAAACCTTTATCTGAAAAGCAGGATCACTGTGATTAATGCATATACCCCCTGAACTCCCCTTCTGGCTATATAAAACGGCTACTCAACTCACTCCAGCAAATGAGCTGGGAAATACCCTCCTGTGCTCCCTTCCCTAGTGTTGCAACATGAGGGCCAATAAAGGGCTTGTATCGATGGGTCTTTCTGCCTATGTATGTTTAATAGTGTGGCTGAGCTGGTAACACAAAAAAAGAAGTGAAGACAGCAGTGAAAAGGCAGAGCATCAATAATTGCAGCAAAGACAGCAGTGGCAAGAAGCAGAGAAATCCTCCTACTCCCTGTAGCTCTCATCACTGGTGGCAGCTGAGTGCTACTTTGGTCCATGGGAGCCTCAAGACTCTCTGCTTGCTGACAAGAAACAGAGTGTGTCTCTGCCCCCAACCCTGCAGTTCTGATTGATGGTACAGGACCAGGAGCTACTCCAATCTGAGTTAGCATGCTGGAGACATGAGGCTATCCCTCCCCCAGCCAACAAGAAGTGCAGCACGGCCCTGCCTCCCCTTTGGGGAGGAACCACAGAACCATGACCTTAAAGGGGGCAGACCCTATTAATTGAGTGGCCAGTGGTAAAGTGGCAAGAGGACGACAACTGTAACTGACGGCTGCAAAAGAGGCAGCAGCAGAAGCAGTGATAGCAGCAAAAGCAGTGATAGCAGCAAAAGGCCAGTGATAGCTGTCTCCCAAATAGCAGCAACAGTGATGGTGGCTGCATTACTAAGAGGCAGCTAAAAAGTTCCAGAAAAGCTACCAGGGCATGAAGAAGAAGGATGGCTAAAGTAAAATGAAGGCAAGAGGGGGCAGAGAGTTCAGGCTCAAGAAGGACAGAGGGCTGAAAAGAGCCAGAAAAGAGAAACTGAAGGCCTTGGTTTCTAGAAGGGTTCCAGAGAGCTGTCAAGTCCTTAGGCCCAAGGGTCTTAGATACCTTGGGCCTGGGAGCTTTAACACTGGCCACTGTCAGGGCTGAGGATCCCAATACCGAAGCCCACTCAGAAGCTGCAATGCCAATTGTTGTTGAAGGCTGAGGATTCCCAATTCCTCAACCTTCCTAAGAACTGAAACACTATGGCCTGAGGACTCCTGCTTCTCTCAGCCTACATAAGAGCTGTAGCACTAAAGAGTGCTGCTGGCTGCTGCTGCCTCAATGTGTCTTCTGCCACCACTCACTGCTAACATGCTGAGATATGCAACAGCTGCCTGAGACCAGTATTTGAAGGACTTCTCCTTGCTTACCCATGATTTCTATCTAGGTAGAGCAAAAGGATTCCATCCAGCTGATTAGAGACACATTCACCCCACCCTTAACTCCTACCCTTTGCTCTACCAGTTGTTGTTAGGTGCCATCAAGTTGGGTCTAATTCATAGTGACCCTCACAGCATTTTCAGTGGCTGATTGTTTGGGCATCACTTTGGGAATGGATTGCTTTGAAAGTGGATTGCCACATACTTCTCCCCTACTCTACCAGACTGGTCCCCGAATGCCCCAGAAACAGTCATAATTCATGTTGTGTTTCTCCTCCTTCTAACTTTCAAAATCCTATTCCTAGCCTCAGAGCCCAACTGGAGTGCTCTCTCACCTGCAGAAGTCCAGCCTTAGGAAACCATTGAGCCCTGCCTAGGTTTCTACCTCTTAGGCCACTCAAGGTCCTGCTAGTGTGTCCCAGGAAAACATTTGCCAGCTGGCACTGTTCACCAGGAGGCTCATATGGGCACATTCTTTTTCCCTCTCCTTTCCTTTCTTTCCTTTCCTTTCCTGTTTTCCCAGCTGGACCATAAGTTCCTTGAAGGCAAAGGAAGCGGTGTCCTTCTGCTAGGCCTCCTCTGAGAGCAGAGTGCAGCGCTGCCCACAGGGAAGATCTGTAGAGCCACAGGCTGGGCATGGGGCAGGCGTGTGAAGCCCTGGCCCCCACCTAGTTCTGGACATGGGCATGGCACACCTGCACTCTCCAGACCAGGAGCCACTTGCTACCTGTAGCCATGGAGCACATGAAATGCACGTGAGCTGACCCAAGTTTGCTGAGAGTGAAAATGTCATGCAGGATTTCAAAGAATTATGATGACAAAATGTAAGCTAGACACGGTGGTGGACACCTGTAATCCCAGCAACTTGGGAGGCAGAGGTAGGAGGATTTGAAGTTTGGGGCCAGAGGCAGCCTGCATAACCTAGTGAGACCCTGTCTCAAAATAAAAAGTAAAATGTGGACTGCAGGTGCAGCTCAGTGGTAGGGCACCTGCAAAGCATCTATGAGACCCTGGGCTCAATCCCCAAGAATTACAAAAAAAGAGTGAAATATTTCATTAATCATATTTATATTGTTTCCATGCTGAAATGACATTGTAGATATATTGGGTTAAATAAAATATATTATTGAGACTAGTTTCACTGGTTTCCTTTATCTTTTTCAATATGGCTGCTGTTGTATTGTCGTTGTTAGGTGCCATCCAGTCGTGTCCGACTCATAGCGACCCTCGTAGGGTTTTCTATGGCTGACTGCTTCAGGATTGCCTTGGGAGTGGATTGCCATGTCCTTCTCCCATTTTTGTGGTGCTGGGAATCGAACTTGGGACCTCAGAGACTGCAGCGCAGTGCTCTACCAACTGAGCTAAATCCCAGCCCAATATTTGTTGTTGTTGTTAGGTGCCGTCAAGTCGGTATCCAACTGATAGCGACCCTCTGTACAACAGGGGAAACACTATTGTCAGTGCTTCTCTGCTGTTCATAGGGTTTTCAATGGCAGATTGATTTTTGGGAGTGGGTTGCTGGGTCCTTCTCCCAAGCCTACAGCACCTGGTGTTCCCAGGCAGTCTCCCATCCAAGTACTAACCAGGCCTGACCGTGTTTAGCTTCTGGGATCTGACGGGATAGGATGACACAGGGCTACGGCTGCAGGCCAACCCAATATAGCTATTCTAAATGACCTGTGTGGCTTCTGTTTGTAGCTCACATTGTATTTTCACTAAACAGTGCCGGGATGGCATGCCGATGCCAGAAGGGGTCTCAGCGTGAAGTATGATGGCTGCCCTAGACACACAAGAAGGCAGACCTAGAGAGAATCAGCCTGGGATGTGCCCCAGCTCATGTAAGTGTGAGGCCAGCGCAGTGAGGGCTGGAACGCTGCTTCCTGGACCTTCGTGTCTTCAGGGCGGCTGAAGTCTAGTACTGTGGGAGCCGGCAAATGGGTGCTGACAGCCAGTCCTCAGCAGCCAAGGGCTCCAGGAGAGCGCTCGGCCTCAGCCCGTGGATCTGCAGACTCCCACAACCCTGCTCTGAGCTGGCTTCACCCACTTGCTATGCCGACTGCACACCAGACGTCCCCAGGGCAGGAGATGTTAGTGGACAATCAATAGTCCAATAGGGCAGGCTGAAAAGACCCAAACCCAATTATGTCCTTCAGAAACTTGTCTGTGACTGAAAGGCATCTGAGAAATCACTGTCACCCTCTCTGAGGGGGAGAGAAATCCAGTCATTATGTGCAATTGGATTTATATTGACTGTTGTCTTGTGGAAGACGCTGTCTTCCTGCAAACTATTGTCCCCACAGGCGCTGCAGACACACACACACACACACACACACACACTTCCCCCTTTCTGGGAGGCTTCAGGGAAGGGTTGGGCCTGTGCTTTTTACACAGGTGGCCAGCATGCGATGACAAGGTGACTTCCTGGGTCTCATCTTGAACTTCCATATCTCACGACACTAACTCCTCTGAGAAGGGCAAAGCAAAAGTCTCCTTCAAAGGCGAGGCTGAGAGACTGACTGTGTCCCACAACCTCAGGCATCTGGCAAAGCCCTCAAATAGAAAAAGGTACTGTAGGGGAGAGGTCCCAACCCCTGGGCTGCGGACCTGTACTGGTGTGAGTGGTGGTGAATAGTGAAGCTGCAGCGGTATTTCAACTTGTCTTCCTTGAATCCGGGCCCTCGCCAGGCACAGTGGCTCATGCCTGTAATTCCAAGGACTGCGGAGGCGGAGGCAGGAGGATCGCAAGTTCGAGACCAGAGGCAGTCTGTGTAACTTAGCGAGACCCTGTCGCGAGACCCTGTCTCAAAAACTGAAAAAATGGGCTGGGGGCACAGCTCAGTGGTCCAGCACTTGCAAAGAATGCAGGTACGAGGCCCTGGGTTCAACCTCCAGTACTGCAAAAAAAAAAAAAAAAAAAGAAAGAAAGAAAGAAAAAGAAAAAGAAAGAAAGAAAGAAACCAACCGGGCCCTCATACCAACAAGGCTGGGGATCATTGCATTAGGGTGAGAAATCTCTTGGAAACTGGTGAAGATGCTTGCATGTGAAGCCACTCAGGTAACTTCAGAATGATGGGAAGACAACCGTGGGTACCTCCTGACTGCACAGAGGGGCTGCAGGACAAAGTGATGGCCACCTACCCAGTGGACATGTTGTTATAACCTATTATTATTTTCCAATTGTTGTTGTTGTTAGGTGCCATTGAGTCAGGTCTGACTCGTAGCGACCCTCTGTACACAGAAGGAAACTCCCCAATTCTGTGCCAGGCACACAATCTTTTTAATGCTTAAGCCCAATGTTGTACCCACTGTGTCAATCCATCTAGTTGAGGGTCTTTCTTTTTTTTGTTGACCCGCCACTACCCAGAACATGATGCCCTTCTCCAACGATTGGTCCCTCCTGACCACATGTCCAAAATACATTAGATGAGTCTAGCCATCCTTGCTTCCAAGAAGCACTCTGGTTACACTTCTTCTAGGACAGATCTATTAGTTCTTTTGAAGTCCGTGGCGCGTCCAATAGTCACCTCCGGCACCATAATTCAAAAGCATCAATTCTTCTCCTATCTCCCTTATTCAGCCTCCAGCTTTCACAAGCATATGATGCAACTGAAAATATCATGGCATGAGTTAGACGCACCTCTGTCTTCAATATGACGTCTTTACTTTTCAACACTTCAAAGAGGTCTTTTGCAACAGCTTTCCCGATGCAATGCATCTTTTAATTTCTTGACTGCTTCTCCGTAGGCATTGATTGTAGAACCAAGTAAAGCAAAATCTTGGACAATCTCAATTTTTTCTCCATTTATCATGAAGTTGCTTCAATCCATGGGCTAGGGCAAAAGACAAGCAGGCAAATTCTGGGTGAATGTTTATCAACGCTCCATGGTACTGACAGCAACTAGTTCTATGGAATAGAAATAGCGCATGTAAGAGGAAGTACAGGCAAGTGAAGACTGCCATTTCCCAGTTGTCATTTTCTGCCCTTCCATGTTTTTTTGAAGGTTTATATACAATAAATTCCTGTTGCTTCTTTCTCCTACATCTATTGTGACACAGATCATGCCTACAGAAGAGGGCACAAAACATGTTTACCATATAAAGAATAATTGTGCAGTGAGCTCGAATATGACCCCTACCAAGGTCAAGCTGGGGCTGGGATTTAGCTCAGCTGGTAGAGCACCGCTCTGCAATCTCTGATGTCCCGAGTTCAATTCCCAGCACCACAAAAACAGGAGGAGGACATGGCAATTCACTCTCAAAGCAATCCCGAAACAATCAGCCATTGAAAACCCTATAAGTGTTGCTATCAGTCCGACACAACTTGATGGCACCTAACAACAACAACAACAAAGTCAAGCTATAAAACCCTATGAGAGAGCCAGGCATGTAATCCCAGCGGCTTGGGAGGCGGAGGCAGGAGGATCGCAAGTAAGAGACCAGAGGCAGTCAGTGTAACTTAGCAAGACCCTGTCTCAAAAAGTAAAAAAATGAGCTGAGGGTGCAGTTCAGTGGTCCAGCACTTGCAGAGCATGCAAGCGCGAGGCCCTGGTTCAACCCCCAGTACTGCAAAACAACAACACCACCAACAACAACAACAACAAAAAACCTATGAGAAGCCCTCAAGCCCCTAAGGCATCTCCCCTACCAGGACCACCCTCTCAAACCACGCAGTTATTGCCCACGGAGCTGAGTTCTGGTCATGATATCCTTTTGTGGCAAACTACCTCAATAATTTAAAAAATATTCTATTGTGCTTTTGCCTTACTGAGAAAGTGATACGTGTTGATCGAAAAAGCTTCACTTTTGGTGGTTTGAAGCAGCCCAGAGTGTGAATGCCAAGGTTCACCTCCTCGCTCTCTTCGGATGGACATTTGCGGGTTTTAGCCATGATAGATAAGGCCGCAGTCAGCAGTCCCTATGACCACACCTTTTCTCTCCCACACAAGGGTCACTTGTCAGACCACTCCCAGGAGTGACATAGTTGGGGAGAGAACAAGGGACTTTCCATGGTGGATACAGCCCATTTCATTTTCTTTCTTTCTTTCTTTCTTTCTTTCTTTCTTTCTTTCTTATAAATGTTGATGGGGTGCAGAGTAATAAGACTTTTGTTATTCCCATAATGCAACTATGACACTACTTTTGGCTACACTTTCGTCAAGTTACATATTTTACAGGACCATTGAATATGTAATTGTGTGCATTCATTGATTATATTCTCACTGATTTTTTTCTTTCCTTTCTCTACTTCTCCCATGTATTCATATAGTTGCATCATTTATTTTGAGATTTTCCTCTGCCCTTTTCCCCTCTACTTTAGTACCCATCCCCTCTGCCCTTCCCCCACCTTGCTCCCTCCCGCTGATCCCCGCTTCTATCTACAACAGAGCCCATTTCAAAAGCCCAATTCCCCCGTGTTCATGTCGTTTTCTCCATAGAAGGCAACAGAGTGCAGTGACTGGGTGGACTTGGGGAGGCTGGCTGGGAGCCTCGCATCCATCCATCGGCCACAAGACTATGGTCACTTCCCCACATCCACTGAGCTCCAGTGTTTCCTCCCTAGAAAGGAGAAGATGACAGCCCCCTTTCTGTCTCGATGGCATGGTGTGCGGTAGGTGCTAGAGCCTCACAGCTGGAAGGGGTCTCCCTGTGACTATGTCCTGGCCAGCAGTCTACAGGCTCAGAGCCTGGTCTGCTTAGTCTTAAAGGTTGGAGAAGGTCACTGGAACTTAGCAGAATGGCCCAGAGCAAGGGCTGCTCTGCCTGGTCTCCTCTCTCTGTGTGTCCTCACCCAGGTCTTTTCCAGGGCAAACAGTGGGTCTTATGGGGCCTCAACCCTGGTCAGCCTTCTGCCTAACCACAAGGTGTAGCTTGCTCTGGGAGGCCTGGCACATAATCAAGGCTCATCGTGTGCCATCTGATGCTTATTCATTCGCTTTATTGAGCACCTACTCTGTTCTAGGAGTTGTTCTTGTCTCCAAGGACACCACAGGGAGCAAGCCAGTCATCTCGCCCTTATGGAGGCGACAGGTATTACGGTCTGGGACTAACCAATGTACAGTTAGAACTGGGCAAGATCCCACATTCAAGCCCACAGAGCTCTAATACCCTGGGGGCTTGGGACATTAAAGCCCATGAGACACTTCCCCTGGTGAGGGGGGAGCTGTGGAGAAAGAAAGGGGCTCAGAAGGAAGCCTCAGGCTCCAGGAGGGCCATGGTGGACTCAAAGGAGGGGCAGAAGAGGGATAATGAAGCCCCAGGTCTTGGGTGAAATGGGGCTGGAGTCCTCAGGTAGAAGCCACCTAAGCCAGGGGCATCAATGCCCACCCAGCCCAGAAGGCCAGCAGCCAGCTGCCTTGCAGAGAGCCCATGCCCTGCAGTCCCCAGAGCCCACCTCTGTAGCTGTCACCTCAGGTGGGCTTTCTGCGCTGTTCTGGGTAACTGTGATGGCTCACCTCTGAGACTGGGGGTCCCCCAGGGCTCAGAGGGCCTTTCAGAATGATGTGAAAAGCACAGCTCAGCTCGCTGGAGACTGCAGTGGAAAACCTGGACAGCCAAGTTCAGGGCATGAGATATGAGCTGCTCTCCAAGCCAGAACCTCTTGGTGCTTTGGGCTTGAAGGAGGGAGGGAATGGGCAGCCCAGAGAGAGAAATCTGGGTGGGCTCAGCCTGGAGAAGCTCTGGCAGCGCCGGGCAGGTGCAGGGTTCCTGCCTGCTGCCACAGGGCTACTCTGCCACCCCTTGGGACGAGAGAGGGCCGGCACCCATCCCCTGCCCACACCCCCTTCTCTTCCCTGCCCAGGCAGTGACCGTGGCTTTGGGGAACGACTCAGGTCACTTCCAAGGCTGGTGTCCCCAGTCACCAGCTGGGAAGGAAAAGCGCAGGGCCACACGTGCTGGGGAGGAAGGGAGAGGGGCATTAAGAGCCATCCTGCCACCACCCACTGGCTCTCAGCTGCAGCTCAGGAGAAAACCCAGGATCGGGGAGCTGGAAGCAAGGGGGACCCAAGGATTAAGTGGCACCCATAAAGCTCACCCATCTCACCTAATATTCTCCCAACACGCATGCTCTGAGAAGGCGCAGGCAGCTGGGGCGGGAGGACAGGCTCCAGGAGGTCACAGGTGGGCGTGGCGAGAGCAGCTGGGCGGGGCCCCCAGAAGGACTGGACACTAGCGAGTGGGGCCCTGAATCTGAGAAGCGGAGCCCTGGATTTGCTCCCTGAGAATCAGGGTACCAGGGTTTGCTGTCTCTCCAATGCCCTCCCTGGTCCTTGTGTTATTTAAGACAAAGGGAGGGTGTCGGTCACCCCAGGCAGGTTGGTGTCTTCGTCATGGTGGCGTGGATCAGCCCCACGTAGACTGACAGCACACAGGCATCTACAGTCCTGGACATCACAGAACATTCCATTTGGAGAAAGCTTTACGGAGTCCTTGTGGTTTTCCTTCCGATCCCACACTTTTTTTTTTTTTTAAGTTATAGTTCTTTTTTTCCAAGAAAATGTCACAGGGAATCTGAATATATAAAACAGAACAAAGCAAAACTACTCAGGCCATAAAAGGATGGGAGAGTAGGCTCTTCACAGGGGTTTCCAGAAACACGGTAAGAAAACTCCCGGACCACTTCGGCACCCTTGTTGTACCTGACTCTAAACTCCAAGAGGTCCGAGATCTGGTCCTGGTGCTGAATAAGTGCTCAGTTAACCTCACTGGGTAAGAGACACCCAGGCAGTGCTGTCAGCCTTTGCCCAGTCACCTCTGGTTTTCTACAAATTCAGCTACTTTTCAAAGAGACTAAAGGGAGCTTAAACCTCAAAGAGGCTCCTCAATGGCCCACGTTTTGAATTTATAGTACTTGAAAGGGTTTTATTCTCTGATCCAAATAGTGAAAATAAAAGCAGAGCCGTCAAAGCCCAGGGAAGATGAAAAAGGGCCACAATTTGCATTGAAAACAGAGTTGCCCTTTGTTGTCCTATGTCCAAGTCAACTTCAAAGTTCTCTTTGACTAGAGGTGCACACCGGTCACCATGGAAACAAATGAGCCACCCAGGCCATACAACTCTAGACAGCCTGCTGCCAGCTACAGTGTGTGGCAGCTTCCAGAGAGCTTGGTGGGGACAATGGTGGCCCAGCCTGGTTCCTCAGTCATATAGTGTCGGGGGGGGGGGGCATCACCGGTTGTGGGGCTCTGCTCCCACAGAGAGCTGGACCCCGAAGCTGCAGACCCATGATGAGTTGAGTCAGTGAGGATGCTGACACCGGATGCTCTTCAGTAACAGTTCTTTATTGCTGCCTTCCTCATCTATCTACCTCGAGATCATTGGTGGAGTCGACCTTGAATGCCCAGTGCATCAGATTTATATCCCTTATAGGGACCAATCAGAGACTAGTACGTAATATTGGGTGATTGGATCAGATAGGGGAGGCAAATGAGGCATCCAAAAGGGAACCAATCCTGGGGTATGGTTTAACTGTCCAATCAGGAGGGGTCATTGGGTAATTGGAAAGTAGCCAATCAGGTGTCAAGGCATATTTGGATGCCTGAGCCATCTTAAAAAGCGCCACACCCAAAAGACCCAGGATGTAGGGTAGAGGTCATTGCCCTGTGAACAAGTCTTGGTCCTTCAGGTGGGCCAGCTAGACCTTAGCCCAAGTGGTCCTTTCTGTCTCCACTGGGGATATCCCTACAATCTATCATGTCTTATGGGTTCTGCTTCCCAGGGAAAGAGGCGCCTGGGTCACTCCTTGGACTGCTCATAACTTCACCTGCAAACAGTCATGAGCAATCCCCACGTGCCTGAGCACCCCATGTTCCCTCCTTCAGGGCTGCATTCTAGTGCCTGGCATACAGCAGTCACTGAACACAGAAGGAGTAGATGCAGCCAGAGTCACCTGGGAGCTTCTGAAGTGATCTAATGCCCAGCTCCACTAAACCAGCTGGTTATGAATTTCTGGGAGGTAAACTCAAGCCTGGGGGATCCTTGCCAGGCATGGATGTGCCTCTCCAGTAGAGTGGGAAGAGAAGGGCAGAGTGGAACAGACTTCCCGTCATCCAACTCGGACCACTGGAAGCGGGGAGCTGCCGTAACTGAGATGGGAAGACAAGGCAAGCACTGGACTGGGGCACATCAAGTTCAAAGTGCTGGGTGGGGACCCTGGAGGCTGCAGTTCTGGGGGAAGTCAGAGATGGTGGCGGCATTTACATCCCCCAGCCAGATGAGAGAGGGGTGGGGAGCCGAGGCAGGAGAGATGCAAAGGGTCCAAGCCCTGGAGCACCTGGGACAGTGCAGAGGGGCAGATGACAGAGTGTCTGGCAAGTGTGGTGTTTCAGGAGTCACAGAAAGTGGCAAGCGCCGGCTGGGGAAGGAGAAGAGTCATGCCCAGGTGCCTAGGGTGCCAAGCCACGAGCCATAGAAGAAAGTCTATGCTGGCTGTTAGAGTTGCCCACCTGGGTAGGGGCTGCCCGTGCTGCCTGGGCACTGGAGACTGAGAGTGGGTGACATATTGAGCGTGTCCTACCAGCCACTACTAAACACAGCAGGCCTGGGGTTCAGGTCTTGCTGTCTTTCCCAGCCAGCAAAGGAGGGCTTCCTAGAGAGAGCTTAAGCCTACCAGCCTTGTTTCTCCAATACAGCAATGGAGGCTGGGGGCTGTGGCTCCTGCCCGTAATCCCAGTGATTTGGGAGGCAGAGGCAAGAGGAACACAGGTTCAAGGCCAGAGGCAGCCTGTGAAATTTAGTGAGACCCTGTCTCAAGTTTTAAAAAAATAAAAAATAGAAAAGGGGCTGGGGTGCAGCTCAGTGGTAGAGTATTTGCAAAGTATGCATGAGGCCCTGGGTTCAATCCCCAGGTACTGCAAAAGAAATATATATATATACATATATATACACATATATATACACACACATATACACACATATATATGTACATATATATTATATGTATGTGTATATATAGATATATATATAGATATATATATATATGGAGAAGTATGTGGAAGGCCACTCCCAAAACAATCAGCCATCAAAAACCCTATGAATAGCAAAAAAACACTATCAGACATAGTGCCAGGGATGACACAGTATTGGACAGTGTTTTGTTCTGTTGTACATAGGGTCTCTATGAGTCAGACCCAGCTCGACAGTACCTAACAACTATATATATATATATATATATATATAGAGAGAGAGAGAGAGAGAGAGAGATAGTTGCATATATTTATATATATAAATTTATATGCACATATATAAAATTTATATGCATGTATATATACAAACACATATATACAAACATATATATATATATATATATGTGTGTGTGTGTGTGTGTGTGTGTGTGTGTGTGTGTGTGTTTTCAGAGCATGCAAAGCTGAGCCCAGGGCCACAGCTCTTTCCACCCATCCTCTCTTTTGAGCCTCACCACAGCCCTTTGAAGTAGGAACCATTTCTGTGTCTGTTATGGCAAGTCAAGAAAGCTGCCAAGACTGGAGACTGGCCAGGCAGCCTGTCTCCACTGAAAAAAGTCTTCCTAGACCACGCCCCACACTCCTGGGTAGCCTGGCATGGGCAGGGTCTGGGGAGATTCCTGGTTTGGCATGTAACTGCCTTTGTCTTGCCCTTTTCCTTTAGTCACTTTCTCTCTGGACATCTCTGGAGAGCAGAGAGTCCTACCACCTGAAGGAAACCAGGGCATGGAATTTTGGTGTGTCCCTGTCAAGTAGGAGGGCCCTGTGTCCCACAGAAATGTGGCTGGACCTCCCTCTGGTGAGGCCATGGGAAAGGCCAGCAACATCAGCAGGAAGCTGCAGGGGAGGAGGGGCTCCCTGCGGACAGCATTTCCTCCTGTTAACTGCCTCCTGGCCAGGAGTTGATTAGGTTTTGCGAACACCTGTGCAATTAAGGGACTCTAAGAAGAAAGAAAAAAACACAAAATTTCCCATTCAACCCTGAATTTCTAATATTCAAAACATGAATATTTATTTAGAATAAGAGAAAGTAACAAATGGTTAATTTCACAATACTTGAGAAATACAAAAACACACCCACTCTGCTAGCACATTGTCAAGGCTCCCCGTAGCCATAGGAGACCCCAAGTAATTGAGGGACACTGAGCTGAAGCTTCATCCGCTACCCAGAAAGTCACCTCGCCCTTGACAGCTCCTTAGTGGGACTCAGAAGTCTCTGAGCCTTTGTCTCAAGTCCACCCTTCTAGGGCTTGGTGCGGCCCATTCAAATTGGGGATGGGGCAGTGCTAGGGAAGGTTCTAGCAGTTCTGGTGAGGCTAAACCACCAGTGGTTTAGCACAAGCCTGCAGGAGCAAAGGCTTTGAGCCAAGTATTAGCGTTGACCTTCCCTGTAAGTTGGTGATGCAGATTCATGGGAGCAACAGGCATTTGCTGTGTACCTCCCACATGCCAGTGCCGCGCCAAGGGTATGTCACCACATGGCACATGGACACAGCTAAAAACATTGAGTGGAGCAAATAGTAAGCACTGTGGCATCCGATCCCATCAGATCTCAGAAGCTAAGCAGGGTCAGTCCTGGTTAGTACTTGGATGAGAGACCACCTGGGAACACCAGGTGCTGTAGGCTTGGGACATGGACCAGGCAACCCACTCCCAAAGATCAATCCGCCATTGAAAACCCTAGGAACAGCAGAGAAGTACTGACAATAGTGTTTCACCTGTTGTACATAGTGTCGCTATGAGTCGGATACCAACTCCACGGCACCTAACAACACTAAAGGTTGGTTTATATCCCCCCACCCACTTACCAGGGACTTGCCAACTGAGGCAGCATCCAGTACAGAGCAATGCATACAGCAGCCAAGGAGCCAGGGTCCTGGGAGACCAGGTCACCTCTGGCTCCCCATCCATCAAAGCAGCAAATACTCTTTTGATGACAAGGTGGAATGCCCAGGCCTCAGAGGCCACCAAGACCGTCGGTGCTGTCCCAGCCAGTCCCTACTCCCTCTGGACAGACCCAGAAGCAGGTCTCTGCTTGACTCAGGTCACCCAGCAGGGCTGGGCACAACCAGATCTCCTGGATCCCAGCCCCTGCACTCCTGGTGGCCCTCCCAGGGAGCTCTGGGCCCTCGAAACCCCTCCTTTGCTGGATCTACTGTCCCCAACACAGTGCCCCCACCTGGCCCTCTGAGAATCACTCAGCAGTGTTAGATGCAGAGAGTAAAACCACAGCCCATCTTGGGCTTCAGCCCCAGAACCTCCAACCTAGCCGTTTTCCGGGGGGTGGGGCAGGATCTGGTAGTACTAGAAGCCCCCGTATGTCTCGTGCAAGCTGAGAGGGAACCAAAGAGCTAGGCGGAAGCTGAGCCAATGGTGGAGTTACACTCAGCACACCATGGTCAAGTGCGCCTTCACCTTTCAAACACTGAGATGGGCTGAGCGGGGCTTGTGATTCGAGGGCAGGTAGGGACAAGAGTCCCAGGCGACTTCCCTCAGGGGTCGAGGGCGGGAGCAAGGGTCGGAGCTCCTCTTTCCCCCAGGACTGCGCTAGGAGGCATCTCCTCCCCAGAAACCCCTTCTTGGAGGCGCCGGGCTGCTGTGGAGCCATCAGGCCAGAAGCCGAGCCCGCGCCACCTGCTGGTTCGCGAGCGCGGAGTCGGCGCGGTCTGGCTGCGCCCCCTGGTGGTGTCTTGGAGAAACACGTCCCGCGCGACCTCGCTCCGCATCAGCGCCTCACTGGGGCAGCTGCCTCCCTTGACCTCGCTGGCTTTCCTGGGAACGCTGAGGACGGGCCCTCCCGGGAGCGGCTCCCCGCCTCCCCTCACTTTGGCTGTGCCATTTGAACTTATCGCTGAACTCCCTGATTTTGTTTCTTCTTCGGTTAAAAAGAGAGGCACTGACGCCACCTCGTGCCAGGCTGGTGGACACCTGGGCAGAGCGAGCCCCACCGTGCCTGGACCAGCGCGTCTGCCCAAGGCTTCCGTCAGGCACAGGGAGGTCAGAAGTGAGCTGTGCGAGGGGCCAGGGCGTCTCTGTACCCCTGGGTAGGAGATGCAGCAGGTGACCACCAAAGTGGCCCTTACCCCTGCAGAGCCTGAGCAACCTCCAGACCCCCGAACTCGGGAGGTGGACTTGGGTCACACTGCGCAGGTGGATAGGGAGCCCCCAAGAGAGGCTGGCCAGGCGGGAGGCGAAAGTTCCTCTGATCACTTGGAGAACCTTCGTTAGGAGAGGACCAAGAACGCCTCCCACTGAGGCAGGGTCAGGTCCGGTCTGCCGCAGGCCGCACTGGCCAGGGGACCCCGCCCCTTCAGGGTCCCTTCTGCTGTCCAGGAGCCCCAGCCCCGTCTACGTCTGACCGATGCTGCAAACTGGAGGTGGGAGGATTCAAAAGGAGAGGGGACAATGATGAGAAAGACATGACTCTTCCCTCTGGGCAGCTCAGAGTTTAAAGGGGAAACAAGAAGCTAGGACCTCATGTTGTTGTTAGGTGCCATTGAGTCAGTATCTGACTCATAGCAACCCTATGTGCGACAGGTGAAACACTATTGTCAGTATTTCTCTGCTGTTCATAGGATTTTCAATGGCAGATTGATTTTTGGGAGGGGGTTGCCGGGTCCTTCTCCCAAGCCTACAGCACCTGGTGTCCCCATGTGGTCTCCCATCCAAGTACTACCCATGTCAACCTCTGCTTAGCTTCCAAGATCTGATGGGATCGGATGCCACAGGGCTAGGGCTGCAGGCGAGGACCTCCTAATGATCCTGTAACAGGATGCAATGGGAGCAAGGGGTGGATAAGAGTGACCACTTCCAGGAGTCTGGGGACACTACTTAGAGGTGGACTGAGCCTCAAAAGCAAGTCTGCATCCATTCCAGAAGGGAAGAGGCCACCTCAGGCTGAGAGCAACTAGTGCTTTAGTCCTCACTCAACTCGAACCACCAATACCCAGACAGCACCCCTGACCACTAGCATCTGAATCTTGAGGGGGTGCCATGAACTGAATGCTTGTGTCCCTTCCCCAAAGGTATATGTCGAAACCCTTAACTCCCAGTGACACTAGAGCCTTTAATGGGCGAATAGGTTGAGGTGAGGCTACTAGGATAGAGCCCTCAGAGTGGGATTAGTGCCCTTATGAGAAGAGGAAATGCACTGGATGTCTATGTGCATGCACCAGGAAGAGGGCCTCACCAAGAACCTGACCCTTGTGGTTCTCTGCTCTTAGATTTCCAGCCTCCAGACCCACAAGAGATAACCGTCTCTGCAATGATCAGGCCATCCAGTCTTTGGTAACGTGTTAGCGCAGGCTGCGGTTTGGATGTGCAGTGTCCCTCAGAAGGCTCACATGTTGAAGGCGTGGTCCCCAGCTGGTGGAGCTATTGAGCAGTGATGGATCTTGAGGGAACTAACTTCCTCAGTGGGTTAATCCCAGTGGCTTAATCCATTGATGAGTTTATAGCCTAATGGGCTATTAGGAGATAGGGCCTGGTTGAAGGAGGTAGAGGGCATTCCTTTGAAGGGAATATCTCATTCCTGGCCCCTTCCCTCCCCACTCCTTCCCAGCCACCATGATGTGAGCCGCTCTGCTCCACTTGGCCCTCTCCGCCTTGATGTTCGGCCCCACCACAGGCCCAGAAACACAGAGCCAAACAACTATGGGCGGAAACTTCTGAACCTAGAGCCAAAGCAAAGCTGTCCTTCATTAAGTTGTTCTTTCTCAGGCATTCTGTCACAGCAGTGAAAAGTGGACTGCCACCCAGCTCAGACTGACTAAGCTAAGCAGTGGGGCCTGGGGGCAGGGGGTGCCGACAACATGGAGTTTGAAGCTCCCGGAGCAACATGGAAAACTGAGCAAAGGTGTGAAGGCTCCAATTCACGTTCCTGCACAGGACCCGGAAGTACATAGCCCAAGACGGTAGCAATATGGGGCGCACGAGGCAGGGGTGAGGGGCAGGAAGTCACACTGGGGCATTTCCTCAGACCCATGGAAGAAGTCTGAGTAGCAAATGAAATAAACTCATGTGCAAGGCCTTTAGTTGTCCGTGTTTGCATCCGAACAGGACTTCCTGTTGCTGCCCCAAGTGGGTGGCTGAGGGGCTCAACACCGCCCGTGCTGAAGTTACTTCTGAGGATGAACTCTGTTCATCTTCTGATGCCCTGAGCTTGGCAAACAGCTAACATTCCATGAACGTTTGTGGGACTGAACTTCAAACAGTTCTTCAGCGCCGGGTGTGGTGTCACACGCCTGTAATCCCAGCAGCTGGGGAGGCGGAGGTGGGAGGATTGCAAGTTCGAGACCAGAGGCAGTCTGTGTAATTTAGTGAGACCCTGTCTCAAAAAGTAAAAAAAAAAAAAAAGAAAAAAAAATGGGCTGAGGGTGCAACTCAGTGGTCTAGCTCTTGCAGAGCATGCAAGCATGAGGCCCTGGGTTCAACCCCCAGTACCACAAAACAAACAAAACAAAACAAAACAAAAAAAACCCACAGCCCTTCAGCTGGGCCATGTGCTCCCACCTGAGCGGCCAGTCGTGATTGCATGTGGGGTTGAGGGGCTTTGCCACACCTCAGCTGGACTAATATGGTTTGAGGACTGTCAAGAAAACCCACAAAACCGCTAGCACCTGGAACTGTGCCTGAACTATCACGTCTATGCCTGGTGTTTTCCATTGGTTCTCACACACGGCTAATTCCACTGCCTGAGGTAGATCTTCAAGGCCTGAAGGGAAGGAAAATCTAATCATCGTGGGAAGGAGGGGCAAAGATCCTGAAAGGGAGACTATGTTCCTTTGGTCTTTGGTAGCCCTTGTCACTGCCCACAACCTAAGACACAACGGAGACGCCTTCAATCTCAACGGAGATTGAAGTTCTCTGGAGATCTCAACGGAGATCTCAACAGAGATCTCAACGGAGACACCTTCAATGAAAAGCAGGTGCTTCCCTGCTTTTCAGACTGAAAGCTCCCAGCGTTTTCCCTTGGTTTTTCCTGTAGCACCGTCCAGTGAGCACTCAGGGACTAATTTTGCTAATTATGAGTCCCGGGTGATTTTTCCCAGGCTGAAAGAAGCAAGATGTCGTCATAAGGCATTTCTAATAACCAACAAAGGAAGTAGTAAAAGGCCCGTGACCTTCCATGAGCAGCCCTGGATAACACCCTTTCCCAGGCAGGGCCTGAGGAGTGGCTCTCAGACAGATCTGAGTACGAGTGCCGTCTGCGGGAGGTGACCTCAGGAAGCCCTGGAAGAGGGGAGAGGGAGCCAGAGAGATAGAAAAGGCCAGTACAGCATGGGCTGATGGGCAACTGAGGAAACAGGGAGACAGGAAACACCACGCCTCAAAGTTATCCCATAGGAGGGCCGAGGAAGCAGGGCGCCATATATCTGCCCCATTAGTCACTGATCGAAGGCTCCCATTAGTCCTACCAGTCATTGATTGAAGGCTCCTCCCAGAATCATTAAATCCCTGGCACTTCCAGTTGGCCTGGCGCATGCCCATACTTCAGTGGTCGGAGACAGTCCTCAAAGGGAAGCAACGGGTGCTGGTTGCCAGGGCATAGGGATGGGGCACTGATAGCATCTGGCACACAGAGCAGCCTATTCCGGTGCCAACCCACTTAGGAGCAGCTCAGTAGTGTCCTCACTCTGCCAGAGCCAAGTCTCCCAGCGCACCAATCCATTCACTTAGGTGGCAACAGTTTCACCAGCCAGTTCACCCAGGAGGTGCCATCCATGCCCCATCAGGAACTCTCCTTGTTATTGTTAGGTGCCATCAAGTCAGTATCCGACTCATAGCTACCCTTTGTACAACAGGGGAAACACTATTGTCAGTGCTTCTCTGTTGTTCATAGGGTTTTCAATGGCAGATTGATTTTGGGGAGTGGGTTGCCAAGTCCTTCTCCCAAGCCTATAGCACCTGGTGTTCCCTGGAGGTCTCCCATCCAAGTACTAACCAGGCCCAGCCCTGCTTAGCTTCCAAGATCTGACGGGATCGGATGCCACAGGCTACAGCTGCAGGCAGGAACTCTCTTAGGGCCCTCTGAATGCAAGGGACAATTCTTCGGAGTGGCATCTGTGGCTGAGCTGGGTCTCGCATGCATTATTCATGCAGTCATCCAAGAACAGATTGTTCAGACTAACTCTGCCTCACACTGGATAACTGGGGGTAGAATGGGGAGATTTTAACTTAGCTGAGGGTACAAATTCCAAGAACAAAGGGATTTTTTTTGTCATGTGACAAGCCAGTGACATCCCCCGAAGGTGGTGCTTTTCAAAAATGCAGACAGGGAAATTAATTGGACCTGGGAGGAGGGTGATGATTTCTCCCCTCCTGTCCTGGTGTGAAGGGCATTGGCTAGATTTCCTCAGGGCCTGGAGACTGCACTGAGCCTCCTGTAGGATTTACCCCAAGCCTCGGGGTCTCAGGCAACAGGCTTCGGAGGCACTGGTTCTAACCACACTGTCCCAAAGACAGGGCGAGACAGTCAGCCGCCCACGTGGGTCACTCGAGAGCCGATGGAGCCCTCACTGTTTAGCGAAGCGGTAAAACCTCCCTTTTGCAAAGAAGAGCGTGAGGCTTCTGTAGGCGCGGAAGAGCCTGTTTTGCATCAGCTTGAAGGCGATGCACACGATCTCCATTCCAATGATGATGTAAATGGAAAAGAAGAGGAAGAAGTGCGGGTGAACCAGCACGATGTCCCCGAACCCGATGGTGGTCAGCGTGATGAAGCAGAAGTAGAACGCGTCCTCGAAGCCCAGCTCCGTCTCCCAGAAGGGGAGGAGGACGGCGGCGCAGGAAATGTAGGCAAAGACCACGAGGGCGATGACGGGCAGCGGGACGTCCAGCCTCTCCACCTGCCGGCCCACCTCGTCCAGGTTGCTGAGGATGGAGCAGGACAGGCGCCCCAGCACCAGCTCGGGGCACGAGCTGCTCCGCTCCACGGCCGCGGGGGGCGGCTGCAGCGCGTTCCCTCTGTCTCGCGAGACCACCCTCTCGAACGCGTTCCCTCTATCTCGCGAGACCACCCTCTCGAACAGCTCCGCGTTGCTGCCCCCAGCGGAGGGCTTCCTGCGGGGCGCGGCCTCCGGCAGCTCCTCCTCATGGATGACGATGCGCGGGACGGACGCCTCTGCCGGCTTCAGGTCAGGCTTGCTCCTGCAGCACAGCCGGGCGCACCAGCGGGCGGGGCCACAGGGGAAGAAAGGGAGCGCTCGGCACCGATTGTAGGCCCGAGATAAGATGGTGGCCAGGATGTCCCCTATGTCCGTGAGGACCAGGAACATCAGGGGGATGCCAAAGAGGGCATAGAGCATGCACAGGAACTTGCCGAGCCTCGTGACGGGGTACATGTGGCCGTAACCTGCAGGAGAAGACAGAGCCTAGGGTTGCTATCTGTCTCCCAACAGTCCGCCCCCCAGACCTGCGATTCCCCTTCCTGTTGGTGGTGGTGGTGTTAGGTGCCGTGGAGTCATAGCGACCGTCATAGGGCTTTCAGTAGCTAATTGGGGATTGCTTCGGGTGTGGATTGCCACATCGTTCTCCTGTTTCCCCTTTTCTAGGCATGTTTAGCCTTCAGCGGTAGCACTATGGCGTCGGATCTGTCAGATTTCGGAAGCTAAGCAGGGTCGGGCCTGGTTAATACTTGGATGGGAGACCATCTGGGAACACCAGGTGCTGTAGGCTTGGGAGAAGGACCTGGAAACCCACTCCCAAAAATCAATCTGCCATTGAAAACCCTATGAATAACAGAGGAACATTGACAGTAGTGTTTCCCCTGTTGTACGTAGGGTAGCTATGAGTTGAACACAGACTAGATAGCACCTAACAATAACAACAACAGGGATGTTTAAAAATACTCATGTTGGGCTGGGGACATAGCTCAGTGGTGGAGCATGCAGTCCGCATGCATAACACCCAATTTCAATCTCTAGCCTAAATGAATAAGCACAAGTAAAAATATTCATCTCTTTGCCATTTGGCCAGCATATGGCCTGCCCTGGTGGAGGGACAGGCATGAGAGGAGTCCCACTAGAGGATGAGGAGCAGCTCATAGCCCAATGTTTGACTCAAAATGTCCTCTGCAGGGGACAAACACCTGCTGAGGGTGAGGTGATTGCCTTTCATTCTTCTGGGACTGTCTCTCAGTGTCTCCACAAGGACGGGCTGCGCTGGCCTGGGAGAATAAGAGGAGCATAGGGGAGAGGCAGTCAGACCCACCCCCTTCATCGTCCTTGTAGGAAGCTCCCTTTGTCCTCCCTGGGGTGCCCGGCCCTCTTCCTTTCTTGGTTTTTATGTAATCATCACCTTTCACGTGCTAGCAGAGTGCACAGCAGTGTGTATGGCATGAAGGGCCATGGAAAGATGGACGAGGCATCAGAAGCAATCGTTGCTCTCAGCCATGTATAGTTCACCAGGTTAGATAGACATGCTCCGAGGTGACAGAGAAGCTGCCAGCATCCGGCATCCTCACGCTGGTGACCTTGTTTCAAATCCCAGCTCTGCAAGCTAGTAGATAGTTACTTGACTGCTCCCACTCCAGATTTCAGAGCGACAAAATCGGAGTGATGGCCCCTGCTTCTATAGTGACTAGCTGACAGGATTCTGTGAGGCTGGGGCCTGTCACGCAGTGGGCCCTGGATAGACGTGTTGCCCTCACCCTTGGGAGCTAGTAGCTGCCTACTGAGCACTTGCTGAGGGTGGATGGTGGCCAGCCTTCGAAGGAAGATATTGTGGACACCATTCACAGATGGGGAAACTGAGGCAATGAAGCAGCTTGGCCCAAAGCATGTGTTGTTGGGCGCTGCCTAGTCAGCATCCAATTCATAGCAACAGGCAAAACACTAATGTCAGTGCTTCTCTGCTGTCATAGGGTTTTCAATGGCGGATTGATTTTGGGGAGTGGGTTGCTGGGTCCATCTCCCAAGCCTACAGCACCTGGGGTTCCCAAGCAGTCTCCCATCCAAGTACTAACCAGGTCTGACCCTGCTTAGCTTCTGCAATCTGACAGGATCGGATGCCACAGGGCTATGGCTGCAGGCTGGCCCAGAGCATACATGTGATAAATAGTGGGACTGGGAATACAATGCACAGGGATCTCCAGGCTCAAGCCCCTGCTCAACATCTCAGGATGGGACTCTCCACCAGGCAAGAACTAGCCAGCAGAGCAAAAGGAGGGGCAGGCGTTCCAGAGGGGCTGTCCCTTTCTGCTATTCCCCTGTCCACCCTCCAGTCTGCAGAGGGCCGGAACAGAGAGATAGCAACCCATAAAGTAGGAACTTGGAGCCTCTGGAGCAGACAGGCTTCGACAACTTTATCAAGTGCAGGAAAAAACTTTGCTGTTTAATGCCTGTGTTTAATTTTTGATGTCATAATGGATGATTAATACAGAAAAATGCAACCCAATTATGCTAATTAATTTGAAGGCAGTTCCAAGGGGTTGCTGAGCACCAGCCTCCTCTGGGCATGCCGCTCTCCCTTGCAAACTCAGCTTCAGGCTCTGCCTCCCAGGAACACGCAGCCTGCGGATACCTACCTTACCAGGCCCCAGCACAAGGGGGCACTGTGGCCCCTACTGGCTCTCAGACCCTTTGCACCTGCCCCAAAGCACTCCACACCACTGTTACTGATTCCATGGGAACACCATATACATTCCTTCATCCAGTATTTATTGAGTGCTTGATGCATGCAATAGGGACATAACTGTGAGCAAAGCAGATATGGGATCCAACTGCACTGAGCTGCTAGTTTGGGGGCGGCAGATATCCATCAAATAACCACAAGTGTGAATACGTCATTACAGATGGAGATAGATCCCAGGAAGCAAGAGAGCAGACGCTTCCCTGTGTGATTAAAACAAAGTCACCCGTCCCAGAATTGAGGTCCCGAGTTCGAATCCTAGCACCACAAAACCGGGAGAAGGATGTAGCAATCCACTCCTGAGGCAATCCCGAAACAGTCAGCCATTGAAAACCCTATGAGGGTTGCTATGAGTCGGACATGACTCTACAGCACCTAACAGCAACAACGTCCCAGAATCAAGCTCGGGAATGGTTTCCTGATGGGTGACCCTTGAGCAGCCATTGGGAGGGGGACAAAGAATTAGCCAGGTGAAGAAGCTGCTGCAGTAGGCACAGTCCCTGGGGAAGGTTCCAGAAAGCAATGTTCATATGGTGGGGCAGTTTGTGCACCGCACATATATGGAGGGGGTGAAAAGGAGCTGAAATCCAGCCTGCTGGGCACTTATCAAGCTATAAGCTCGGGGCTCAGGGCGCAGGCTTCTGCCTGGAGGGGATGTGGATTTCTAAATTTTTACCCAGGTGGCACCAAGGTGAAGCTGTCACCCTGTATGAGGAACAGAGAGAGGTCCAGCATGGCCAGTAGACAGTGGGAGACGAGCAAGGGGAGGCTGGTGAGGGGTAGGGCCTAAGGGCCTCCATGACAGAAGGGGTGCCTTGATTAGCGTGGTGGGCTGAAAAAGTGACCCACCCAAAAAAGTCCAGTCCTAATTCCTGGCATCTGTAGATCCTACCTTGTCTGGAAAGGGGGCCTTTGCAGAAGTGATTAAAGATCCTGAGAAGAGATGCCATTCCTGGATTATTTCTATGGGCCCTGAAGGCCAGGATAAGCGTCCCAACAAGGGCAAGGCAGAGGGAGACTTTGCTCACAGTGGAGAGGAGGAGGCAGTACCAGCTCAGAGGCAGAGACTGGACCGATGCAGTCTCAAGGCAAAGGATACAAGCTGGAAGAGGAGGGGAGGGGCCCCGGGAGCCTCCAGAGGGAGGCCAATGAAGGAAGACTTGGAGAATACAGCTCCTACAGAGAGAATGTATTCACTATTCCAACTACCAAATGCTGAGCTGCATCTTGGAAAGTCATCTGATTTGGTCTAATGCATTGATACATTCTGATACAGTCAGCCCACACTTTAATTTTTGAAATCAGTGAAATGGATTGCAACTTTCTGGCCTCCAGCACTTGACAGAATAAATTTCCATTGCTTTGAGCTGCCGAGGCAGTGGGCATTTGTGACAGCAGGAAATGAATGCAGTCAACTTTGTGTCTTGGAAAGATCAGGCGGCTGCATCACAGCGTCCCTGCAGGGCTCCAGCGGAACTCAGGAAAACTAGCAGGGAGACCACGGTGCCCGTCCGGGGACAGACACTGGCTAAGGGGGAAGCTGAGAGGACAGAGAAGTGTGGGGACAAACTGGACATCCATTTGAGCAGAGATCTTGGCCGGATGAGGGACTGTTTGGATTTGAGATATCAGGAAGGATTGAAGCACAGAGCAGAAACACCTAAATCTTTGGTAATGGATTGGTTTGTGGAAGTTTCCCAACTCAGAGAGGTTTTGCTCACAGAATCCAGAAACAGACAGATGAGAGGCAGCGTGGCCTTGTGGTTAAGAACCTGTGTTCTAGGGCTGGGCTTGGTGGCGCAAGCCTGTAATCCCAGGGGCTCAGGAGGTGGAGGCAGAAGGATCACAAGTTGAGACCAGAGGCAGTCTGCGTAAGTTAGCCATACCCTGTCTCAAAAAGTAAAAAAATGGGCTAGGGGCGCAGCTCAGTGGTCCAGCACTTGCAAAACATGCAAGCGCGAGGTCCTGGGTTCAGCCCCCAGTACCAGAAAAAAAAAAAGAACCTGTGGTCTGGAATTAGACGTTAAGGAACTCAGCCCCTTGCTCTGTGGTTCACAAGCTCTGTGACCGGGCCAAGGGGCTTTATCACTTGCTGCTTCCGTTTCCTCAGGCACAAAAGGGAGAGGTAGCCCCAGTCCCGGTGGAATGGGGTAGTTGGGAGGACTAAACAGCTACTCCATGTCAAGTGCTTAAAATAGCGCCTGTCCCACAGAAATTTCTCTGTCTGTGGCTGGTTTTTAAGGAACTGCGATTTTCAACCACAAAGAGATGTGGTTGGACAGAGCATTTCTGTGCTGTTCTTGGGAGCAGGTGCAGTTCTGCAACGTCAATTTTATGTGGACGTGACATTTGGTCTCTGGACTGTTCGATGACAGCTAGATAGATAGTTGCTCAGTTGTGGAGGTGGCTAGAGGCATCATGAATCCACTGGATCCAAAGCCAACCCTGGGGGTCCTGGGAAACTGGGGAGGAAGCAAAATTTCATTCCCTATTCTCTTACCTAAAGTGCATCTTGGACATGTAGTCAGGAGAGACCAATCCCTGGAGAAAGACATTATGTTTGGGAGAGTGGCAGGTCAATGAAAGAAAGAAAGACCCTCCACCAGATGGATTGACACAGTGTCTGCAACAATGAGCTTAAACATAAATAAGATCGTGTGCCTAACACAGAATCAGGGAGTGCTGTGATCTGCTGTACTTTGGTCACTATGAGTCAGACTCGACTCAACAGCACGTAACAACAGAGCACATCTTGATGGCCACGGGTGACCACCTTGTACTTTGTTCATTCATTCATTCATTTCCTTTCTTTTAAGACAAAAGACTCCTTTTAGATGGAAGCTGGAACTGGTTACAACCCTCTACAGCTTCCTAGCTCACTGAGGAAGCCTATGTGGCTCTGGAACCCCCAACTTCATCTCCCATTCTCCTCCTCACTCTGTCCCAGCCACACTGACCTGCATACTGTTCCTCAACAAGCCAGGTAGGCTCCTACCCCAGGGCCTTTGCACTTACTGTTCACTTCACCTAAAACATTTATACTCTAAATAGCCACATGGTTTGCCCCCTCACTTCCTTCAAGTCTGTTTCCCATGCCACCTGCTCAGGGTGATCACCCCTGACTGCCCATTTGCAATTGTAGTCTTTGTCCCCATCCACCACTACTCCCTTCTTTACTATTCTCTGTAACATTCATATCTATCTGACTTACTCTATATGTTTGCTTCTGTCAGTCTCCAGATCTGAATGGAGATTTCCGTTACCCCACCATGCCTAGCACAGTGCTGGCACATCAGTAAATAGTCATTGAATGAACACATTCACTCAGCACTTACTTTGTGCCAGGCACTTGTGGGTGGGGTTAGGGACACAAGAAAGAGCAGGCAGAGGTTGCTCATCCCTCTAGAGGGTGCCGAGAGCTGTCCTGGGGGGACCAGCTCCTTGAGGATGGGCTGCGGGGTCTCGGAGGGGTCTGGCCCCGAGCTTGGCATGGGCCCCACAGAGCTAGCCCTTAAGGATGTCAGCAGCAGCCACAGGGTCCACAAACAGGGGCACCTCAGCTTCCACACAATGCATAAGCTCCCCAGTTCACAGGCTTCTCTAGGGTGGTCCCAAGAAGCTCCCCAGTGGTAACTAGTAACCCCCAGCCTCCAGGATGGGGGCTCAGGGCTAAATTTATTTTGATTTAAAGAAGAGCATCCACTACTCCTTGCATAATTTACAAACTGTCTTGGAGAGTCAAAACCCCCTGCACAGCAAAACTCCCAATGCTGTTACTCTCCATTATTACCTGCACCTAATGCACAGGAAACAGAGAGGTCTAGGGACCTGTTCAGGGTCACACAGCCCACACCTGACAGGGGTCTGTATCTTTCCCTGAAGACCTTCCTAATGTGTATGTCTCCTTAGCAAAGGTGGATTTAGTGAGTTCTAGATTCCTTGGGCTGGGATTTAGCTCAGTTGGTAGGGCACTGCGCTGCAGTCTCTGAGGTCCCGAGTTCAATTCCCAGTACCGCAAAAATGGGAGAAGGACCTGGCAACCCACTCCCAAGGCAATCCCGAAACAATCTGCCATTGAAAACCCTATGAGGGTCGCTATGAGTTGGATACTGATTCGATGGCACCTAACAACAACAACAACAGACTCCTTGGTAAAGGTGGGCTTAGTAAGTTCTAGACAAAGACCCTTCATGGCTGCCTCTGCATGAGACAAGCTTGCAGTCCAGGGGCTATGCTACATTCCAGAAAATTACCAATGAAGGAAGACTCGGAGAACACACAGCTCCTACAGAGAGAATGTATTCACCATTCCAATTACGGAATGCTGAGCTGCATCGCGGAAAATCATCTGATTCCGTCTAATGCATTGATACATTCTGATACAATCAGTCCATTGCACTTAGCCCATGAGCATTTAATAGCCCAAGCACTTGCCTTCCTGCCCCAAGGGGGCGGAGCCAATTGGGAATGGCTAAGGATGGACCAGCCTCACACCTGTTAGGTGTCCATTCTTAGCATCAAAGCCAGGTGCATTTCAGGTGACCCAGGCAGGAAGTAGTATTATAAAATGGAACTTTGAACACCGTATTGATTAGAAGCAGGGCAGAACATTCCCTAACATCCTCTTCCAGTGTAATTACTGGGTGCACACCGTCCTAATTGACTCCAACAATGGCTAGTAGCTTTCCTTTCTTGAGATTTAAACCAAGCTAATGCATTTCCATTAGATCAGTGATTCACAGCCCGGATGGCCTCCCACTGGGATCTCCTAGAGGGCTCTGAAAAATGTGGATGCCTGGGCCTGGTCTCTAAGGATTCTGGCTTGATTAATCCGGGGCAGGGTCCAGCCATGGAAGCTTATGAAAGATGTTGAGGAGGTTCTGACATGCCGCCAAGGCTGAGCACTGGTGCATCAAGTTAGTGCGTCTCTAACGTTAGCGTGCAACCCTGTGGCATCTGATCCCCTCAGATCTCAGAAGCTAAGCAGGGTTGGGCCTGGTTACTACTTGGATGGGAGACCACCTGGGAACACCAGGTGCTATAGGCTTGGGAGACAGACCTGGCAACCCACTCCCAGAAATCAATCCACCATTGAAAATCCTATGAACAGCAGAGAAGCACTGACAAAGTGTTTCACCTGTTGTATGTAGGGTCACTATGAGTCGGGTACCGATTCGACGGCACCTAACAACAACAATAACGTTAGCGTGCAGCAGAATCGAATGGAGAACTCATTGAAAGACTGCACCCCACCTCCAGCCAGGCCTTTGAAGTCATTTGTTTTCCTCACAAGTTCCCCATTGGCGATTCATGGGTCTCAGTAGGCTGCACCTGGAAACGTCTGGAGACATTTTGGGCGGCCACAGTAAGTGGGTGTAGCAGGGAAGTTCTCCAGCATCTGATAGGTAGAGACTGGAGACACTGCTCAGCATCCTACAGTGGACAGGCCAGCCCCCCATGACAGAGAATTAGCCTGCCCAAGCAGCCACCAGGCCAGGGTGGAGACCTCCTGCATTAGATCAGTCTTAAGTTCCTGAAAAAAGGAACAAAAAGTCAAACTAAATCAGGTCCTCTTGGCCCCTGGCCTGTCTCCAGCATCTTCTTCCAGAATCACTGCTCTCCCAGACTGACCATCTGCCACTGCGGCCCTGGAGACCAGGGATCCCTGGAAAGGTAGGTTGGGCTTAATCTCTTCTGCTGGCCATGCCCCCTCAGAACCTGCACCCCCTCACCTGTGGAAGTCACAGGGCCTCGCTCATGAGGCCATTCAATAAGGTCAGGAACATCAAGCATCTTTTTTTTTTTTTTTTTTTTTTTTTTTTTCAGTACTGGGGGTTGAACCCAGGGCCTCTCGCCTGCATGCTCTGCAAGTGCTGGACCACTGAGCTGCACCCCCAGCCCATTTCTTTACTTTTTGAGACAGGGTCTCACTAAGTTACGCAGACTGCCGCTGGTCTCAAACTTTCGATCCTCCCGCCTCCGCCTCTCCAGCTGCTGGGATTACCGGTGTGTGCCACATCGCCCGGTGCATCAAACATCTTGACACTAACTGGGCTGGCACTGAGGGACACAGTTGTGGTCCTACGCTTGCTGTCCCTGCCTGTCTCAGCATTCAGGCCTTGGAGACCAGGTCTGAAGATGCCACAGGGGCTGCAAGAGCTCCCTTGGAGCCTTTGGTTCCACATGGAGAGCACGTGGCAGCAGATAGTAGGCTCCCACCAGTGGCTACGCCTTGGTTGTCCCTGCAGTACCACTGTGACACCACCCCCATTTTGGAGATTTGTTGGGTCTCAGTCACCCAGTGAGTCAATCCCTTGCCGGGACAGGTAAGGAAGCCCCTTGGGAGGCTGCTGGGAAAAGATCCTTGCTGCTAAGGAGACCCCTGGGAAGGGATGGGCAGCCCTTTCCCTATTAGCTGCGGTTCTGGTCCAAGGAGCGTGGGCCTCGGTGGCCTTTTGTGACCTAGTGAGGAGGATAGAGGAAAACAGATGCTCGATGCCACGGCCAAGCTGCACGTCAGCCCCAGAGCTGCCACAGGCCTCTGCCTGGCGAGGTGGCTCTACCTCCTTGCAATGGACGCCATGGATTGGGTTTCCTAGAAGCCGCCTCTGAAGGCAACCTGGCTGCCTTGGAACAAGGGCACCTCATCTTCCACATAGTACATACGCCCCCCTGTTCACAGGCTTCTCTAGGGTGGTCCCAAGTCACACGTGGCTGTCAGCCCATCCTCCCGGGAATACAGGGAGGCGCTCGAAGCCCTTTGGGGCACCCACTGCCCTCAGGGTAAAGCAGCCCTTTTCCCCTCCATAGTCTGGCCTCCCTGCACCCTCTTATTCCTCTGCACCCCTGAATTAATGCCGTTGTTTTGCTCTTTGGTCTTTGCTCGCTCTGTGCTGGCCCCAGAGTCCCCTCTCCACCCAAACCCCTTGCTCCCCGTGAGTCTCAGCATGCTGCTGTCCCCAGGGCGTCTTTAGAATATTTTGTGCGTGAGCGCCCCACCAAGGAGGGCGGAAATCTGGCCCACACCTGGCTCCCTGGGGCCTCGGCCCTGGCTCAGAGCTGCACCCACCAAAAGGAGGGCTCTGTCTTCTCATTTGCACCCCGGTACCCTATGGACCAGTAGCAGTCTGGCTCGCTGCTGTACGCCAGTGCCAGGAACAATGCCCAGCTGTGCACAGGAGACCTGTCTGGGGGGAGGCCCCCCACCATCCTCTCTGTATTTAATAAACTGAATGTCCCAGGACCCCACCATCGGGTCCCCATCCTGCCCCAAGCCCCTGCTCCCATCTCTCTCCCAGGCAGGCTGAGGTTTGGGTCAGAGGAAGCCACAAGGCAGACCTGCTGTCACGGCTGCACTTACCCACGGTGCTGACCACCGTGCAGCAGAAAAAGAGTGCGCTGAGGAAGGACCAGTCGTCGGGCTTCTTGAACCACTGCGGCTTCGCCTTCTGCAGATGTTCCCACAGGGCCTGTTTCTTGCCTTCTACATCTGGAGAGAGAGACCAAAGGGAGGCAGGGGCTCTGCCCAGCAACAGCGGCCTGCCCAGGACAAGGGAATGGGGGCTTTCTGGAGGACCAACAGCCCCGAACCCCCACCTTGTGGTCCCCATCAACACCAAAGCCTGGCCCTGGGAGCCTTCCTTTAAAATGTTTCTGTAGCCCAGGTCCTGCCCCTGGTTGCCATGGAGACCAGGCAGATCTATCCCTTCACGAGATGAGAACCTAGCACACAGGCACGGAGTCCAACCTGGGCTCAGCCCTAGAATTGCTGTGCAGTCTTGGGGGATTTCTTAACTTCCAAGGCTTCCATTTCTTTCACCTTTCAAAGAGGAATCAAAATTTCTTCTCTGAGCCGGGCGCAGTGGTGCACACCCATAATCCCAGCAGCTCAGGAGACAGAGGAAGGAGGATCTTGAGTTTGAGGCCAGACGCAACCTGCGCAACTTAGTGAGATCTTGTCTCAAAATAATTTTTAGAAACCTTGTAAGGGGTTGGGGATGTAGCTCAGAGCACTTGCCTGGCATGCTCTAGGCCATGGGTTCAATCCCCAACCCCGCTAAATAAATTAAGTAAATATCAATAAAACTTCTCAATGCTCACTCTCTCTTGTGGAATTCTTGGGAACTGAGAGCAAATGGGCTTTTAGAAAATCAAGCTATGATACAGAATGCAAATCATACCGGCTTCCAGAGGGCACTGAGCCCATGGGGTTTGGTGATTAGACAGGGATCATGGTACCAGCTCTTGAAACTGTCTTTTCACGGTGGGAAGCCTTGGCCCCAGGGGCAAGAGGATGAGGTTGGGAACCCTCACTTCTTAGAGAGACTCTCGGATGGTTCTCTCTCAGATGGTTCTGTTGGTCTGGGCAGCCAGTGGGCTTTGGAGCAAACCCAGAAAGCACCCACCAGGCAACAGTAGGATCAGAAAAGGACAGCACTGAACCCAGCACACAGGGAAGTCACTGCCTTTTTGACAGCACCAGCTTGGGGGTCCAGGCGCCTGCATCTAGACTCCGTTTGGATCCTGCCTAGTTCCTCCAGCTGTGGACAAGGGGCTGCTTTCTGAGCCATTTCCCCATCTGGGAGGGGGCACGTGGTAGCGAAAGGCTCAGACTCTGGAGTCCAGGTGTGTTGGGATGCATCCCTGGCCCCCTTTTCCTAGTTTGTGAACTTGAACAAGTTGCTTCCGCCGCCAGTGCCTCGGTTTCCTAATCTGTAAAAGGGAGACAATTCACACCCAAGGTAAGAGGTTCTTGGGGGATTAAGCGAGATACTGTGTAATAATTTTTGTTACACAATCTACCTAGCATTTCCCGAGCTCTTTAATCTTCAATGAAAGCCAATACGAAGTGTTGTTGGATGAGCTGTGTTCCCCCGCCCTGCCCTGTATCCAGGAAACCTTTTTCTTTCCAGCCCAGCCTTGGAAGTCCTGACTGAGTGGGTCTGGGGAAAGCCTGGGAATATGGGTTTCAGCCCGGCTCCCTCAAGGACGCTGACATGCAGCCTTACTTGGGGAGCCTTGACCTTGCTGGAACTTTAGACCTTATCATGGTTCCCAGTGTCTGAGCAGGAGCCACAACATTTCCCAGATCCACCAACGGGCCTGTGGCGTCTGACAAGGGCACTGAAAGGTCCACCCAGGGAGGCGTGGCCACGCCATGAAGGGAGGGCGGAGCTCCTGCACCTGTTCTTTCCCTGGCTTTTCCAGCCTGCTTTGCCTTTTGTTTTCTCTCTCTTGTTTTCTCTTGCTCTGTTAACTACATCACTGCACGCTTCCTCTGGGACCAGAAACAAGTGACTAAACACAAATGAAAAGCAGTAAGGACACCTGTAAAGCACCTTTCGTCTTCCAGAGGCTCCTGGCCCTGCCTGCTCTGCTTCCTTGGGGTCCCTGGGATTGGCAGGTCTGAGAGTCTAGGAGACTACCGAGGGCTCTGTCTCCATGGATCACACTGCAAGCTGGGAGAGCAGCTGGTGCCAGATGCCGCCCCCAACTTCTCCCAGCCCCTGCCCCGCCCCTGAGCCCCTGCAGACAAGGCTTTTAAAATAGGAAGACAGACAGCGAGTGGGGACCCCACTGCTTGCTCATCCCGGGGACTGGGGATCCAAGCCCAGCTAGGACAGTTCCTTGAATTCTGGCCCCTGCAAGCTGAAGATTGGGTTGGGCTGGCATGGTTTTAAGGAGCAGCCAGGGAGCCCCGGCTCTGCCACCCATCCAGTTCAGCCCCCCAAGTCCTCCTCAGAGCCTGAGAGGCTGGAGTGGGGGCACTGAGAGCTGAAGCTGAGCAAAGGCAGCTGGCCTTTAAAAGCCTCTGCTGGGGACTCAATGCTTTTCCTACTTTCCGTACAACACCCCTCAGAGGCCACCAATCTCCCCACTTCCCAGAGGAAAAAACTGACGCTCAGGCGGATGCCTCTGGCCCAAGGTCTCCCAGGAGCAGGGAGGAGTGGCAGGCAGCTGGCGACCGAGCACCCCTCTTCCTGGGGCTGCCTCCTCTCCCGGGGAGAGGCCCGCGGCCCGGGGTAGGCACCTACCCGTCCTGTTGCATGCCAGGATGCTGCACAGCTTGTCCAGAAACTCCTCCAACTCGGGGTTCTCTTTGGGCCCTGGGACCGGGCGGCCCTCGATGGCAGAGAAGACGGCAGCACCTACCAGCGCATAGGTCACCAGGCAGCAAAGAAAACAGAGGCCCGGCAAGAGCTTCCCCAGCGCCTCGGGGCAGCATCCCTTGGCCTGGGGGCGCCCCTCGGCCTCCATCCTCCCGGAGCTTGCAGGGCGGGACAGGAGGAGGCTGTGCAGGAGGCCGGAGCAGCTAGGCCTGGCCTGGAGGAGGACGGTGGGCGTGGCCGGAGAATGGCCAGGCTCCAGCGCTAAGTGGATGGTGCGTGCGCTTCCCCGAGGACTCAGCAAGCAGCCAGAACCCATCATGCTCAGCTCAGCCGAATCACTCCGACGGCGCCCCTGCTAGCACCCCAAATTGCTATTGATCCACCTGACCAGCCTGGGAGTCGCCGGCAGGGGCTTCGGGTAGATAACGCGGTTACTGTTTTCTGCTTTGCTTGGCTTTTCCCATGCTGAAATTGCAGCTTCCCCTTTCAGGTGCCAAATCCGATTTGGGGGTGCTTTCAGTTTGGGAGGGAGGAATTTTCTAACAGTCCTCTAGGTGGTGGTGGTGGTGGTGGTGGTGGTGGTGGTTGTTGTTGCCATCGAGTCAAGTCCAACTCATAACAACCCCATGTACAACACAGGAAACCCTCCCCAACACTGCCATGCCCAGCACTGTTGTCAGTGCTTCTCTGGTATTCATAGGGTTTTCAATGGCTGGTTGATTTGGGAGTGGGCTGCCAGGTCCTTCTCCCAAGCCTGCAGTGCCCAGTATTCCCAGGCTGCCTCTCATCCAAGGACTAACCAGGTCTGACCCTGCTTAGCTTCCGAGATCTGACAGGATGGGCTGCAGGTTGTCCTATAGGTTAGTCAACACTTTCCTGGGGAGGAAGGGAGGCGAGTTGGGTAGAGGCTGGCATCCTGAAGCCTAAATCCTTTGCTAACGAGGCAACAGACCAATGTCAGTCAACCAGCCAAAAACCCTTCCAAGGTCTGCTGGGACCAGATGACATGAGAGTGATGAAGGTCCCCATGGTGCTTGGAAGGATAGGACAGAGACTCATAGGCTCACACACCTAAATACATGAGAGGTGAACCGTGCTTCAAATACACTGTGCCCTGGGGAGGGAGAAGGAAGGGGGATACCAGGAGCTGGGGTGGCCCAGGCAGGCTTGTAAGGAGAATCGCTCACAGGTCAGAAAAGTAGAACTAGGACAAACTGAGAGAGGACCGGTGGCACTAGCTCTCCCTGAGGTAAAAATCTGTAGTTCTTCAGGGGGAAAATAATAATAGGTTTTCTCTCCACTAAGTGAATGGTATTTTTTTCTGACTACCTAGGAAAACAAAATGCAGGTAAAGGGCTCCTGAGACCCAAGGGTTGCCTCATTCCAGGCAGATAGTGTGTGCATGGGCTGTGGGGAAAGCCAGAAGTGTTACGCCACAGCCAAAAATGAGTCCTTCTAATCCAGACTTAGGGGGTGCTAGGGTGTCCATGAGGGCTGGGATTTAGCTCAGTTGGTAGAGCGCTGCTCTGCAGTCTCTGAGGTCCCAAGTTCGATTCCCAGCACCGCAAAAATGGGAGAAGGTCGTGGCAATCCACTCCCAAGGCAATTCTGAAACAATCAGCCATTGAAAACCCTATAAGAGTCGCTGTGAGTTGGACATGACTCAGTGGCACCTAACAACAACAATAACAAGGGTTTCCATGTAAATGTCCTAAGACCCTTGTGATAGTTTTTTTAAGAGATCGAGTTTTTAGAGTGTGATTGAGTCATGAGGGCCCAGGGCTCATGAGTGGAATCAGTGACCATATAAAGAGCTGGAGAGGACTAGCAAAGCCCTTCTGCCTTCCACAGAGTGAGGACACCACCATGACAGGGTGCCGCAGATGCGACAAGCCCTCACTAGCTGATGAGCCTTGCCAGGACCTTCATCTTGGACTTCCAGCACCAGAACGGTGAGAGAGAAATTTCTGTTCTTTGTAAGTTACACAGTGTGTGGTGTTTCACCACAGTAGCATGAATAGACTGAGAGAAGAAGAGAGAGCACAGCCTCGGCGGGCCTCCCATGGCCACAGCAGCGCTAACCAGGATGAGAGCTGCTAGGAGACACGTGGCGGCCATGTTCTCTCTCTCTCTCTCTCTCTCTCTCTCTCTCTCTCTCTCTCTCTCTCTCTCCCTCCTTGTTCTCTCACTCTCACTCTGTCCCTCTCCCTCTCTCTCCACCTTTCTCTCTCTCCCTCTTTCTCCCCCTCTCCATCCCTTTATCTTTCTCTCTCTCCCCTCAGCTCTCTGTCTCTCCCTGTCTCTCTCCCTCTCTGTTTCTTTCTATCTCTCTGTTTCTCTCTCCTCTCTGTCTCTCTCTGTTTCTTTCTGTCTCTCTCTGCTTCTCTTTGTTTCCCTCTCTCTCCTCCCCCCTCTCTATCTCTCTCTGCTTCTCTCTTTCCCCTGTCTCTCTCTGTCTCCCTTTATCTCTCTCCCTCTCTATCTCTCTGTTTCCTTTTCTCTGTCTCTCTGTTTCTCTTCCCCATCTCTCTCCCCTCTCTCTCTGTCCCTCTATCCCTCTTTCTCTCTCTGTTTCTTTCTTCGTCTATGTGTCTCTCTCTCCTTCTCTCTCTCTCTCTCTCTCTCTCTCTCTCTCTCTCTCTCTGTCTCCCCCCCTCCCCCCGGTCTCTCTCCCTCTAACCTCCTCTCCCTCTCTGTCTTTCCCTCCTCTCCCTTTGCTGACACTTGAAAGAGGGCATGCATTCAGGGGCTTGGCTGCTCAGTCACAAATAACCCACCAATTCTTTTAAGAATAATGAGAAGCCAATTACATGCCTACTGAAACATGGCATTGGTTCCTAAAATCAAATTGCTGTGTTGCGATCAAGTCGTATGGCCAATTTTATGTTTGTGGCCTCCAGGCTTAACCACTGTAGGGGAGAGTATGGGAACTGAAGAAAGAAAATCTTAATAAAAACAATGTTGGTAGCAAGACGAAGGAGGGGAAAGCAGGCTCTGGAGCACACACAGACACAGCCTCCAGGGGAGCTGCCCTTGCTTATGTCTCCACCTCTAGAACCTTGGGCTCTGCCCTGGAGAGAGGTCACTTGGCCTGCCAGGCAGGGGTGATCAGAAAAAGACAATTCTTTCAGAAAAGATGGACATGTGGGGCCAGACTGTAGAGGAAGATTGGAAGGTAAGGCAGTCAGGGGTAAAAACCATCTATGGGCTCCATTCCCTGCCTAGACCATCACCTGGTACCCTGGACGGGGAAAAGGGAGGCGCTTTAACAAAGAGGACCAGCTGGGCACAGTGGTGCACCCCTGTAATCTCAGTAACTCGGGAGGCAGAGGCAGGAGGATCGCAAGTTCGAGACCAGAGGCAGTCTGTGTAACTTAGCGAGACCCTGTCTCAAAAAGTAAAAAATGGGCTGAGGGTGCAGCTCACTGGTCCAGCACTTACAGAGCATGCAGGTGTGAGGCCCTGGGTTCAACCCCAGTACTGGGGGGAAAAAAAAGAGGACCAAAAAATTTATACCATGGTATAGTAACCAGGGTTCCCCAGAGAAATAGAACCACATAGAAATATAAGGGGAGAATGACTATGGGAATTGGCTCAGACATTTATGGTAGCCAGAAGTCCCACAGGCCAGTCTGCAAGCTAGAGACCAGGAAAGCCCATGGTGTAATTCAGCCTGAGTCCAAAGCCCAGAGAACTAGGCAGTCACTGGTTCCATAGTGTTTGGGTACAAGAACCTGGAGTTCTGATATGCCAGTGTTCGGATATAGAAGGAGATGGATGTCCTAGCTCAAGAACAGACAGTGAAATCTCCCTTCCACCATCTTTTCTTTTTTCTTTTTTCTTTTTTTTTTTTTTTTGTTTTGTTTTGTTTTGTTTTGCAGTACTGGAGGTTGAACCCAGGGCCTCGTGCCTGCATGCTCTGCAAGTGCTGGACCACTGAGCTGCACCTCCAGTTCATTTTTTCACTTTTTTGAGACAGGGTCTCAAATTACACAAATTACACAAATTACGCAGACTGCCTCTGGTCTTGCATTTGCAATCCTCCTGCCTCCGCCTCCCAAGTCACTGGGATTACAGGCGTGCACCACCACGCCCGGCTTCCACCACCTTTTCATTCTATCTGTGTCCTCAATGGATTGGGTAATGCTCACTCACACTGGCGAGGGGTGATTGTCTTTACTCTGTGTAGGAATTAAAATGCTAAGCTCTTCTGGCAACACCCTCACAGACACTCCTAGAAATAATGTCATACTAGCTCCGTGGTCCAGTCACATTGACACATAGTAGTTGACAGAAATGGAAGTTGATTGGTCCAGAAGCAAGAGTCCTAGGTTGCTCAGGAGGCTCTGTTCCATCTTGTCATTAAGTGTCCAGGGTTTGTCTGTCTGGTTGCTCCTCCATATTCTAGGGGAGCGGTTTTCAAAGTGTTGTCACTGGACCAACAGAAGGAAATTTGGCTGTGAACTTGTTATAAATGGAAGCTCTTGGGCCCCACCCAAGACCTACTGAACTGGGACCTCTAGGGGAGGGTGGCACCCTGCAGTCTTAAGCCTCCCAGATAATTCTAAAGCACATTTAAGTTTGAGAAGCACTCCCTTAGGGCAGCGGTCCTCAACTATTTTGGCACCAGGGACTGGTTTCAGGGGAGACAATTTTTGCACAGATAGGCATAGGGGTGGGAAGTGCTTGGGAATGATTCAAATACATTACATTTACTATGTAAATACAGATGAAGCTTTGCTCGCTCTCTCATCGCTCACCCTGGCACTGGTCCATGGCCCGGGATTTAGGGTACTATCCTCATCTGCAGGGTGAAAACTGGAATCTTTACAGCTCTGTTCTAACTTAAGGGAAAGGAACAGAGGAGAAGCAGGAAATCAATTTTCTCTTAAGCCAGTGAAGTGGAAATTACACACATCACTTCTGCTCACATTCAGTTGATAAAAACTTTGTCACAGCCATACCCAGCCACAAGGTCAGCTGGAATATGTAGCCTGTAGCAGGCATCTTTGGAGAAGGACCTGGCAATCCACTCCCAAGGCAATCCCGAAACAGTCAGCCATTGAAAACCCTATGAGGGTCGCTACGAGTGGGATGGGCTGGTATTTAGCTCAGTTGGTAGAGCGCTGCGCTGCAGTCTCTGAGGCCCTGAGTTCAATTCCCAGCGTCGCAAAAATGGGAGAAGGACCTGGCAATCCACTCCCAAGGCAATCCCGAAACAGTCTGCCATTGAAAACCCTATGAGGGTCGCTATGAGTCGGATACCGACTCGACGGCACCTAACAACAACAACAACGAGTGGGATAGCGACTCTATGGCACCTAACAACAACAACAGCAGCAGCAGCAGCAGCAGCAGCAGCAGCAGCAATAGCCGGCATCTACTGCCCAGGAGGAAAAGAATTAATTTTGAGTGTACAACTGACCAGTTCCCACCAAGGGAGCCAGGCCTTCCTAAGACTGCTGCTGCGATCTCCAGTCTTGCTGATGGAGATGCGCATCCCTGAGCCTGTGGCTGGGGCTTTAATAAAATCTTTCAGTGATGACTTCTTACAGAGGGCAAATAGTTGTCCTGGTTGGTGGGGGTGGGGGGCAGAGGGAGGAGAGAGTACAGAAAACATACACATAAGAATGCTAGCTGGGCGTGGTGGTGCAGGCCTGTAATCCCAGCGGTTTGGGAGGTGGAGGAAGGAGAATCACAAGTACAAGGTCAGACTGAGCTACATAGGAAGTTCGAGGTCACCTTGGGATCCATAGCAAGACCTTGTCTCAAAACAAACAATCAAACAAAGAATGCCCTGGGAGCTTGAAAGCACTGCACAAATTCAAAAGCTATGGTTCTTATTCTTGTGGTAGTGGTTATATTTGTTATTCCCAAACACTGAGGACTCGAGAGTCCCACCCCTTCCATCCTGCTGATTCCATACCCAACTGGGAAATAGACATAAATGCCAGACAGGGACACCACATCTGCCTTATTGCTGATCAAGTTGGAATTGAGAAAGTGATTTAAACTTAAGTCCCAAATCAGGTGTTCTATTGCTGTGCTCTGCCACCTTCGGCAAGCTGACTACCACCCCCATGTCTGAATCCAGCCAGTGGGAAAGAGGAAGAGAAGGGCAGGCATCTTTCCTTCTAAGTCCGGGCCCAGAAACTGCACATGTTGCCTTTGGTCACAACTCATTTGCCAGAACCTGGTCCCATGACCACATCCAGCTATTGGTTCTTCCCTGGTAAGAGAAGTTTCACATGGGCACATGGCTTAATAGAATCAGAAACTACATTTCCCAGCCTTCCTTGTCCATGTGACTTGCCAAGAACAGGGACTAGCACATACTACATCCCAGCAAATTATTGTTCGTTCATCAATTTTCCCAGCAAAGCCATCAGCACTTATTATGTGTGTGTTGATTGTGTTTCAAAGTTGTCCTCAGAAAAAACTGGGACCTATCAGGGTGCATCCAGACCCAGTATTGTTAAGAAAGCCTTTATGGGTAGCCTGAGAACCCTAACACCATTTTAATAATTTGTTGTTGTTGTTGTTGGTAGGTGCCGTCGAGTCGTTATCCTACTCATAGCGACCCTCATAGGGTTTTCAATGGCTGACTGTTTCGGGATTGCCTTGGGAGTGGATTGCCAGGTCCTTCTCCCATTTTTCCGGTGTTGGGAATTGAACTCGGGACCTCAGAGACTGCAGCGCAGCGCTCTACCCACTGAGCTAAATCCCAGCCCTTTAATAATTTAGGTCACAAATAAAACAATCTGTTATCTTTATAAGCCCTTATATTGCTACCGTTTGTTGAGATCACACTGGGTGGCAGGAGGGAGGCTCATGCTGCCTTGCAAGATCCCATGTGATCCTCATAACAAGCAGAGAACTGAGCACCTCTTCTGAGCTCAGTGGAGGAAATAGTCCGCTCTAGGTATTTCAGCAGGAAGAGATTTAATGCAGGGGATCAGGTGCTCACCAGCATTGGACAGTCCAAAGGAGTGGGCTCTCGGCTTAGCTGGTCCTCCTGGTATAACACCGAGAACACTGAGAACTGACCCCTCAGGGGAGCTCTAACCTCAAACTCTGCCCCTGGAAACACAGTTCAATGGGGCACACAGCAGCAGCTGTGATCCAGAGATCAGAAAGCTGGAATCAGGGTGCCACCCACCCTGCAACTCCTTTTGGAAACTCAAGAGGCTGGAAAACAGTCCCTGGGATGTAGCCCTGCAGAAACAGCATGTCACAAAGAAGGTCTGTGACCCACTTTCCCCTTTCCTACTGGCTGAACTCAGACATGATGGCAGTACGCTTGCTGAGGATGGTGGTGAAATAAAAACACTAGAAGGGACCTGGATTGTGTGGTGCAAAGCCACTCTGTCACCCCTGGAACTTTTACAAGACTTTCCTGTAAGAGAAGAACAGCACTGTATCTTATCTTTGTTATTTTGATCAGTTATGGCAACTGAAAAGAGTATTCTGAGTAATGTATGTGGGGAGGAGCTTACCTTTTTGCTACAACGTTGTTGTTGTTGTTAGGTTCTGTGGAGTGGGGTCCAATTCATAGCAACCCTTATAAGGTTTTCAATGGCTGATTGTTTCGGGATTGCCTCAGGAGTGGATTGCCATGTCTTTCTCCCATGTTTGCAGTGCTGGAAATCGAACTCGGGACCTCAGAGGCTGCAGAGCAGCACTCCACTAACTGAGCTATTGTTTTCCTACAGTAGCATCCTATTATTCATAACCATCTTAACAAACATATATTAACTGCTTCCTAGATGTCAGGGTGCTTTGCACTCTTTCAGTTTATATAATTGACTTTTCACACATATTTAACTAATATGGGTCTTCCCTCATTAAACTGCAAACCCCTGGGGGTGGGGAGTGTATCTGTCTTATTCACTTTCTGAGCTTTAACATTTACCGAATTTCCAAAATCAAGATGCATCATATAATCTCCACCAGCCAGGCAGCAGGAAGGGATTTGTTGTCATTGCCCATGTGTACAGAGTGGGACACAGTTGTTCACATTTTCTCACTTCGGTTCTGTTGGTTCTACATAGGTTGATACTACGTGCCAGACCATGTGAGTGAACGAAGGAGAAGCTGCAAGCCCCTCAAAATAAAGGAAAGAAATTTCAACTTAAAAGAGTCTGGCGTGACCAATTTATGTTCATGAGAGATTATACTTAGGGTATTAGACTTTGATTTGTCAGAACTTTCTTTGTGACTTAAAACAGAAGCTGGGTAACTTCCAATGATATGTCATTGTGCTTTGATGGGAGAAAACCTGAAATGACTGACTTAGCAAAATAGGAAAATCCATTAGTAAAAAGTGCGGAGTGTGTTTGCAGCATGGCAGACAGCCTCACGACCACAGTGGAGCACCTTTCAGACATGCTACAGCACAAATGCTCTCTGCGCTCCACGTAGTAAGATTGTGAGTCCTGGTAGGCTGGCATACACCTATAACCCCAGGGTAATGTGGCTCGGAAGTGGAGGCAGGAGGATTATGAGTTTGAGGACAGCCTGGGCTCCATGACAAGACTGTCTCAAACGACCAAGGGTGAGAATGTAGTTCAGTGGTAGAGCACTTGCCTAGCATGTCCAAGGTCCTGGATTCTATCCCCCGACACTGTAGATAAGAAAAGAAGGAAAGAAGGAAGGAAGAAAAGGAAAGAAGGAAGGAAAACAGGAAGGAGAGAGTGAAACTTGGAAGCAAACTGAAAGACAGGAAGTCTTTCAGTAGGTAAATGGATAAGTAAGCTGTGGTATATACAGACAGTAGAATATTATTCAGCACTAAAAAATGCATTAAAAAAGAGCTATCAAACCATGAAAAGACATGTTATCAAGTGAAAAAAACAATCTGAAAGACTACATACTATATGATAGCAACTGTTTGACGCTCTACAAAAGGCAAATTATAGAAACAGTAAAAAGATCAGTGGTGTCCTGAGGTAAGCGGGAAGAGAAGAATAAGCCGAGCACAGATGTTTAATGAAACTATTTTGTACGATACTGTAATGAGGGATACAGATCATTATACATTTATCTAAACTCATAGACTCTATGGCACCAAGAGAGAACTCTAAGGTAAGCCACGAACTTTAAGTGATAACGATATGTCAACATAGGTTCAATTGATTGTCACAAATGTGCCGTCTGGTTTGGGATGTTGTTAATGAGGAAAGTTGTTCACGTGTTAGAGAGCATAGACGCACAATCTACTTTCTGCTTAACCTTGCTGTAAACCTACAATTGCTGAGAAAATGAAGACCTTTTTTTTTTTTATACTAAAGCTAATGAATGGGTTTGACTGAAGACTAAACACAATAGAAGATGGAATTAATGGGCTCTAAAATAGCCTATGGCCTGCAGCTGTACCACTGTGGCACCAAATCCTGTCAATTCTCAGAAGCTAAGCACAGTCGGACCTTCTTAGTACTTGGATGAGAGACCATAGGAGAACACCAGGTGCCATAGGCTTGGGAGAAGGACCCAGCAACCCACTCCCCAAAAGTAATCAGCCATTGAAAACCCTATGAATAGCAGAGAAGCACTAAAAATAGTGTCTTGCCTGTTATATGTAGGGTCACTATAAGTCAGACACAGACTGCACACCACCCAACAAGAAGACAGTCAAGGGCCTGGGGTTTTACTCAGTTGGTAGAGTGCTGCTCTGTAATCTCTGAGGTCCTGGGTTCAATCCCAGCACCAAAAAAGTAGGAGAAGAATGTGACAATCCACTCTGGCCCCAAAGCAATCCTGAAACAATCTGCCATGGAAAACCCTATGAACAGCAGAGAAGCACTGACTTAGTTCCGGGCATGGCACAGCATCGGAGAGTGTTTCATCTGTTGTACATAGGGTCGCTATGTGTCAGACCTGACTCTGAAGCACCTAACAAGCTTCTTTTGATGTTTTTGCACTCTGAAAGGCATCTTCCAAAGGAGGCAGAGCTTTCGGAATGGCTTATAGAAAGGACGACTTTCTGGTGTGTCCGTCAGTTGGTAGAAAAGACCTGTCCCAGCAGAGGATCGGTCTTGCCACAGCTCTGGGATCACATGGAGGAGGCTTCCTGCTGAGCAAGACCTGGACACACGCTTTTACCTCTTGTCAGTGGGTTTATGGGTGCTGCACCCCAACATTACTGCCTGCCCTGAGGAGTTCCCCTTTGTGGGACCTCCACTCAGGTGAAAGCCAGGTCCTTGGCTTTATCTCAAAAGTGAATTTTAGGAGCCAGGCGCGGTGGCACACGTCTGTAATCCCAGCGGCTCGGGAGGCAGAGGTGGGAGGATTGCAAATTGGAAACCAGAGGCAGTCTGTGTAACTTAGTGAGACCCTGTCTCAAAAAGTAAAAAAAAGGGGGCTGGGGGTGCAGCTCAGTGATCCAGCACTTGCAAAACATATAGGCTCAAGGCCCTGGGTTCAACCCCCAGTACAGCAAAAAAAAAAAAAAAAAAAAAAAAAGAATTTTAGGATGAGTCAGTAAGAGAGTGAAGCAGTTGGAAGCTTATTAGAGGGTGGAGACAGAACACGTTTCCAGAATGAAACACGGGTATATGGAGAGAGGGGCACACCTGGGTGTCTTTACAACAGGTATCTGTATGACTTCAGGCTTTTGAAGTTACATTGCTCAGATTGGAAAAGGAGCATTGTTAAAATGCCTACATTGGGATTTGTTTTTGTTGTTAGGTGCCATTAAGTTGTGTCTGACTCATAGCAACCCTTATAGGGTTTTCAATGGCTGACTGTTTCGGGATTGCCTCAGGAGTGGATTGCCAAGTTCTTCTCCCATTTTTGCAGTGCTAGGAATTGAACTCAGGACCTCAGAGACTGCAGAGCGGTGCTCTACCCATTGAGCTAAATCCCAGCCCCTACATTGGGATAGTCGAGGAAATTCGTACTATATCTGGTCTTTAGGAAATTACCTAGGTCTGTGAACTTTCATCATAGTTCCTAATCGTGTTTGATGAAGTCTTTTGGGAATCCCTGGTTTCTAGGCAGGCAGGCCACAGGGCAGCCTTTCTCTTCTGGTTGTGTTGGAATTACTGATGGAGATCAAAGATCATAGCCTTCAGTATGGGTTACAACTAAACATCAACAAAACAAAAATCCTTACGGCTGGGTCGGTATGCAACTTCACAATAAATGGAGAAAAGATTGAGGTTGTCCAAGATTTTGCTTGGCTTGGCTCTATAATCAACACCCGCGGAAGCAGCAGTCAAGAAATCAAAAGATGCATTGCTCTAGGAAAAGCTGTGGCAAAAGCCCTCTTTAGAGTATTGAAAAGTAAAGATGTCACATTGAAGACGAAGGTGCGTCTGACTCATGCCATGGTATTTTCAGTCACATCATATGGTTGTGAAAGCTGGACATTGAACAAGGGAGACAGGAAAAGAATTGATACTTTTGAATTGTGGTGCTGGAGACGTCTATTGAATATACCATGGACTGCCAAAAGAACCAACAGATCTGTACTGGAAGTGCAACCAGAGTGCTCCTTGGAAGCAAGAATGGCAGACTGAGTCTTACATATTTCAGACACGCAGTCAGGAGAGATCAATCCCTGAAAAAAGACATCATGTTTGGGAGAGTGGCAGGTCAACGAAAAAAAGGAAAACCCTCCACCAGATGGATTGTCTGCAACAGTGTCTGCAACAATGGGTTTAGACATAAATAAGATCGTGTGCTTGGCACAGAATGAGGAAGTGTTTCCATCTGCTGTACATAGGGTCTACGGCACCTAACAACAACAATAAGACTCCAATCAATTCCCAGGCTGAGAGAAGTGCTTTCCTTCCCAAGTCCCCAGTTTTTTCTTTCTATCCTGCCTCACTCTGACCCTGCAGAAAAGGCTCCCTATACCAGTTGCTCATGTCTGAAAAAGAAACATGGAGTTGGCGTTGGATTGAAATCTCTGCAAGGTTTAGAATCAGTCCCAGAAGATCTGAGGGTTTTTTGTTTGTTTGTTTGTTTGTTTTCCAGTCATGGGGCTAAAGCCAGGATTTGAGGTAGACTTTGCAAGTGCTCTACCACTGAGCTGCACCGCTAGCCTGTTTTTAATTGTTTATCTTGGGACAGGGTATCACTAAGTTACACAGGCTGCCTCTAGCCTGGAACTCCTGCCTCCACTTCCAGGGTCACTGGGATTAAGGCCTGTGTCACCACGCACAGGCAGAGATCTGAATTTTTAATGCTTTGATATTAGTGAGACGGGTCCAGCCATTCAGAAGGTGAGCAGAGGTCCAAGCACAGCAAAGGACGCACACACCGCTGGTGACTTCCCCAGCCTCTTGTCCACTTCTGAGGCTGTTCTTGGGATGAGTAATTTAAGGACGCGCACTGATTTCAGCCTGAGGGTAAAGGAGCCTGGGGGATTCCCTAGAGGCGCTTCCTGCAGGCAGGATGCTTGGCTGCTTGGCCTTGCTGCTGGGGACTCCCTGGCAGTAAATAGCAGACAGCACAAATGATCAAATACTTGCGCGAGAATGTTCAGCCAGGCGTGGCGGCGTACACCTGTAATTCCAGCATTCCAGAGGCAGAGGCAGAAGGACAGAGAGCTCGAGGCCAGCCTGGGCTACAGAGGGAGACCTAGTCTCAAAAACCTAAAGGGAGCCGGGTACAGTGGCGCACACCTGTAAGAGACTCAGGAGGTGGAGGCAGGAGGATTGCAAGTTGGAGACTAGAGGCAGTCTGCATAATTTAGCAAGACCCTGTCTCAAAAAATGTAAAAAAAAAGTAAAAAGGGAGGGGGCTGGGGTGCAGCTCAGTAATGCAGCACTTGCAAAGCATGCAAGTGCAAAGCCCTGGGTTCAACCCCCAGTACCGCAAAAAAACCTAAGGCTGGGGGTGTAGCTCAGTGGTAGAGCCCTTGCCTAGCATGGGCAAGGCCCTAGATTCAATACCCAGCACCACGGAAAATAAAAAAATTACAGATCACCCAAAATAGAGAAATAATCCAAATGTCCATCAACAAATGAATGGGTTAAGAAAACAGTATGTACATATCATGGGTGCCCTGGTTTCAATGAGTATCCGCAAAGGTCCACGTGTTAAATGCTTGGTCCTCAGGGTGGCAGTATCAGGAAGTGCTGTGGACTTTTAAGAGGTGGGATCTAGTGCGGGCTCCTTACCTCAAGGGGATTGTGGAACCGTAGGCTCTCAGTCTCTCTGCTTCCCTATTATGATTCAAGTAGTTTTCTCCATCATACTCCCCATGATTGCCATCCAGTGCCCCACTAACCAGGCCCAAATCTTTGAGACCACCCAGTCTTTGACTGGAACCTACAGACCTGTAAGCTAAATAAACCTTTCCTACTTACAAGTTAATTGCCTCCTATATTTTCTGATAGTAATGTGAAACTGACCAATATGATGAAATATTTTTCAGCCACGAAAAAAGAATGAAGTACTGATTTGTGGTATGAATTGTATGAACCTCGAAAACCTTATGCTAACTGAAAGACACCAGACACAAAATGACCAATGTTCTGTGATTCCATTATTATTAAATATCCAGAATAGGTAAATTTTCTGAGACAGAAAGCAAATCAGTGAATGCCAGGGGCTAGGAAGAATTGGGAATGGAGAAAAATTGCACAGTGGGTTACAAGGGATTTCTTCTGGAACAATGTTTTGCAATTATATAGAAGTGATGATTTACATATCATTGTGAATATTCTCAATGACACTGAATTGTTTACATTCCAATAGTGGATTTTGGCCAGGTGTGGTGGTGACATCTGTAATCCCAGCACTCTAGATGATGAGACAGGAGGATCAAGAGTTTGAGGCCAGCCTGGGCCACATAGCGAGGTTCAAAAAGAGAAATACTTCGTGTTCTCATTCATATGTGGGAGCTAGATTTGCCTTAAAGAATAATAATAATAAGAAGAACAACAAGAAGAAACATACACACACACACACACACACACACACATATATATATTTGTGTATTTATATATATCTAAGATTGGAAAATATAAAGGGAACCATCAGTAGGGGGAGGGGACCAGGGGAAAGGAAGAGAAAATCAGGGGGGTGAAGAGGAGCCACATATGGGGTAAAAAGAGAGAACAAGTGCAAAATGCAGGATGCAACTCTATGAAAATCCCACAGTGAGTCTCACTATACTGTGTGCAATTTTTTTTTAAATTGTACTATACCTCATAAACATGTACAATTATCACTACATGTAAATTAAAAACTCGTAAAAAATGTTCAAGGAGATGGAAGTATTAATAATCCCGATTTGATCATTAAAATCTATCTATCCATATGTATGTATATATGAGCTGAATTATCACTCTATACCTTACAAATGTTGTTGTTAGGTGCCATCAAGTCAGTGTCCCACTCATAGCAACCCTACATACAACAGGCAAAACACTATTGTCAGCGCTTCTCTGCTAGTCATAGGGTTTTCAATGGCGGATTGATTTTGGGGACTGGGTTGAGGGTCCTCCTTCCAAGCCTACAGCACCTGGTGTTCCCAGGCAGTCTCCCATCCAAGTACTAACCAGGCCTGACCCTGCTTAATTCCTGGGATCTGATGGGATCGGATGCCACAGTCGTATGGCTGCAGGGACCCCATATATATGTGCCATCAAAATATTTAATTTTTAAAAAATTCTGGGGATGTAGTTCAGTGGTAGAGCTCTTGCCTACCATGCACAAGGCCCTAGGATCTGTCCCCAGCTCTGCAAAAATAAATAAATAGATAAGAAAAGAAAGAAAGAAAGAAAGAAAGAAAGAAAGAGAGAAAGGGAGGAAGGAAGGAAGAAAGAAAGATTGACTTGATGTCATGGAAATTTTACCTCAATAAAAAGAAAAGATTCTGTTCACATAAATGGGGTGTTTAATATGCCCAAGTGTCACCTGGACTGATGGCCATTTCCCCTTCTAATGAATAGGAACAGAGCACAGCAGATCTCAGAAGCTTGAACATTTGAGCTGTAAGTTAAGTTGCCAGTGGATTTAGGTGATTGGGTTCTACGTCATTCTAAAATCCTCTAAGTCACTGTCTTGAGAGTAAGGGTAGGGCATCAAGGAGATTAGCAGCTACATCACCTGAGCTAGTTACAGGCACCTGGTCCTTCCCGGGATGCCTAAAGCTTTGGTGACGTTACCCAACCCCTTTATAAATGCCAGTTTAGAAAGCAGGAACCCTCAAGCTGCTGCGTGCCTTGTCACTGTTCTGCAAATTTAGCACTAGGGGGCAGTTGTGTCCAGACAATGGCTTACTGGTTGAGCAGGCGAGTTAGTATGGGAATCCTTGAGTCGCTGATTTGAGTCTCTATCATGGAAAGTAAAAACAAATATCCCTAGGCCATTTATGCCATCAGCCACTTAGAGAGAGAGAGAGAGAGAGAGAGAGACAGACAGACAGACAGACAGACAGACAGACAGAGAGAGAAGAGATTGAGTGTGTGTATGTGTTAAATAACTTGTGTGGCCAGGTTATTACACAAATCCAGAAACTAGGTTCAGAGAGGTCAATAACTGGCCCAGAGTCACAGAGCCAGGCCTGGAACCTGGATCCCAGGTTTGCACATCTGGTGTTCTTGGTGCCACAGACTCCTGCCTCCTTGAGTTTTCCTAAGCATTTGGACAAGCCACGCTGTGTGTTGATAAGTGGGTTACCCGACACCAGCAGGGCTGCCTCTGCAGGTCCTTGCTCTTGTTAAGAAATGAACTTACAAATGGGACAAAAAGGGAACTTCAGCTGGGCCTGGTGGCGCACCCCTGTAATCCCAGCTGCCACAGTCCAGCCGGGTGAAGGGGAGAGCTGAGGATGAAGGAGACGAAGAGGCCAAGACTGAGGGTCTTGAGCAAAACTTTATTCTCTATACTCATGTTTATATAGTAACTCAAGGAGCTACAAAAGACAGCTCACAAGGGTAACTGCAGTACAATGGACTTTGTAACAGTCATAAAGTTTACAATCAGCTTAGTTAGCCCCCAGCAACAGATTAATCCTAAAGAGACAGTCAAGGAACAAAGTTCAACAGAGCCTCTGATGTGCTGTTTCCTCACTCCACAGGTAGCAGGGCTTCCTGCTATGGTCACGTCTGTCACGTAGCCATTTATGCAGGCATTGCCTTTTAACTCATGTCGGGCCTATGGCTCCCGACACCCAGCGGCTCGGAAGGCGGAGGCAGGAGGATCGCAAGTTCGAGACCAGAGGCAGTCTGCGTAACTTAGTGAAACTCTGTCTCAAAAAGTAAAAAAAAATGGGCTGGGGGTGCAGCTCAGTGGTCCAGCACTTGCAGAGCATGCAGGCGCGAGGCCCTGGGTTCAACCCTCAGTACCACAAAAAAAATAAATAAATAAAAATAAATAAAAGGGAACTTCAAGGAAAGTTTATTAAAGTCAGGAAAGAGGAATGCTGGAGCAAGCGGACTGGGGATATAGGTGTGGGGAGAGGGGAGGTGGAAAAGACAGAGAGAAAGTAATGCTTTCTGACATAGAAATCAGAAGGCGGGCAGGTCCCACAGCAAAGATCCACAAACAGGTGCATTTACACTCCTGAGGTAGAGGTCAGTGAGCTTGCAGGTCCAGCGATGAGGCTGTGGGTGGCTCGGAACACCTGTGTAGGACTGCAGACAGCCACAGGCGACTGCACATTGCTCTAGACATTGTTGAGGACTGTAGTTGTTGCGACCTGTGGACACTGCAAACGGGGCACTATGGATTTCTGCAGGCTCTGCTGAGAACGGTAGCCACTGTTGAGAAAGGCAAATGACTGGACATTATGTTCAGGGGTTGGACTTTGGAGGGTTTTGTCCCTATCTTAAGGGCCTGCAGCTGTACCACTGTGGCATCCAATCCCATCAGATCTCAGAAGCTGAGCAGAGTTAGTACTTGGATGGGAGACCACCTGGGAACACCAGGTGCTGTGGGCTTGGGAGACAGACCCAACAATCCACTCCCAAAAAACATTCAACCATTGAAAACCCTATGAATAGCAGAGAAGCACTAACTATAGTGTTTTGCCTGTTGTATCCAGGGTCGCTATGGGTCAGACACCAACTTGATGGCACCTAATAATAACAATGTCTTATTAAGGGGACTGGTATTCCTTCCCACTTGGGATTGTCTTCTGGTATATCAGATTTCTCTCACCCCTCGGGTTTTTCTGATTCTTGCAGGAGGGCTCCTGCCTCAAGCCAGACTCCCCTTCCTAGTCCCGGAGGTAAATGCACCTGTGGCCTACCACTGTCTTCATATGTAAGGTGAGTTGCTAGTTACAGATCAGAGGCGTTTGTAAAGGGGCTGTAGATTACAGACCAGGTCATTTGCAAAAACACATCATCTCCTAGCAACCATGCAATTTTTTTTTTTTTTTTTGCGGTACTGGGGGTTGAACCCAGGGCCTCATGCTTGCATGCTCTGCAAGTGCTGCACCACTGAGCTGCACCCCCAGCCCATTTTTTTTTACTTTTTGAGACAGAGTTTCACTAAATTACGCAGACCGCCTCTGGTCTCGAACTTGCGATCCTCCTGCCTCTGCCTCTCGAGCTGCTGGGATTATAGGCGTGCGCCACTGTGCCCAGCCTGACCCCTTTTTTTCAGAGGAAGCTCCCATTGATATTCATGGCTCAAAAGACACCTGAAAGGAGATGGCTGCAGAGGGCCCTGTAGACCCCTTTCTTCCTGCTTGGCATCCCCTATCAGGAGGCCTGGCTGTTCTTGCAGCAACTCTCCCCGTGCTTCAGCCCCCTCCCCAGCTGCTCCATGGCATGTCTCCCAAGCCAAAAGCCTCAGCTTCTCTAAGCCAGGAGCTCCGAATCCCCATGGAGCTGACGAGCTGTCAGAGCTGCCCTCATGTGTCAAGACCTGTGAGAACGCACACAGCCTGCAAAGAGGCTGATGCGGTTGGAGGCCATGAGCCCTTCACCCTGTGACCTGCTCTGGGCCTAGAGTCCCTCCTGGAAGCTCTCCAGTCAGCAAGCCTGGCCAGATGCTGAGGGGACAGAGGGAAACGGGCGTCCTGCAAAGATGACCAAGACGCCGTCCAGGTACACAGGAAGCGGCCAGTCTGGTTGTGGGGCCGAAGCCAATCTAGGAAAGTGTAAACCAGGGTGATTGTGCCAGAGAGGCACAGCTGATTCAAATTATCAACACAAATCAGTGCCCCCCCCCCCATGACACTTGTGCCCGTCAGCAGAACTGGACATCTAGAGGAACCGTAACTCTTCAGAATCTGAACAGCCACCTTGCGGACAGGACAGTGGTCCTTTGCCACACCGTGGAAAGAGTAGAGTGACTTTCTTCTTACTGAATGCCTGGGAGGCCGCTGGGAAGCAAAGCAGCTACAAAAGCCAGTTGTTGCCAGGTGCTGTGGAGTCAGGTCCGACTCATATACACCCCCAAGGGGTTTTCAACACCTGATTGTTTTCGGGATCTCTTTGGGAATGGATTGCCACATCCTTCTTCTGTTTTTGCGGTGCTGGGGATTGAACCCCAATCCTCAGAGAGTGCAGAGCAGCACTCTGCCAACTGAGCTAAACCCCAGCGCTTGTTGGATCATTTTCTCTCACTGCCACCAGAGGGAGCTCCAGGAACAGGTCTCGATTTTCCTCCCTCTCTACTTACAAAGCCTGCAGACTTAGCCCTGTGGCATCTAATTCTGTCAGATCTCAGAAGCTAAGCAGGGTCAGGCCTGGTTAGTGCTTGGATGGGAGACCACCTGGGAACACCAGGTACTGTAGGCTGACAACCCACTCCCAAAAATCAATCTGCCATTGAAAACCCTATGAACAGAGAAGCACTGACAATAGTGTTTCCTTGTTGTACAGAGGGTGGCTATGAGTCAGATACCGACTCGATGGCACTTAACAACAACAACTGCTACTTACAAAGGAAGAGAATTGCAGGGATGGATTCTGCTCTCTGCCTCTGGCAGGTCCAAAGATTAGGGTGAGTTTTGTTGTTTTGTTTTTGTTTGTTATTTACCTTTTGTTGTTTGTTTTTTGAGGCACTGGGGGTTGAGCCCAGGGTCTCACACATGTTTTGCAAGCGCTCAGCCATTGAACTGCACTCTCAGCTGATTTTTTACATTTTATCTGGAGACAGGGTCTGGCTAAGCTACACAGGCTGCCTGTGGCCTCAAACTTCTGATTCTCCAACTCAGCCTCCTTGTTGTTGTTGTTAGGTGCCGTCGAGTCAGTATCTGACTCATAGCGACCCTCATAGGGTTTTCAATGGCTGACTGTTTCGGGATTGTCTTGGGAGTGGTTGCCAGGCCCTTCTCCCATTTTTGCGGTGCTGGGAATTGAACTTGGGACCTCAGAGACTGCAGCACAGTGCTCTACCAACTGAGCTAAATCCCAACCCCTCAGCCTCCTTAGTCGCTGAAATTAAAGCTGTGCACCACCACATCCCGCCAAAGGTCGCTTTTCATTGCCCTGCATTTTACCTTCACTCCTAGTTTGTGAAAAGCATATGGTGGGATGATGCTGGAGCTACAGGGTTCAGAACAGCTGCCTTCCTCAGGGAGCCTGCAGCCGTAGCCCTGTGTCATCCTATCCCGTCAGATCCCAGAAGCTAAACACGGTCAGGCCTGGTTAGTACTTGGATGGGAGACTGCCTGGGAACACCAGGTGCTGTAGGCTTCGGAGACAGACCCAGCAACCCACTCCCAAAAATCAATCTGCCATTGAAAACCCTATGAACAGCAGAGAAGCACTGACAATAGTGTTTCGCCTGTTGTACATAGGGTCGCTATGAGTCAGATACCGACTCGACAGCACCTAACAACAGCAACAGCCTTCCTCAGGAGTTGCCCTCACTTCAGACTCGGTTCCAGACTCTAGTGACCCCCAGATCAGAAGTCCGGCCTTTGTATTCAGCCTATGGCGCTGTCTCCAGAGGACTGAACCCCAACATTCTCCTTCTCCTCACCTGCCAGGACTTAGCCTGGGGCTGCTCTTCCCACCAGAAGGAAACCCCACCTCTGCCACCTCCAAACATCAAAGGCGTTCCCACCCCACCCTCAGCCGCCCTCTCCTCCACGCTGCCCATGAAGGTGACGGTGTGTGTCATCCAGATACTGAAACTAGAACAGAAGTCTCATCTGGCTGCGGGATTCCATGTGCCCCTTTACCCTGCAGCCCCTCAGCTGGGCTGGGCTGGGGGTGGGCGCACTGGGACCATCTACTGCCAGGATGAACCAAAGAGCTGCTCTGGGGAGGACAGGAGACTTATCAGCTGTCTACAAAAGCACATGCATCTCCCCTCAGGTGCCTTGCATGTTAGAGCCGTTGGGACCCAGCAGGCTGTCGGTCTTATTGCCCTGTGAGGAAGTCCCAGCCACGGTTCCTCTTCTCAGGATTATTTGGCTCTTGAAGAAACTTCCTTTTTTATGTGTTTGGAGACAGATGTTTAAAAAAGCAAAGCATTCCCTTGGGCTCACGGGTCTTTGGTCTCCATGCAGAACTCAAGGCCCAACCTCCTAAGGAAGGAAGAGGGAACGGACCTTGACTTTCAGAGTTCAGGGTTCAGCACAGATTGCTGCTGTGAGCTGCAGACCTGAAGGTGGCCAGCTGGCTGCAGAGGGGGTGGACTTGTCAGCATGGCCCGCTGCGTGTTCCTGCATATAGACCACAGGACAAGCATGGGAGGAGCCATGCAGGGCTGGGGGCGTGGCGCAGGGGGCGTGGCACAGCGGGTGAGCACTGCCCTAGCTTGCTGGAGGCCCTGAAAGAAAAGCAAGGCGCCAGAGAACAGGCGCCCCTCAGCATAGCTGCTACCCGGGTGACGCCTGGCAAGTCTTCCGAGGACAGGTGTCCCCAGCTTCTCCTGGGGGCCTGAGGGATGACTGCAGCCACCGCTCCGGATTGTGCCTCAGGCATGCCCCCGCCTGCACTGCCAGCTGTCCCCCCAGGAGCACCTTTTGAGCATTTGCCAAGCCAGACAACAGGACACCGAGGGAGCTCCCACCAGCTCCAGACCTCACATGACACCATGACCGCTGCCGTGGTGGAGCCTGTGGGGCACCTGGGTTCCTCTCTGGGCCTCTTTGAATGAGGTGGTGCCCTCGGGGCCTCGGTTCCAGAATGACCGGGCCCTTCAGTGGTGCTTTCGCCACCATGGCAGCTGGGGCCTCATTGGCAAGGCCCAGAGCCTCCATGGCATTGGCTGAGTGACCCTGACCCAGCTTTCTCCAGCTTGGCACAGCCACCCTCACAGCCCCTGGGGCAAACTTCGTGCTTTACAGAAAGCTTTCACTTGCTTTGTAGCAGCCTCGTTACACAAAGGAGGAAACTGAGGCTTGCCGCAATCCAGAGTCTCTGAGGAGGGGGAACAGGACTGCAAATCTGCAGAGGTCATGTCCCAAGGTCAAGCTGGTGACCTCCCAGGCCGATGTCATGTAGCAGAAGATGCAAAGCGGAGGTGCTTCCCACGGATGGGGTGGCTGTGCAGGAACCCGGGGAATCCCGGAGAACTACCTGGCATCCAGAATGGCATGGCCTCATGCTGCCTCTGGAAGGCTGAAGCTCTGAGTAATAGTCTGTGTTGCTTCTGCACAACATCTCTGTATTTACTGCTTGGTCCCCTTTTCCTGATATGTCAATCTTTCCCTAGAGGAAACCTCTCTTTCACCTGCAGTGTGCGTGTTTTACCCTGGTGACTCATAGGTGTCCATTCACAATGTTTCTTTCCCTTGGTCACAGGGATTGGTTGAGGGATAAGCACCCAACCCAGCCAGAAGCACTGAGAAGCCTACTGGGATTGTTCAGCGACAAGTACTCTCTTCAGTATCTAAACCTGGGATGATGCAAGCATAGCATTCCTGGCAGCGATTTTGTCACCATGAGGAGCCCAAAAGACAGAGAGCAGCTAGCTGATCATGTCATTGCTCTCTTGACACAGCTATGCTTGAAGTCAGTATGTGATCCAATAAAGGCCCCTTTTTTGCTCCTGAGACACATTGAGGTGGCTCAAAATTCCCATCCTGTGTAGAAGCATCCTTTCCCCCACAAATTTCACTCATCCTATCAGGAAAGCATTCATCCACTTGTAGGCAGTAGGCTTGCTCTTTGTCCTCATCTCTTTGGCCCAGCAACCTGGAAGCTGACTGAAGACTCTGGCTACTCAGCCTTTGGTCAGACCGGTTCATTCATGGTCTGAGAACAAGTCATAGTACCCAGCAGAATGCAGCCAGGCATCCTGCCTGATGCCCAAGTCTGTTAAAGCTGTTGCAAAAGACCTCTTTAAAGTGTTGAAAAGTAAAGATGTCACATTGAAGAGGAAGGTGTGCCTGAGTCATGCCATGGTATTTTCAGTGGCATCGTATGGTTGTGAAGCTGGACAGTGAATAAGGGAGGCAGAAGAATTGTTTCTTTTGAATTATGATACTAGAGACAAATATTGAATATATCATGGATTATCATACCATGTAATTATCTACTATCTACTAAAATAACCAACAGATCTGTCCTAGAAGAAGTGCAATCACAGTCCTCCTTGGAAGTATGGATAGCTAGACTCATCTGATGTATTTTGGACACTTCAGGAGGAACCAATCCGTAGAGAAGGACATCATGTTTGGGAGAGTGCAGGTCAGCCAAAAAAGAAAGACCCTCACCTAGATGGATTGACATAGTGGCTGCGACAGTGGGCTGAAACATAAAAAAAAAAAAAAAAGAACATGTGCCTGACACAGAATTGAGGACTGTTTCATTCTGTTATACAAGGGTTGCTATAAGTCAGACCTGACTTGACAGCACTTAACAACAGTAACAAATAACAACATAAAGACAGGTTGTGTTTTTTCACAGCAGGGCCTTTTTTGGCTTCTGGTCTGGAACCCGTTCCTCATCTACAAAATGAAGGAGGCAGACCAAATCATCTGGGAAATTCCTCTGCCACCCCCCCCCCATTCTTCCAGAAAATACAGAAAAGTGGCCTTATCAAGGAGGCATAGCCTGCACTCAGAGGGCTTTGGCCTTTGGGAGAAGCCTGGGGTTTTAGGAGAATGTCTTCAAAGGGGACATGCACACAGACTCTCCACTGGCAGCGACCCATAGCCCTAGAAACGTCCCAATGTGGGAGACAACAAGGAGGAGCCAGCAAGAATAGGTGTGGAGGTGCTTTGGGAGGCAGGAGCCTTTTCTTCTTTGTCCAATGCCTCAATGACTGAGCGCCATCCAAACCAGCAAAGGCAAATGCGTTCCAGGAAAAACTTCTGCTTGTACTGACGTTCCTGGAAAATTGCCCTGGAGAGCTATGAAGGTTGGCCGTGAGTAATTTGTTTTTTAAATAGCTCTGTTAGTTGGTCCACATTGTGTTTTTCATTCCACCAGAGCCAAAGGTGGCGTTTCTTTTGTTTATAGTATTAGTGTTATATTATTGGTGATCTTATTGTTCTTGTTTGTGACATGTTTACCCCAGTAGGACAGTTATTGTAGGAGGCAAGTTGGGGGCCAATCTACCCACCAAACCTGCCGAACTAAAGAAAAAGACTCCAAAGTGGCCTGCAGGGCGCATATTACTCCTCTCTTGGATTGTTAAATTCTAATTATAGGCTGTTGATCCCTGTTAGACCCATTTATAAGCCTAAATGCTATTCTGCAGCGTCTTTTGCCAATAGGTGAGTTTGCTTTTATTGTTGTGTAAAACATAACATTTGCGCATTTGGAGGACCAGAGGTTACTGTTCCCTAACCTGTTGGATGGAAAATAGGCTAAATATGACTCAAAACCGGTAGAGAAAGAGGGGGAAAAAATCACTTCATTTCGGTTGTTCATTTATTAGAAACTTCTGAAACCCCAGAAGGTCTGCTTTCCCTATTTCAGCTCAAGGGCCACTTCCTCAGGGGAGCCCTCCCTGACTGCCCATCCAGGACGGAAGAACAGCAGTACCCTACCGCCTTTCCCAGCACTTGTCCCACTGGGACATCAGATGGGGCTGCCTGGGCTACTCGATTGTGTCTGTCCTCTAGATGGAAGGCTGCAGAGGAGTCATGTTGGGCTCATCCATGCTCAGCACGATGTTGAGTATACAGTGTGCTGTGGAACGTGTGTGCACTCTATTATTTGGCAATAGTCGGTCATGCTATGGAAGGCAAGAAAAGCAAAGGGGACAGGTTTGAGTCACAACAAGTACAAGGTATAGCTAGCAAACAAGTCAGCAGATTGCAAGAGGTGGGCAAACTGCGTAGGCTGCGTGAAGTGGAGAGAGAAGATGAGTAGCAGGTAGCACTTGAGACACGGGGAGAATTCACATAGATAATGAGGAAATCGGCAACCTGTGGGACAGGTTAAGGAGGGACAGAATAACAGGGCTATGTTGTCATTGTTGTTAGGTGCCATTGAGCAGGTATCCGACTCATAGAGACCCTCAAAAGGTTTTCAGTGGCTGACTATTTCGGGATTGCCTTGGGAGTGGATTGCCAGGTCTTTCTCCCATTTTTGCGGTGCTGGGAACTGAACTCGGGACCTCAGAGACTGCAGTACAGCGCTCTACCAACTGAGCTAAACCCCAGCCCAGAGGATAGGGCAAATCAGAACATGATGTGCAGGGAGAGAGGAAAAAGGCCAAGTTGTAAGGCACAACCATGCTGCCTCAGGGCTGACAGCTATGCCACCCTCTAAATCAGCCACCCCTTGGTGACACCCATTATGAACCCAGTTGTGTTCTTCCCAAGAAGCACAGATAAGCCCATAGATGTTCAGTGGACTAATGGATGGGCTCCTGCTGTGGCCAGGGGAACTTGACCCTGCAGCTTACTAATAGCAAAGTAGCTGTCATTGCCTTGGGCGCACTCATCCTCAATTATGGTCCTTGTAACTACATCATTAAGGGGGAAAGCGGATATGGAGACAGAGAGTAAGGAGGGAGGGAGGGAGGGAGAGAGAGAAAAGAAGAAGAAGAAGAAGAAGAAGGAGGAGGAGGAGGAGGAGGAGGAGGGGGAAGGGGAGGGGGAGGGGGGACAAGAGGAAGAAGAAGAGGAGGAGGAGGAGGAAGAGAGAGAAAGAAAGAAAGAAAAGAGAGAAAGGAAGGAAGGAAGGAAGGAACATGGTATATTACATAACCCAAGATTCAGGGACCCTCTCTTTCCTCCTGCTTCCCACTATGTCTTAAAGTTATTCGATAATCTCTGCAATTCGAGCATCTAAACTTGACCTGTGAGCCTTTTTATTGCATCACCTCTAGAATAGATTCCCTAGTAGTGCCTTTGCCTGTAGCCGTAGCCCTGTGGCATCCGATCCCAGCAGATCTCGGAAGCTAAGCAGGGTCAGGCCTGGTTAGTACCTGGATAGGAGACCGCCTCGGAACACCAGAAGCTGTAGGCTTGGGAGAAGGACCTGGCAACCCCCTCCCAAAAATCAATCTGCCATTGAAAACCCTATGAACAGCAGAGAAGCACTAACAATAGTGTTTCCCCTGTTGTACAGAGGGTCACTATGAGTCGGATACCGACTTGACGGCACCTAACAACAACAACAGTAGTGCCTTTGGAGGCTAATTTCCCATACAACATATCGAAATAGTACATTGTGATTATCTATGATGACTGCTGATTGCAGTGAGGGTTAGGGTTAAACTAGTTTCGGAATCTAGCTTCCAGGGAAAAAAAAGTCATTCAACAATTATCCATTGTGTTAAGGGCCGAGGATACAAAGATAAGAAAACAGCCCTGATCTCTGCCCTCATGTGGCTTACAGCGATAGAATGGCATAATCACACAAGTAAATGTAAAGCTTTCACAATGGTTCAGTCCTGCAAAGCAGGCACACTGTGCTCTAGGATTATAACAGGACAATTTAACCCGTTAGGAGAAGATGGAGTTAATTATGCTAGAAGAAAAGGCATATGTGTCCCAGGCAGATAAGATGGACTATGCAAAAGCCACATGATAGGACGATGTCACTGGCCATTCATTCACCAGGCAGCCAGACCCTTGTGTCTGATACTCCAGCGGATGCAGGCGTGCCCGTGACAAAGACCAGATCTGACTCAAGACAAGCACAGGAAGCCTGCTAGACCTGGGAGTGTCTTTGGAGAGCCCCAGCACCCGAACTCAGAGCTCCTTACTTGTATTCTTGTTGGCTCAGGTTTCTACCACACCTAAGGCTCCTTTGTGAGCCCTCCATCCTAGGATTCAGAGCTGACCGCATCGGGGCTAGGGTTGTAGTTCAGTGGAAGAGCAATTGCCTAGCAGGCCTGAGGCCCTGGCTTTGATCCCCAGCACCCCAAAAGGAAAGCAGAACCATATGCTGACTTCATGATAACTTCCCACGCTCAGCTCCACGCTCCTGCTTGAGCTATGTGAAAACCTCCGATGCTCCAACTCAAACTCAATTTTCAAGCCTTCATGAGTTAACATCTCATTGGATTCCAGCTTTTGGAGAAATAAGCATGACACCATTCCTTGGCCTATACTTAAACTCTTTATGTCTTATCTTTATAACAACCATGTGAGACAGCATTTACTGAGGCTCAGAGAGAAGCCAAGTGATATGCCCAAGTTATTCAGCTAAGGGACAAAAAGCAAGATTCAAATCCAGGTTGTTCTGGCCCTAGAGCTGAAACCCAGGGCAAACTAAGAGGCTCTCACCAGGAATATGGGTGAAAATGAAGCTGCAGCTGACTAGATCCATGTTCCATGACGCTTAGGAACGTGAATCTTCAGAGTGTATCCTGGTATTGTGTTTTTGGTAACCAGGTGGTCTTTTGGTAATACATGTTGAAAACGCTAGAAGACTGGATACCACAATGCCTGAGTTTTGCTTCCAATTATTCTTTGTTAAGTGGGGGAGGCAGACTGTGGGTGGCAGGGGGCAGAGTGTGTGTGGCAGGGGACAAATTAGACAAGAGTTCTTTACTTAGAGCCTGGGAGTGGGTAGGTAGGTGTTCATTGTAATATTATCTGGGGGATTTTCGGTATACATTTGAAATTCTCCACAAAATTTTCCAGATAATTTCTGGATTAAGTTCTAGAGTCCAGTTCATCATCTCCACATCTCATAGATTGTATTTCTCTCCAGAAGCCAAAGTTGTGTGGGGCTTCTTCAAGAATCCGAACCCCAAAGGCATAATGGATGAGCAGGCAGAAAAGTATCCAATACATTCTACCGAGCTGAGTCTCTGCACCAAAACCCAAGACCACTTGCTCTCAGGGCAGCCCTGCCGGTTACCATCCTGCTCAGGACTCCAGAACAGAATTCCCACCCCAAGCCCCTCACTTTACTAACTGCAGCTGTGGGCCAGTGAATTAACCCTTCTTAGTCCTTCAGTGCCCTGTGAGTAAAACGGAAGGGAGAGGGAGCGGTGGTGAGAACCTCACTGAAGTGAGTTAGCTCTGCTAGGTGCACAGGACTGGAACACAGGGCCCGGCAGGCTGGGCAGGGCCCTGGTCCCCCTGCTTGCTGGGTTTTGAGTGGCTCTCAAGGAACTTTTTCCTCTTGATTCTGGTTTCCAAGAGTCGTCTCTCTCTACTGCTTCTGCCAGCGGGGTTTTCGGGGGAAACTTCTTCGCCAGCAAGCAGAGGGCCTCAGTGGGCACGTGTGACTGCGGAGGTCACAGCACAGCTGCGGTTTGGGTTCATCAAATACAGGCCAGAGAGGCGCGATGGAGCAGAGGATGTGTTTGCAGTGGGGGCGGGGCAATCTTTTTAAAAATTCCAGGTGTCCACAGATCCCCTTCACCTAGAACTTGGCCAGGACCGTTGGGGGCGTGGGGGCTGTGTGTTCGTCTTCCTTTTCTCGGCACCCGCGCCTGCCTGACAGCACAGGAGCGGGATTATCAGAGGTGTCCAATCAGGGAGCCCAGGCCAGCTGCAGAAGGACATGGAGAGGCTCGGGGCAGCCTTGCGTCCCCGCCGGTCCCAGAAACCCCCGAGCGACTTTTAGACGATTTCTGGGGACGAGATCTAGACTAGCGATGAGAGCCAGAAGCTCCCGCGTGGCCGCTGGGGAAGCGGGGCGGGCTGGGGACGGCTGGCAGAGCCCCAGGTTAAGGTGTGCACTCTGCGACCTGCCGCCAGGGGGCGCCAAGCCCAGCGCAGCCGGCGGGAGAGGCTGGGAGGGGTAACAGCCGCGGGGTGAAGGTGCGCGGGGTGCCGCGGCCTAGGCCCAGGAGGGGAGAGCTCTCCGCTCACCAGATTGTACCCTGGCACCAACGCAGGGACGAACCCGCAGTTAAGCCACTAGGGAGGACCGTGGGTAGGGCAGAGAGTGCAGCCTCTGGGGTCGACCTCGTTACAGGGACGGGGAGAGGGCTGAGTGCAGGGCCGGGCACCCAGTGTGCGTTCGCTGAATATTTGCTAAATGGGAGCCTAGGGTCAACCCTAGGCTCGGGAACCCCATGTCCAAGTTCACTCATTGGAATCTCCGTGCTACTGTCCTCTGAATTTCCAGGGCCTCCGTTCAGGGAGGGGGAGCGGGATCCCCTGCGCTGCAAGGCCCCCCAGAGGGGTCTGCAGGGGGCGTTGGCTCCAGCCCCCTCGCCGCCTCGGGTCGCCTCCCTCTTGTGCAGCAAGCCTGGCTTCTATTGTGACTTTTCCCTGGTCCCTGAGCCTCCTCCCTCCTTCCGCGTGGTGCCCAGATGCGTGCTTCTGATCCCAGCGCTCCGAGGAAGACCAGAGAAGGGGACTCGACAAAGGGCCTCGAGACACCCCTGGAACCAGCTGGGTTCAGGGAAATAAGCGCCACAGCCAGCGACTCCCACAGCCTGTTTCAGCTTCTGTCCCTACCAGTGCAGGGAAGAGAAAACCGGTTCAGAGGAAGTAGAGTGAGTAGTTGTGAAAGCGAAGGAGGAAAGTTCCCACAGCTTAGTGACTCCGAACTTGTCTCTGAAGGAAGATTTGGTCTAAGGTCCACGGCTCACCACGTACCAGCTGTGTGAGCATGGCAAAATTACTTAACTTCTCTGAGCTTGTTATCTGTTTTGTAAGACGGAGCCTTAAAAACTTAAACGACTACTGCTGTCACAGCACAGTGGGATGCAATGGGATTGTGAGTGTGTAACCCTCAGCCCCATGCTTGGCAAGCCCGGTGCAGGTTAAGTAGGTGGCAGCTGTTGGGCCCAGTAAGAAGCGCAACTCACTTTCCAGACAGAGAAAGTGGCTAGAGGCCTCCACACTGGCTCAGGTAGTCTGGGGCCTGGAGGAAGAGCCACCAGAGAGAGCGAGGGGGCGTCCAGAGGGAGGGCCCTCAGAGCTGAGGACACTGTGCCACACCTTCTCCTGAAAACTGAGGGCTGAAATAGCCCTGTGCAGTGCTGCAGGTGCCCACCCCACAGGGTGACTCCCGAGGGCCTTTCCTACAGCCAAGGAAAGCAACTGTCAGGGGCCACCTTGACCCAGCACATGCCCACACCTCAGTGGGCATTATACAATTAATCCTCACAACACCTATAAAAGTCAAACAAGGAAACTGATGCACAGAGTGACAACGTAACTACCTCAATGTCACAAAGCAGGAGGCCAAGCTGGAACCCCAACCCAATCTGGTTTAAGAGCCTGCAGTTTGTCCTCTGTGCAAGTATCTGAACACCTACCTCTCCATCAAGCCTAGACTCAAAGCCTGGGACCAACCATCCAATAGGGCTGCAAAGGGCTGGCCAGGGAGGCGGGTGCAGGTGGAGAAACTCTTCCTGCCAGCACCTCCAGGCAGCCAGCGCCAGACCAAAAGGGCGGAAAGAGTGGGCTAAGCCCAGGGCTGGGGCTCCACCCCAGCCGCGCCGCTGCGGATCTGGTCAAAGCCGTCTGAGCTCCAGCTAAGACTGCCCCCATCTCTTCGGGCGTCTTGGGCCTGGGTCGCGCCTCTCCACCCCAGGTGCGAGGAGGAGCCGGCCCTTTACCCACTTCTTTTTCTCTCTGGAAAGCCTAGGTCCCAACAAAGGATGCCTGGGAGCACAAAGAATGAGCATTCCCTCCTCTAAATGAGTCACTCTGTGGATGCCCCCGGCCCGTGTTCGTGGTCTCCCCGCGGCCTCCACAACGCCAGCCAGCTCGAGGATTATGTCGGAGGGGACGTGGGACTGGAGGCCAGAAGGGGTGTGGACCACGCCGGGGTCGGCGTCAGGCAGCCCAGGCCCTGGGAGCTCCCTGGGGAAGAAAAGGCTTGAGGAGAGGGAGAGAGGCTTTGAGCTCGGCCTGAGGCCCTTCTGGACGAGGCCCGCAGAGGAGAAATGGTCCCAACCGGGAAGCAGAGGAGGGCGACCCGCGGCTGAGCGGGGCAGTTACGGCGCAGGATACCAGGGGGCAGTGCTGCGCAGCGAATGAGCCAGTCCTGCAGCTGGCCGCCGTGGGCAGCACGGTCACCAGGCCCCCTCCATCTCTCCAAGACGCTGCAGAGTCCACCCAGGGCGCTCCTGACCCCAACAGCCCCGTTACCCTACAAAGCACGAGAGGGCGTGCGGCTCCTCCCTGCAGGCGCAGCGCTGTGCGCATGGTAACGGCAGCTGTCACCGGGTTGATTTCCACCGCTGACTTGGTCCTACAGAAGAGGAAGCTTGGGGCACCGGGGCGTCCCTTCGAGTTGCTGCGGGCCGTGTGTGCAAGGGTAGAGGGACTGGAAGGATGGGGCTGGAGGGGAGTTTTTCCACCTGGGCTGGAGCCCCAGAAAATGTAGACGCCACCTTGGACAGCCCAGGGGAAGTGTGCGAGGTGGGCCGCCAGCGCTTGATTGCTTTCTGGCTGTTCGTAGAACTCACCAAGAAAAGTCTGACAGAGGGCGGAGGCCCAGCCTCGGCCAAGTGCAGCCATCCCAGAAGACAGGCGATGTGGGGGAGGGGGGTGATGGCCTTTCCGCTCGGGACCTAACCCTAGGCCCACCCCAGCGCTGGAATCGCTGTTTGGGAGATGCCTTTCTTTCTAGCCCAAAGGAGGTCCGGATTTAAATACGCAAAAGTGCTGGGCAGAGGAGACCCGGTGACGTGCGCGCAGAATGTACCCACCCGAGGGGCTGATGACCCCCAGTCGCTGTCCCGCCTGGGAGGAAGAGGCCGAGCTCTCCAGGCCCTGAGGCCAAGTGTGAACCCAGGGAGCCTGAGGAAACAGAAACCGGACATGCTTCTCTCTGGGCTCGGCCTCCTTTTGCTGAGATTTTTGTTTTTCTTTTTTCTTTTCTTTTCCTCCCCCCGCCCCATAACCGCTTTGCAATAAATAAAATAAAAAGGCAGCTGCGTGTCGGTGTGTGAATGCTAGTGGCTGTTTGTTCTCTGAAGAATTCACACTTTAAAATTGCTTTCTGTGAACGCAGAGGAAGAACTTATAAACCACTGTTATGTAATTTGAAACCATCAATAGCCTCTCTTTAAGGTTGTCTTTATTGTGGGAAGTCAAGGTAATGATTTTGTCGCTGTCTAATTTCATCCCAATGTACAACGTCGCTTTTATAGCCTTTCAAACGTAAGTGAAAGGCGTCAATCTGGGGCCCTTTCTGTGGCCGATTAACAGTTTAAACTGGTTTCCTAACCCTGTCACAACGATTGGGCTGATAAACAGGATTTCTGCGGAGACATTAGCAAGCCTGTAAATAAATCATTTTTTTAAAACTCAGGCAATTCTGAGTTCCTCTGGCAAAAATAAAACACAGGTCCACAAGGTTGTGTGTGTGTTTCTCGTCTCCAGGAAGAGGTAGTCACGAATGACTTCTCAAGGGCTATTTGTGTCTTGGTTGTTATTATTATTATGACGATTACTGTCATAATCTTAGGAGAAAGTGAGCAACAATCTGACCACACAGAGCTGAAAATCAATGCGCTTGTGGGCACTGCATTGACTCTACCTGATTGTTAAGAAATGTCCTCCCATTAATGGTTGGCAACGCCTGGCGCTGCTACCTCCTTTGGCACAGAACTGTCCAAACAGAAACATCCAGCTTTATTGCAAGGGTTCTACAGAAGAAAATATTTTATGTGGGCGTTGCTGGGACAGCTGTAGAAGAAACCAGGCAAACGAAGGCGAAGCAGGCACCCATATAGGCAAACCCACCCATCCCTCGCCTGTTCCATGCCACTGAGAGATCGTGAATCATTTTTTAAAATAAAACCAAAATGACCAACTAGACAATTGGCGACTAAAATAAGATGGGTGAATGCTCAATCCTAGTGGAGGCGTTTTCTCTTTGGTACCGCGGTGTTTCCTTGCGGTAACAGAAACCTCTCACTCCCGGCCCGAGTCTAGCACCGAGGCCGGCAGCCTGCTCCCTGGGTCACCTGTGGGTGCAAGCGCGGCCTCCTTCTCCGAAGAGAGGGACAGAACGAAAGAAAAAATTTTAAATAGCAATGCTAATGTTCAGAGGCCCAGCCTGGAGCCCACCCCCGAGAGGGGCTGGGGAGAGAGCCCCCAAGCCCCCAAGGCCCGGAGAGCATCTGAGGCGCTCGTGGAGCGCCGCGCCACCGGCGGGGAGGCTCTGGTGCGGTGTCTTCCAGCTCTCTCCGCAGCGGGTCCCGAGGTTAGGGCCCCGGTCAGAGGAAGAAAGGGCGAGAAGGAGCTTCTGGGCTCGGCGGGGGTGGGGGGCCTGGGGTGTCTCTGCCGGGTTCACATCTGGCCTTTACCCTCCAGGCGGAGGCTGGGCCAGACGCCGAGGTGCGGTCCCCAAGCAGGCGATCAGAACCCCAGCGTCGACAGGGACACAGTGGGCGCGAAGGAAGCGGAGGCGCACAGACCACCGGCCACCTGCTTGCCTCTCCAGTCCCCCTCAAGGGTCGGCACCGGCGACCGCGAGGGCGCTACGAGTCTGGGCCTGGGGGGTCGCCTCCCCAGTGCTAAGGAAGGACCCCGAGGACCGAGGGGGCAGGCGGAGCCCGCGCTATGGCACCTCGCGCTCTGCAGCCACCTGCGAGCAGCGGCACGCGGAGTTCCGCTCGCATCCGCACCCCGCCCTCCCTCGCCCTGCCCGGCCTGCGGGGCCCAGCGCTGCTCTGGGGGGCGCTGTCTCCTCCCCTCCTCCGCCCCGGACTCGTCCCCACCCCGCCCAGCCCCGCTGGTCCTCCGCCGTGGGCGCCTCGCGCGCGGATCCCGGGACGCGCCGGCAGGGGGAGGCGGGCGGAGCGCAGAGCCCCCGCGGCCCCTACCCGGGGGACAGGGGGAGGGAGACGGGCGCCGAGTTTCTAGGCCCTGCCAAGGGACCCTGCTCCGCTTCGGGCCTCGCGGCCCAGACCCCCAGGCCCGGCCCGGGTCCCGCCCCACCTCTCCCTGCCCCTCTCCTGGCTCTGCTCCCCGCCGGTGGCATCTCTCCTCCCTCCCGGGCCTCCACCCTCCTCCCGGTCTCACTCCATCTCACGCCCGCCGGCTCCCGTCCTCCCCACCTCGTCCCCCGCCCCTGCTCTGCCGCAGTTAGTCTCGGGGAGAGCC
>VMDO01000455.1:174578-303929 GCA_007922755.1 Pedetes capensis
ACCAGGTGGATTGGGATCGGCTTCCTGGGAGAGCACCGAAAGCTTTCCAAAAGTGTAAGTCAGGAGACAGCTGGCTCAGTTCTCAGTCCCTGTGCGGCGGCTGGAGACCTCCTCCTCCTCCTCCTCCTCCTCCTCCTCCTCCTCCTCCTCCTCCTCCTCCTCCTCCTCCTCCGCTTCCTCCTCCTGCTCAGACGCCCCCAGCCCAGGGACCTCACCCCATTGCACAGATGGAAGACGAGGGGCAGGGAGGTAACCCCGACCATTATGAACTTCGTTTTTCTCATGTGGTGGATTTCAACCTTTTGAAGACAATCTCTACCTCTGTTTTCCCTTCCTATTTAGTTTCTTGATGTTTTCTTGGCTAGTTTAAGCAACGGGAAGAGGCGAGGGCAAAGACAACCCCTTACCTTTCAATCGAGTGAAACAGCAGCCTGGAATTACAGCCACCTAACTATCAAAAAATGAAACTGTGTTTGTGGAAATCTGTAACCCTAGCTATGTAATTGGACACATTCATGGAAAAGGATATTGCACGGGTGAAAGTGATTTTACAATTGCTTCCATACTTTTAATATTTTTCAAAATTGTTGGGAGGACTTTTCCTGAGTCCAAGGGCAGACTGTTTCAGTTTAGACAGTCCAGTATAACCTTAGTCATCAGAAGGCTACAGTTATCATAAATTGCCTTTAAAGTGATCGAAAAATTTTTTTCTTTCCTTTTCTCTTTTTTTGAAAAATAGCCTTGAATTTGTACACTTCCTAACCTTACCAAATAGACTTTCCTGAAACTTGAAAGTGGTACCCGTGAACTTTTTCATGGCGAAATTGCACATTAAACATAATGTTTCTGAGATTCTTTTTTGAAAAAATAAGAAAAAGAAGAGGAGGAGGAGTTGAAACCCAGCCTTCACAGCCATCAATTTTCCTGCCAGATTCTTTGAACCGGGCATTTCCCTCTGTGCCCAGACCCAGCTCTCGTAGATGTAGACGTTTTTCAGGGGGAAAATTTGCATTCCTGAAGAACTCTGCTTTGTGGCAAACCCTGAAATGGTACAAGTTCAGGCATCCCATGCCTATCTTAGTGATCAGGATTCGGTTTGTGGGATCCCAGCAAATATTTTTGGCATGCTGATTTAAAAAAAAAAATGTGAGAACTCGTGATCAGATTCATGAAGGTTGAAGACAAAATTCAAAACAGCTCTTTCCTTTGCAGAAAGCACTGCAATACCAAGGAAGAGGAGGCACTGAGATCTGAAGTATCTATGTCCCTTCACATTTATTACTAATGACTATCCCTTTCCTGTTTCTCGTTTTCTTTGGCTAGCTCTGAATATCTGAGGGTTTACCAAGGAATTGTTTGGTCTGGGTTCTTCCCACATTTTTAGTAACAACTCAAACTGATGTTGCCTAATCTAAATTCTTATACTATGATCTTGTTCTTCAGCAACTAGATTTTCAAATTAAAGAGGCTTTCTGTCCCTAAGTAATTTTTTTACTGTTTTCCCCCTTATTTTTGTCCCTGTACTGGCTCTCTTTACTTATTATTCTCCCCTTTGATTCTCTTGATCACTTAAGAATTCTATGAGGGCGATTGACATTACTGACCACATTTCCAAAGCACCTCCACAAGTAACTGATCACCTACAGGAGCAGCTATTTAGCCAGGGAGACCCCAGTCAAACTAAAAAGTTTAAGGGGGAAATAGAGTAATCCTATACAGGTAACTAGAAACAAAAACATTGTCTTATCTCACATTTTTTTCAAATGACTATTTTAAGATTAGAAGTATCAGATTAATCATTGTAATAAAAATATAAGTTGTCACCATTCAATGTGCATTCTGGGCAGGATCCTTTTCTACTAGAGCTACAGTAACACACATATAAGCCATCCAGAAAACAATTCATCTACCTCAAATGCTTGGTTCTGTTACTATCAATCTCTCTGTGTCCTTTGTCCGAAAACTTGAGCTTATAGGACATGGAAAGGTTGGAGGGGTACCTTGAGCAATGATGTGGAGTCATTCTCTGGTAGAGATACTCAAAAGGAACTCCAGGAGGACAAATTGGTATTTCCACGTCCTGCTTCAGCCCCAAGGAGAGAATTTGGAATGCAAGGGTAAATGACAGTTATTAAGAAATGAAATGCTTCTCAAGAGAATGCTAAGCAATCAATCACTAGTCCAAGTAGGATTTTTTTTCAAATTCACTTCCTATTTGTTTTACTCACATTCAAAATTTTTTTCTCAAGGGGGAAAAAACTCCTAAAATGTCTCATTAACAGCAAAGATGAATTGGATCTTGACTTTGGAATGCTACGTAGCATTAATGGAGAGTGTTGAAGTTCAAGGCATGAAAGAATACTGTCAGCTTGCATTGGGACTATTTCCCATCTGGGTAGTAGCGTGTCCACCGCGTGTTCTACAGAGGCTTCAGTTGGCTGAAGGACAACTTGGACCCCGGACTTTTACTTATTTTTGTTTTTAAGATGAAAGGATATTTTGTTATCTCTCCAGAATTTTGATTTTTAAACCATGTCTCACTTTTGATCTGATTTCATTTTTGTTTTGAGATACACGTCGGACAGTCTCTATCTTTTCTATTATGTTACAAGGTGGAGGGAAAGAGGAAATAATATGAAGGAACTGCATTACTGGCTTCATTCTTTAAGCAGCGTCCCTAATTGGTACTTACAAAGGTTTTCTCTGCAGCAAACCTGGGACTAATAAAAAGTACGCCTTTCTGATCAGCAGTCGTAAAATGGGTAGGGATCAGGAGGATCTGGCAGTAGGGAGGTCTCAGCTAATAGCAAAGCAGGAGGCAGTGGTTGGGTTTTTACAGAACGTCTATTTGTCCAGTGGCTGATGAAATTCAAAATGGTCCCCTGAGCCTATCTCTGAAGCCAGCAGTTTAAGAGGTGTAGAGCCAGTAGCTCAATTAACCCCTGTTCCCTACCCCCTACCTACCTAGAGACACCCCAGCTTTGAGCACTTCTAAAAGCAAGTCTTTTACAACAGAATGGAAGCTGCTAGGCGGGGCCAGGTTCCAGGATCAACAGTTTTTCCTTTAAAAAGAAGGTAGTCGTTCAACCCCTTGTTTGTTTTTGCCTCAGCATTTCCCTACCAGCAGGAGACCATTACCCAGGACAATGTTCTATTCCATTGTCATTATCTCCTACGGAACTAAAACAATGCTCTGTTTGGCCTCCCAGGCGAGGGGGATTTGTTCTGCTCCTGCTTAAGCAGAAATTCCAACTGAGTTTCTGACCCAGTCACTTGATATCCAGCAGGGATACCTGGTGACGATTTTTTAAAAATCTGCTGTCTTGTGTTTTGTAATTTCATTCTCTGAGAAATAGCCCAGAAACTCGATTCTCAATCAAGAGGAATCGCTTGGTGGCTAGGGGAAGAGGGCTGCTCAAGCGGCGTGAGCTCTATCATTTAAATCAGCCAGATAGAATTTATTTATACTTGTCTTATTTGTTGTTTTGTATTATTGAATAGCAAACCCTAAAAGGGTTTGTAATATTGTGCTGCTGAATATCGGACCCCAAAAGGTTAGAAACCACAGGACCTCAGATATTTCCCGTCAGACCACGGTGCTTCCTTTCTATTTCTTTTAAAATACATAAGTAAATTAGGTACATACATAGATAGAAAATGGCACGTCGAAATCTCTAGCATTCATGGCAAACGTTGATGAACAATAACCCTTTGGTGCTATTGTGTCGTACTGGAGAGCAACCACTGAAGTATGAGGAGCCATCTACCCACAGCATCTGCCTCTTAAATGTACCTACACAGGCCGCCAGCTGTACGTGCTTTCCCCCTAGAAAATGCTTAACACAGTACCAGTGGCAGAAAAACCTTGCTTGTCCTGGAGCTAAGGAGTCAGGAGGACACTTAAGACTTCGTTTTGCCCTTGAACTTGAGGCATTCTAATAGTCAGCATCACTCAGCTTGTTGCCGTCATTTTACTCTGGTTTATCTGTGAGTCACTTGAGAAGTCCAAATGTAACAGCTGCATATAATAGAAGCATAATTGGCCAAGACAGGCTACCTGAGGACATTGAGCTCCGTGCTAATGAGGCCAAGGTCTTTTGTTGATCAGCTTTCGTCTGTGATAGTAATGAATAGTCCAGGCCTCTGGCAGCCCAATGGCTTGATGGTTCAAGCCCACCCCTAGATGGCTGGCTGGGAAACAGTTGAGAGCCTGATAGGTCCAACCTAGCCCTAGATGGCCAGAAAAGCAGTTCCAAGCCGGAGAGCCATTGGGGAGGTGAGATGCCAGAAGGCTTGAGAGTTGGGGTTCAAGAAGCAGATGGACCTGTTTTTAAACCCTGGCTCCCACACTGGCTCTTGCTGAGACTGTGCAAGTGACTAACCACTGGGAGCTCCTGTTGCCTTATCTCTAAAAATAAAAGCAATAAAAGTAATATCACTCCATTATTAGTTAGAAATCTTGAATGACAAGCCACCAGTAAAGCATTCAACATGCAATACTAGTGATCATTATGATGTGTGTATACAATGAACAGAACCATCCAGCAAAGATGCCTGCCTAACAGTTCTGCCCAGTCCTCTCCCTCTCACAGGAAGGTCCACTCTGTGGATGCAGTGGTCACGCATTTTACTCTTAGATCCCGGGAAACTCAACGTCATGCACGAAGAGAACATCATTCAGTTGGTCTGTTTGGATTATATATTTATGGATATATTCTGCAAATCCCGGTGGACTTCACAGTCACAATGATTCTTTACAGAAAGCCTAGACCTCTTCAGTCTTATTGTTAGAAGCAGGAATAGACTGGAGTGTTCAAGTACTCTGTGGAAGTCTAAGACGTTCAGATCAATAAGGCCACCATATTTTATTTTCCCTAAAGGACTCCAGACGTGTATCACACGGGATGACTGAAATTGGCGAGACCTTCTCTTAAAGTAAATCCCAGCTGTGTGAGCTGATTGGTGACTTGTAAGATGTTTTTATTTGCGCACCATTGGGCTAGATCTCAGAGAAATCAATGAACAAAAGAAAGCCCCTTCTGTTTTGTGTGAAATCGTATTTTAAGATTATAGCTGTCTTTAATCCCTTTTCTCTTAAAGTTCCCTCATCCTGAATTTGCTAATTGTGGAATAGAATACAGAACTTAGAGGGTCATGCTTTCAACGACCCTACATTGGTTGAGTTGTGCTCTGATCCCATTTTATACCACTAGATGTGTGTCCAGGCTGGGATTTAGCTCAGTTGGTAGAGCACAGCTCTACAGTCTCTGAGGTCCCAAGTTTGATTCCCAGCACCACAAAAATGGGAGAAGGACATGGCAATCCACTCCTGAGGCAATCCCAAAAACAGTCAGCCATTGAAAACCCTATAAGGGTCGCTGTTGTACACGACTTGATGGCACCTAACAACAACAACAACAACAACAACAGATGTGTGTCCTATTTTCAGATAAGTCCAGGATTATGCCAGCAAATGAACTAGATAACCCTGTGGTTTTTTACAGCCATTCTGAAAACTTCCTTAATTTTGCCTTTTCAAACATCAGGGACTTGGCTTGTAAGAGCAAAGTTGTGCCTGGCATTCTCTGTCCTGGGTTTTGATCTGTGAATCTCCTTCATAGTTACTCAGCTGAGCATCCTTTGTCCTGTTCCTCTTTTTGGATCTGATTCCTCCACCCTATTTTGCATCACCTGTGGCTGGAGAAGCTCCCACTACATGGGCTGCTTTCCCCTCATCCCTGTTTCTCAGACTGAAGCCCGAGCCCTGGAACCTCCCTGCACTGGCTGCACCTTCAGGGGAGAGACCCCTACCCTCAAGAACAGTCTAGGATCTCTAATGGTGGAGTATACAATGTGATGGAGGCAGGGTCAGGATGCAAAGTGTGATATCAAATCCCACTCTGACATCACCAGGCTCTTCTGAAAAGCTAATCCTCCTCAGTCAGGGCCACTGCATTGACCTTCAGTGAAAATCACATGAGCTGCTCTGTAGAAGTTTTAGGAAACTCCTAACCAACTATACAAAACAAGTTAGAGGCCTTGTTAAATGGTAAAATGCCGGAAAAAGAATTACTAAAAATTTAAAAGGCACTGTTGTTGTTGTTAGATGCCCTTGAGTTAGGTCCCACTAGTAGTGACCCTACATACAACACAATGAAATACTACTTGACATTATGCCATGCCCGGCACTATGTCAGTGTTTCTCTGCTATTCATGGGGTTTTCAATGGCTGATTGTTTCTGGAGTGGGCTTCCAAGTCCTTCTCCCAAGCCTACAGCACCCGGTATTCCCAGACAGTCTTCCGTCCAAGTACTAAACAGGCCTGACCCTGCTTAGCTTCAGAGACCTGCCATGATTGGATGCCAGGGAGATTAGACAGCAGGGTAGTATGGTTCCATCTGGGATGGGAGGGAGGAATGCAACAGGAATAGGTGCACAAAGGCCCCTCAGTGACGTTCGTATGCTCTGTATATGATGCTCAGGGGGGTTATAAAAATGCTCATTGTCTCACTTATGAGTTTTGGCATATGATACATTAAATATTACAATTGTTGTCGTTAGGTGCTGTCTAGTCGATTCCAATTCATAGTTACCCTACATACAGCAGAATGAAACATCCCCCAATTCTGTGCCAGGCACATGCTCTTTTTTGTATTTAAACCCATTGTTGCAGCCACTGTATCAATCCATGTAGTTGAGGGTCTTCCTTTTTTTTGCTGACCTGCCACTCTCCCAAACATGATGTCCTTCTCCAGGGATTGGTCCCTCCTGACTACATGTCCAAAATACATCAGATGAGTCTAGCCATCCTTGTTTCCAAGGACCATTCTGGTTGCACTTCTTCTAAGAGAGATCTGTTGGTTCTTTTGGCAGTCCATAGTATATTCAGTATTCATTTCCAGCATCAAAGCTCAATTCTCCTCCTATCTCTCTTACTCACTATCCAGCTTTCAGAACCATATGATGCCACTGAAAACACCATGGCATGAATCAGGCACACCTTTGTCTTCAATGTGACACCTTTACTTTTCAATACTTTAAAGAGGTCTTTTGCAACAGCTTTTCCCAATGCAATATATCTTTTGATTTCTTGACTGCTGCTTCTGTGGGTGTGACCATAGAACCAAGTAAAACAAAATCTTGGACAAACTCAATCTTTTCTCCATTTATCATGAAGTTACCCAGTTGTAAGGATTTTTGTTTTGTTGACGTTGAGGTGCATTCCATACTGATGGCTGTGTTCTTTGATATTCATCAGTAAATGTTACAAATCCTCTTCACTTTCCATAAGCAGAGTCATGTCATCTGCATAATGCAGGTTGTTAATGAGTCTTCCTTCAATCCTGATGCTATGTTCTTCTTCATAAAGTCCAATTTCTCAGATTATTTGCTCAGCATAGAGATTGAAGAGGTACCATGAAAGGATACAGCCCTGAGGCACACCTTTCTTGACTTTAAACCAGTCAGTATTTCCTTTTTCTGTTCAAATGACTGCCTCCTGGTCCACATATAGATTCCTTATGAGTACAAGTAAGTGTTCTGGTATCCCCATTCTTTCCAATGTTATCCATAACTTGTTTTGCTCTACACAGTCAAATGCCTTTGTATAGACAATAAAACATAGATAGATATCTTTCTGGGATTCTCTGCTTTCAGCTAATATCCATCTGACATCAGCAGTGATGTTGCTGGTTCCATGCCCTCTTCTGAATCTGGCTTGATTTTCTGCCAGTTCCCTGTCAATGTACTGCTGCAGTCACTTTGAATGATCTTTAGCAAAATTTTGCTTGTGTGTGATATTAATGGATACCATTTGATAGTTTCCACATTCAGTTGGATCCCCTTTCTTGGGAATAAGCACAAATATGGATCTCTTCCAGTCAGTTGGACAAGTAGATTTTTGTTTGTTTGTTTGTTTGTTTGTTTGTGGTATTGGGGGTTGAACCCAGGGCCTCGGGCTTGCATGCTTTGCAAGTGCTGGACCACTGAGCTACACCCCCAGCCTTTTTTTTTTTTTTTACTTTTTGAGGTAGAGTCTTGCTAAATTACACAAACTGCCTCTGGTCTCGAACTTACGATCCTCCTGCCTCTGCCTCCCGAGCTGCTGGGATTATAGGTGTGCACCACTGAGGGACAAGTAGCTGTTTTCCAAATCTCTTGACATAAACAAATGAGCACCTCCAGTCCCACATCTGTTTGTTGAAACATCTCAATGATATTCCATCAATTCCTGGAGCTTTGTGTTTTGCCAATTACTTCAAGGCAGCTTCCACTTTGTCCTTCAGTACCACTGGTTCCTGATCATTTGCAACCTCTTAAAATGACCATCCACCAATGCTTTTTAGTGTCATGACTCTGTGTATTCCTTCCATCTTCTTTTGATGTTTCCTGGGGCATTGAATATTTTCCCTTAGAATCCTTCAGTATTACCACTTGAGGCTTGAAATTTTTTCTTCAATTCCTTAAGCTTGAGAAAAATGGAACGTGTTCTGCCCATTTGGTTATAAAACCTCTTTGCACATGTCATTATAATATTTGATTTTGTCTTTTCAAGCTGCCCTTTGAAATATTCTGCATATGGCTTTAGTTACTGAGCCTTTTTTATTTTACAGATAAGAAAGCTGAGGTCTAAGAGGGAAAATTCTGCTTGGAATCAAACAGCCTCATAGTTGCTAAGTTCATGCTGTATCTTTACTATTTCCTCTCCTGCTGCATTTGTATCTTCTCTTTCCTCTGTAAGTCTCCTGGTTATCTTTGATTCCTCTTCTTCCAAGAGCAGATCCTATGAGTTCAACCTTGTAAGTGCATCCAGAGTTCATGCACTTTTGCCCCTGCTGTTGCCCCTGTCTGCCTTCATTTCCTTAGCCTTTCTTGAGCCAGAGTGGAAAGGCAGGTGCAGGGCTAGGCTCCAGGTTTCCTGGTTGGGTCTTCCCCGAGGGAGTGCTATATTTATTCAAGTGGCAAATGTAAGAAACCATTACATCTGTCATGGGTATCTCACAAGACACTCCGGTGAAGGTACTCTAAGAGGATGAAGAAGTCTTTATCAATGAGTACGTGCATAGGGAGGTAGAAACACATTTCTATAGCTATTGTTATACATGTACACCCTCTCAGGTCCCTCCGTGTTTTGTTTTATCTCTTAAGGACCATGTCCCTTCTTGTGATCATGACAAACCTATCTGACACTCCTTGCTGGATGGAAATCCCTTGGTGGTGAGAGCTGATGCTGTCCTTTGAGTCACTGCAGAGCCTGGAGCCCCCCTGGGCAAAGCATGTGCTCCCCTGACTGGGTGTGGAGAGAACTTTCAGACAAAACAAGCCGCTGCCATTGCCATCCTTTCCATTCCACCTTAGTGCCTTTCCTCATATCTCCCCATGGGAGGCCCACCCTGGAATGCCTGTGTTGAGTCCCACGCCTTCAAAGAAACCATGCTGCACTCCAGCTTGCTCTTGTCAGCCCGTGCTTTCTTCTGACCTTCCCTAGGGATGTCTTGTCCTGTTGATACCTAATAGACAATTGGAAGTATCCTGGGATCAGACCACCAAGTCTCCAGAACTCCCCTTGTGACCCAGGAGACTCTATGCTCCCTCTATGCCGCCATCCACAGATTATCTGGCAGAGAGATGCTTGGTAGGTATTTGCTGGCTGACTGAATGAAGAGCCTCCTCACTGTGGTCCCTGTCTACCCTCTCATAGTCCTATGACTCATCTTTTCTTTTCTTTTTTTGCAGTACTGGGGGGTTGAATCAAGGGCCTCATACATGCTTGGCAAACGTTTTACCATTGAGTGGCACCCCAAGCCCCTCCCCTTTTTATTTTGAGACAGGGTCACATTAAGTTACACAGGCTGCCTCTGGCCTTAACCTTGCGGTCCTCCTGCCTCTACCTCCTGAGTTATTGGGATTAAGGGCATGTGCCAGCTATGAATCATCTTTTATACTACTAAAGGGAGCCTTTCCAAGGCAATCAGATGGCAAATTGTCAAGTGGCTGCCCATGGCTCTTATAATAAATACAGAACTCTCTCCCACAGTTCCCAAAGCCCTTCATGACTTGGTGTCCCCTCTCCTTTCCACACTCCTGTGCTTCCTCTCTCTCTCTGCCTCAGACCTACTAGCCTTCTTCTGTCTCTCTGGTACACTATACATTCCTGCCCTAGGGCCTTTGCACTCATCTTTCCTCTACTGGGAAACTCCTTTACCAGTCTGTATGTGCTTGGCCAAAATAGTTCCAGTCACACATCCTATTACTATTTCCCCATAGCCCTTATCATTCTCTGAGACTCTCTGTTTGACTGATATTTCTGTTCCTCATCTGCTGCCACTCTCTCCCACTAGACTACGAAAACCGAAGTTTACCTCTTTCCCTGCCAAGTCTCTAGCCACAGTATCTGGCAACTAGTACGTGTTCAGTAAATGAATGAATGAAAAACAAGTGTCACATTGTTGTGGCATCAATTGTGTCCTCCTAGCCCCGAATTCATGTGTGAAAACCCTGACTTTCCGTGTGATTGGGTTTGGAGACAGAACCTCTAGGGAGGTAATGAAGGTTAAATGAGGTCGTAAGAGTGGAGCCCAATCCAACAGAAGTGGGATCCTTGCAAGAAGAGGAGGAGACACCAAAGGTCTCTCTCCACATGAGCACAGAGGAAAGGCCAGATGGTGACCATCCACATCCAAGAAGAGCCTCCTCACCAGAAACCAACCGGATGGCACCTTGATCTTGGACGTCTAGCCTCCGTTCAGTAAGAAAATGAATGGTTCTTGTTAAGGCTGTACCTCTGTGATATTTCATTAAGGGAGCCTAAGCAGTTTAAAATACGAGTTATCACTAACCAGCTGGCTGGCTTTGAACAAGTCATTAACTTCTGTGTACCTTAGTTTCCCAAACCATAAAACAGAGCTAGTAAAAGTCTCTGCTTCATAGAGGTGTGGGCAAAGACTGGGTTAATATGTGGAAGTCCCTAAGATACTTTATTGGTGTTAGCTATTGTTGTTGTTGTTGTTAGGTACCGTCGAGTCCGACTCATAGTGACCCTATGTACAGCAGTTGGAGACACTTGCCGATTCTGCGCCGGGCAAATGATCTTATTTATGTTTAAGCCCATTGTTGCAGACACTGTGTCAATCCATCTGGTGGAGGGTTTTCCTCTTTTGCGTTGACCTGCCACTCTTCCAAACATGATGTCCTTCTCCAGGGATTGTTCTCTCCTGACTACATGTCTGAAATATGTAAGACACAGTCTGGCCATTCTTGCTTCCAAGGAGCACTCTGGTTGCACTTCTTCTAGGACAGATTTGTTGGTTCTTTTGGCAGTCCATGGTATATTCAATAGACGTCTCCAGCACCACAATTCAAAAGCATCAATTCTTTTTTTGTCTCTCTTGTTCAATGTCCAGCTTTCACAACCATATGATGCCACTGAAAATACCATGGCATGAGTCAGACACACCTTCGTCTTCAATGTGACATCTTTGCTTTTCAATACTCTAAAGAGATCTTTTGCCACCGCTTTTCCTAGAGCACTAACATTAGTATCAGCAGAGCAGGCTCAATCAAATTTAGCAAATAACAGGAAAAATGCCAAATTTTAGAATTCCCAAGGAGGACATCTAGAAAGAAAACATCACCTGGAAAGGAGCTGGCTTGGAAAGGTCTCAATGTAATTGGGAAATGCAAAGGGGCAGAGGAGGAGGAGATATCCTGGGGGAGTCAGGCTCTTAGGAGGGGCAGGCTATAGGATGTGCTCAGGGGCAGCAAACAAGATAGTCTTCCTTGGGCAGGGAGTCTACACAGGAAAGATTCTTATTTTTACTTGCCTAAAACCACCAACATAAGCCAGGCTTTGTGGCACATACCTGTAATCCCAGCAACTCAGGCAAGGGGATTACAGGTTCAAGGCCAGAAATAGCCTGTGCAAATTAACAAGACCATGTCTCAAAATGAAAAAGTAAAAGGGGGTATGGATGCCATTCAGTCGTGGAGTGCTTACCCACCATGTGTGAGGTTCTGGGTTCAACTCCTCCAGTATTGCAAAACAACAATCATAGCAATGACAAACAAAAACCAAAGAAACAATGTTACTAAACATAGAAGACAAGAAGTTCCCAGTGTTTGCATCAGTGATGATTCTATGCCCTTAACCAGGCTTCTCAAGTCTGTCAATAGGCCTACTTACCTGTCACACATCAACTCTCTCTCCTCTCCCTCCTTGGCACCTGTCTCTTCTCTGCTTTATCTCCTCTGTATCTGTGTTCATCAGCTTTTCATTACCATAACAATATACCCAGGGCAGCTATGTTTATAAAGAGAAGAGGTTGGGCAGGGAGTGTAGCTCAGTGGTCAAGTGCTTACCTAGCATGCACAAGGCCCTCAGTTCAATCTCCAACACTTCAAAACAAAACAAAAAGACTTATTTAGCTCAAAGTTTTGGAGTGGAGGAAAGTGTGAACAGCATAGTGCAGGCTCTGGCAAGGGCCTCATAGCAGATAGCAGAGTACCTGTGGGAGGAAGGATCACATCTCAAACAGGAAGCGAGAGAAATAAGCAAGAGCCAATCTATTCCTTTAATAATGATCTCAGGAGAACTACCAAGCAGTCCCATGAGAGCTCCCCTAAACCCTTCTGAGGGCAGAGCCCCAGAAGACCTAAGGGACTCTCACGAGCCCCATCTCTTAAAGGACCCATAACCTCCCAAAGCCACCATCCTGAGGTCCATGCCTTCAACACATGGACCCTGGGGGAACAACCAATCCATATGTAGAATATTAGCTTCTCTAGTTTTTCTCCAATCAGACACATGGTAAGTATACTAGTCAGCTGTCTCAGCTATAGCAGAAAAACCAACCTAAACAAACTTGTTGAGGAAAAGGTCTATTGGAGGCTCACAGTTACAGGATCAGTCCATAATGATGCCAGTAGTCGTGGCTGTGGCAGCCGGCCCATAACACATGACCTCATGACATCATGGAGCAAAAGAAAGAGAGCAACCTGGGTAAAATCCTCCAAAGACCCATCCCCAGGGAGCCAATTCTGCCCAAGTCCCACCCTCAGGGAGCTACTTCCACAAAGCAAGAATCCCAGCTCAAAAGGTTTCATGACTTCCCAGGACAGCACTACCAGCTGCCAAACATTAAAGCACATGACCTTTAGGGGATACTTTATATTCAAACCATGATACTCCATCCCTGCTTCCCAAAGGTCTGTGTCCATCTCATAATGCAAAATTCATTCAGCCCAATTTCAATTTCAACAGTCTCCAAAGTCTTATCAGTCTCAACCATGTTCAAAATTTCAAGTCCAAGTCCCCATTAAGACTCACGGCAAATTTAGCTGTGGGCTCCCCCAAAAAACAAACAAACAAACAAACAAAAACTGGTTATATACTTCCAATATACAATGGCACAGAGTAAGTATTCCCATTCCAAAAGGGAGGAATAGGGGCACAGAAAGGAAAGATTGGTCCAAAGCAAGACCAATATCCTGCCAAACAAACAAAATCTGTCAGTTCAAGTCTGGCGCCTGACAAACACATCATCTAGCTTCTGGTATCATCTGTGCTTGAACAGGCGTGTGTGGCTGCATCCCTCTGGCCTTCTTATTTGTAGTACAAATGGTCTTCCTGGGATGGCTCCACTTTATGTGGGCAGCTTCCCTCAACAGACCTTTCACAGTGCTGGCGTCTCTGACATCCTGGGGTCTCCATTGCTGTTTAGACACCATGTTCAAAGTTTCATGTATCAGCCATTCAGGGGCTCTCTGCAGGGCACCCAACCCTAGTATAAGTTACTTGACTTTGCAGGCTATCTTCTGAAACCTTGGTGGCAGCCTCCATAACCCCTTGATTCTTGCATTCTCCATGCCTGCAAAACCAGCACCATATTGATGTCACCAAGAGTTGCTACTAGCAGGAGAGATAGCCAGGCCCTTTTGGACCATGACTGCACAGTAGCTTCTGTATGCCCAGGTTGAGAAACCATTTCTCTGAATGGCCCTCTTTCAGTAGGGCATCCTGGAAGCATTCACTTTTCAGATACACTTTTCAAATGGATTGTTTCGTGCCTTAAGTGGGAGGGATCTGGCTAGCTCCTTCTGCATCCCAAGGAAATTGCTTTTGCCTAGGTGAAAAGGTCAAGACTTCCCTTCACTGTGGCTTATCTCTAACAACTAAGGCCTCCTGGCCCAAACCAGATCTGTCAGCAGTAACCTTAGACAAGCTACAGTTTTTCCCCCTCTTTAAATGCACATTTTAAAGATCTTTTTGCTGTACCTTTCACTCCATGTTTTCCTCATATATCTGGCTAAAAGCATGCAGCAACAACCAACATACAGCCTGAACACTGTGCAGTTCTGACATTTCCTCTGCCAAGTTAATTAACCCATTACTTTTAAACTCACCCTCACTCAAGTCTTTCAGATAAGGGCAGAACTCACATAAGCTTTTTGCCAAAATGTAACATGAATTACCCCTACTTCAATGTCCAATATAGTCCTCATTTTCCTCTAAAACTGTGAGCCCCATCTGCATTTTTATCAGCAATGGTGTCTCGATCTTTCTTAACTTTCACCAGAACCTCCTTTCAAGCCCTCCAGGGCTTCTTTTGCTCAGTCTCCAAACTCTTCCAAACTCCTCCCACAAACAACTTCCAAAGGTCTAAGAACCATGCAGTTAGATTTTTACACAGCAACGTCCCCACTCTTGGTACAAATTTTCTTTTCTTTTCTTTTCTTTTTTTATTGGAAATTTTTAATTTACACCTTAAGGTGATTCATTCTGATATGCTTTTCATTGTGACATTTCCATATATGCATTTTGTTGTACATTATTCATATAGGTTCCCCTTTACCCTCTTGTATGCTTCCCCCCATCCCACCCTCCCCATCAAAGACTTCTCTATCATTTACTTGTCTTTTCTATATATCCTTGGGTTCCAGTTCTGTTTGAGATAGAAACTTTTCCTGCAGTGAACTTTGTTTTTTCCTTGTCAGAACTATTACCTGCATTTTCTAGACCATTTATAATAACACCATTCTTAGCTTTTTTTTTCTTTTATTTTGATTCAAGCTTTGTATAGGATTTTTCCTTCTTATAATTTTGATTCAGCTCCCACATATGAGTGAGAACATGTGGTGTTTCTCTTTCTGAGCTTGTGTTCATTCACTTAAAATAATTTTCTCTAATTCCATCCATTTTGCTGCGAATGCCCTTATTTCATTTTTTTTGATTGCTGAGTAGTATTCCATTGTGTATTTGTTGGTACCGATTTTCTGTGTTAGTCAGCTGTCATCATTGTAACAGAAAAACCAACTCCAACAAACTTATGGAGGAAATAATTTATTGAAAGCTCACAGAGGACCAGTCCATAATGGACAGGAGTGGTGCCAGCAGCCATGTCCATGGCAGAAGAACACACAGCATCATGGGGCAAGAGAAAGACAGCGACTTTGGTGGCAATCTGGGGTAAAAACCTACAAAGGCTCACCCCCGGGAGCTACTTCTGCAAAGCAAGAATCCCACCTCCAAAAGTTTCATCACCTCCTAGGACAGTGCCATCAGCTGGGGACTAAATGACCATTGAAGGATGTTTTATATTTAAAACATGACAGTGAGGCCACTGTGCTATATAGTCCTGGCTCTGTTTTTCTGTCCCCTGCCCCTTTTTTGGCAGGCAAAGATTTTCTCTTTAAAGAGATGTGCTTTTTAACTGGAATGTTGGGCTAGTGTCAAATGAATTTATATATATATATATATATATATATATATATATATATATATATATACACACATACATACATATATATATAAATTCATACATATATGATGTAATATATATGTATGTAACATATATGTATGTAATACATACATACATATATATATATATATATGGCTGAGATTTAGCTCAGTTGGTAGAGTGCTGTCTCAGTCTCTGAGGTCCCAAGTTCAATTCCCAGCACCGCAAAAATGGGAGAAGGACCTGGCAATCTACTCCCAAGGCAATCCCGAAACAGCCATTGAAAACTTTGTGAGGGTTGCTATGAGTCGGATACCAACTCGACGGCACCTAACAACAACAACATATATATACACACATATATACATATATGTGTATATATACATATATTTGTGTATATATATTAATTTGTATATATATTTGTATATATATATACATATATATATATTTTGTTTGTTTGTTTTGCGATACTAGGGTTTGAACCCAGGGCCTCACTCCTGCATGCTTTGCAAGTACTGGACCACTGAGCTGCGCCCCCAGCCCTTTTTTTTTTTTTTTTTTTTTTTTTTTTTTTTTTTTTTTTTTTTTTTTTTTTTTTTTTTTTTTTTTTTTTTTTTTTTTTTTTTTTTTTTTTTTTTTTTTGACTTTTTGAGATAGGGTCTTGCTACGTTATGCAGACTGCCTCAGGTCTCGAACTTGCAATCCTCCTGCCTCTGCCTCCCAAGCTGCTAGGATTACAGGCATGCGATACTGTGCCTGGCATTTTTATTGTTCTTAATCATCCTTTCCAGCTATAAGACTGAGCCATTTGGGGGCCTGACTTTCTAGTTCAATTATTGCCTTCATCGTTCTTCTTTGCTCTTACTGTGGATCTGAAAAACTCTCCTCTACATCCATAGACACAGCCCTGTGTTCTTTCACTCCTTCCAATCCAGTCCATGGTATCTGCCACCAACTCCCTGATGCAGGTGAGGAAACACAGAACTTGGGTCAGAAGGTATGGGCTGGTTACCTAGCTATTTCTGCTTCCTCTAGCCTTGTCAGTCTCCGATCCTGGAGACTTAGTTTCTTTATCTTTAAAATGGCTCAGTTGGTGGGGAGATCAATGGAAGAGGTCTTGCTTACCCATAGTATCTCATGGGGATGTAGTTGCTTGCATTGTTTCCACCAACAGCCTGTCATTTGTCCTCTTAGAGTCTCTGGGTGGCTGGAACTTCCTCCCAGGGAGGAAGAATTGAGAGGGCTTGGTTGGCTTCAGGGCATTCTCCTGATACAGTGCTTCCCTGATGTGACTGGGCGTTTTGACACTGTGACTTGGATGGCACAAATCTAAATAGGTGGGTTTGTGAGATTGTTTTTCAGCAAGAAGTGACAGCCTGGGACTCATGCTAAGGCTCTCTCACTTTGTTAGCTCATCAGAGAAAGGGCAGCTCACATTCCAGCTTCTGGCGCTGCCCAACTTGATGGATATACTTTGAGTGATTGAGTTTCACAGTTCTGTCTTAGATTCAGAGGCCTTGTTGTTGCTGTTGTTGCCAGGTGCTGTCCAGTTGGGTTTGACTCATAGTAAACCTATGTACAATAGATAAAACATTCCCGAACACGGAGCCAAGCCTGGCATTATGTCAATACTTATCTGCAATTTATAGGGGTTTCAGTAGCTGATTGTTGTTTGGGATGTCTTTGGGAGTGGATTGCCATGTTCTTCTCCCATTCAGATACCTTGGGTCTAGAGTAGTCCATTTTCTGTTGCTGTAACAAAATACCTGAGTCTGGGTACTTCATAAAGAAAAGTGATTTGTTCAGCTCACAGTTTTGGGGCTCAAGAGTATGGCACTCACATCTCCTTGTTTCTGGTAAGGGCCTCATGGTAGGTGGCATGGCAATGGTGGGAGCATGTACAAAACAGACTATATCATGAGATGGGGGGCAGAGGGCTGGAAGAGGCCAATCTTGCTCTTTTATAACAACTCACTCTCAGAAGAACAAACTTACCCCACCCTAATCACCTAACTATGTCCCACTAGACCACACCTCTTAAAGGTTCCACTCCCTCTTTGTACCACTACACTGAGGATCAAGCTTCCAGTCCATGAACTTTTGGGAGACAATCCACTTTCAAACCATAGCAAGGCCCTGTAGCAGCCTTGCAGAGAAACAGGGCCACACAAGCCCCACAGTGGGCAGTGTTCACATCTCACCTCCAGCTTATTGTTGACACGAAAACATGAGCCCAGTGCCACCAGGCCATCTAATTTTTTAAGAGAAACTAAGAGTTCAGGGTTTTAGCTGAAATCCCCTTACTCTAAAACACTGAAAGTTAAATTTTAAGAAACTCATGTGATCTAAACAAAATCCAAAACTATTGACAAGATTTCACTCAGGTTTTCAGCCTCTGCTTTAAAAAACCCACATGGTCCTACTGGTAGATGTTTAAGGTTACTGTTCTCTGTGGCTGATCTGCGTCTTTACTGGGGCCTTGGTGCTTTAGTGTAACACTGATGATAGCGGTTGTGGATGATGGAGGGGAAGATGCCTTTGGCCACAGCACGTCTGGAATGTCACTCTGGTCCACCATCAGCCAAACTTGCCTAAATACCCAGCAGCGGTCAAATAATTTGGACAGCCTGGTGGCTCTACTGTGAAGCAAGTATTCTCTGCCCAAGGAGGCCCCTCTCTCTGGCTCACTGTGTATGATCACAGGATGTGAGAGTATGAGAGAGGACCCTAGGGTCTCCTGACTTGCTTCAGCAAGAAAGAAAGTGAAGTTGCTCAGCTTTTTAGTGATCCAGTTGGAGCAAGGGTACAGCCTCCCAGTCACTGATTTCATTTTCTTCTTTCCTGAGAGTTTGCACTCCCAGCTATAAAACAACTGTCTTTGCTTCAATCCCAAACACATTCTCCTGAGAAGTGGCCTTTCTTCTGAGCCACTTGAATTCAAGCCACTGAAGAAAGAAGGGCAGCATGAATGAGTGGCCAGGACTGTGGTCTGCTATGTGTGGCTGAGGTCAAAATCAGAATGAGCACAATGCAGAATCCCAGGAATTCTTAGGCACTAAACCACAACTCGCCCTTCTGTGCATTTTCAACTGATGGCCCCTGTTTTCTCCACTGGAGAGCAGCAACTTCTCTCTTTTCCTTCTATAAGAACATGGCATGATGTAAAAACAGGTGAGATCATTTGTCCAGATTCAGAATGCAGTGGGAGAAAGCCCTGTAGAGTCTCGGAACTATGAGTACTTTTTTTTTTTTTAAGTTTACATATTGGGCAATAGTTACCAAGTATCTGAGTAGGGCTGACTGGCTGATGCGTGGCATGGGAGGGGCACCTGCTCTCACAACTCTCTAGAAGGCCCCTCTTAACAATGGTTGGAGGGTTTGGTTGGCTCATGAAGCACAGTTGCTTCCTCTCCCCCTTCCTGCTTCCATCTACCCGGGGCTCAGATGAGCATTGCCCAGAAAAAAGCCTTAAGTCTGGGAGACCATGGCCGGCCACAGACAACCAGGCTGCTTGCAGAGATCTCCATAATGTTTGCGACTCCATCTTCAGTGATCTGTAGCATGACATCTCCATCAACAGCTTCTGAGGACCTTAAATGCCACTGCCACGCTTGGATATTTAATCCCTCACAAGAGCTGTTTATGGTTGTGTGTCCTTCTTTTCGTAAATACACCTTAATTTTATTAGCTTTTACAGAGAGTTCAGATTAAAGAGACTCGATTTTCCTTTTGAGAAGTCATGCTGATATAATTAGTTAACATCTATAAAGCACTTTAAAGGAGGAAGGAGGCATAGAAGTATTAAGTAGTGGGGTTAGGAGTTACTCAACATGCTGTATTATAACATCTCCAGTCCGCAAATGGCATCACTCCTATCTCGTTGGGGATGGGTGGAGGTTAGTTCCAACCATGGCTTCATTCCATGACGACTGTTTCTGCCTCCTTTGGGATCACATTGTATTCCAGGACCACTTACAGCCTCTATGGCCTGATGACTATATGTCTGCTCTTACACTTGAGAGTCTTGGTAAAATCTTGTTTATTTTTATTTTTTTCCAGTATGAGGGGATTGAACCCAGGGTGCTCCACCACTGAGCTGCACCCTTATCCCCGTTGTTATTACTATTTTTTATTTGGAGACAGAGAGAGTCTTAGTAAGTTGTCTGGGCTGCCTCTGGCTTCAAACTTGCAATCTTCCTACCTCAGCCTCCCAAGTCACTAGGATTACAGGCGTGCACCACAGCACCCAGATGGCAAATCTTAAAGCAAATGTCTCTCACAAATAGCTCAAAGTCCTCCCACTTGCTTTTTCCCTCCATGCATGTATTAGCGAGTACCTATCACACACCTTCTGGGTCCCCTTGCTTTGTTGGGGCAAATGGTGTTGCTGGCACCTTGCTTAAGACATTTCATTTCTCTGCTTTCATGCATCCTTCTGCTTGTGTTGCAGGGAAGCTCACACAAAATCTCTGGGGCCAGAAATTTGCTCATGCTCAGTTCTGTGCTTCCGGTCACACATCTCCCCTGGGCCAGCTTCATTAGTGAGTGGAGGAGAGTCAAGGTCACTTGGGCAGCATCCATGTTGGCATAGTTTTGCCTTTCACAATTATGGTGATTTCTCCCTTATTGTAGAGGAATAAGTATGACACTGGTGTAATGATCCTGAGTTGATTTTATATTAAAATATTTTACTTTTTTTGTGTGGTACTGGGGGTTGAACCTAGGGCCTCATACTTGCATGCTTTGCAAGTGCTGGACCACTGAGCTGCACCCCCAGCCCTTTTTTTTTTTTTTTTTTTTTTTTTTACTTTTTTGAGACAGGGTCTCACTAAGTAACGCAGACTGCCTCTGGTCTCAAACTTGCGATCCTCCTGCCTCCATGTCCTAAGCCACTGGGATTACAATTATTTTACAAATGTTTTATGTGCTTCCCTATTCTTTCAAACAAAATGCAATTTAATCTCAGGGGGCCATCGTCCCCATCACACTGTATTCTACTGTACTCATGCCCTCAAGAGCACTTGAGGTTGTCATTACTTTTTCTCCAACCAAAGAGACCTTAGAAAGACTTGATTTGGGAGTTTGTCAGTTTGGTTTCTATCGCTCTCCAAGACTTGCTGTTGTGGGTCTTCTTACTGTCTCCAGGGTTCCTGTCCCAAGTAGAACTTTTCATTCCTATTGGCTGCCTCTAAGCTTTCTGCCAGCCTGCTGCTCTAGTCCTGTGGCATCCTATCCCGTCAGATCTCAGAAGCTAAGCAGGGTCAGGCCTGGTTAGTACTTGGATGGGAGACCGCCTAGGAACACCAGATACTGTAGGTTTGGGAGATGGACCTGCCAGCCCACTCCCAAAAATCAATCCGCCATTGAAAACCCAATGAACAGCAGAGAAGCACTGACAATAGTGTTTTGCCTGTTGTACACAGGGTCGCTATGAGTCAGATACCAACTCAACGGCACTTACCAACAACAACAACAACAACAACAACAACAACAACAAGCTTCTGTCAGCTAAGAAATGGGAGTATTAGGCTCATTAGAATTAGGTAATAATAATGATAAGCATAAACAGGCTTTAAATGAGGGACTGAGAAGGTCATGCATGAACAAAGAACCTGATTTGAAATGTACAGACTGTGATCCACAGATCGTCACCCCTCGGGGGCCTGGTCTTCTTCCTTTTCCAGTTGTGGCTCTCTTCAGGATGGGGTGAGGTGTGCAGAGTAAGTGATTGTGGCCAAGCAATCCTCCCTCTGGAAATAAAAACACTTCTCACTTTTGCTACCGGGAGTTCTTAGAGACTTGCTTAGAGTAGGTGTCACTACCTGCTTCTTGAATAAATGGTTCCAGCAGCTTTTCAGGCAGTAAGGGATTTTAGAAAATGATGGGTTTAAGGACGCTTTGAAACACAAATGTACTCCTGTTAGAAAGATATAAAGTTATAAGCCAGATTTCCTGGAAAACCTCAAAGTTCTTTGTGACCTAGAAAATGTAATAAAACCACTCTTTCTTTCCCTTCTCCCAGAGTGAGTCACCTGGAGAATTTCAAAGAGCCAAACGGCCACCTGTTGTTAATCTCCATTTACCACACGAAATGTTAAGGGGTCTCTGATTCCCTATAGGTGAGAGCAGAACATGTTCATTTGCATCTTTGTTTTTTTTTTTTTTAAAAAAGAAAGAAAATTCAGAGCTCTGTGCCCATGTCCTGGTGAGATGCCACCTTTTAATTTTCAAGAAGAGAAAGATCTTGGCAGACACCAATTTTGCTCCACTTCCAGTTCAAACAGTGTTATTCTCTTTATTCTCTCTCTCTCTCTCTCTGTGTGTGTGTGTGTGTGTGTGTGTGTGTGTGTGTGTGTGTGTGTGTGTGTGTGTGTGTGGTACTGGGGGTTGAACCCAGGACCTTGCACTTGCATGCGCTGCAAGTGCTGGACCCCTGAGCTGCGCCCTCAGCCCATTTTTTTACTTTTTTGAGACAGGGTCTCGCTAAATTACACAGACTGCCTCTGGTCTCGAACTTGCGATCCTCCTGCCTCTGCCTCCCGAGCTGCTGGGATTACAGGCAGGCGCCACTGTGCCCAGCATTCTCTTTATTCTTAAGAATGCCGTGCTATGTCTCTCATTAGTCCAAACTACACTGGATAATATCTAAAGCAGAGAAAGAACCAAAACAAATGTATAAACCGTTCTTTTTAGAGTTTGCTTATTGCATACAAGGTGCTAGGGAGTTCATTGGTTGAGATCATGGATTTTGGTGCTGGATCATCCTGGTTGGAGTCCAAGATTGGTACGGGATTGGTGGCACTGCTTCAGAGTTGGGAGACCATGGACAAGTTCCTGAGCCTCCCTGAACCTCATACCCATAACATGGGGATTTCAGTTACCTATTGCTGTGTTACAAGCCTGTCCAAAGCTTGGTAGCTTAAAATCACCACCACCATATGTTTTCCTCAGATTCTGCTTTCTGAACAGGGCTCAGCATGGATGGTTCTTGTCAGGATCCCTCAAAAGGCTGTGTTGAACTGCCTGCATGTGTAACATAAGTTAAGTTCATCCGGGAACACATCATCACGATGGCCTCGCTCATCTGCCGGCTTCCTGGTATTATTGGCTGGACCTTTTCACTTTTCCCCGTAGTCTCTTTTCCTTTAGTGGTCTCGGCTGCCTTCCTTCCAGTGGAGCAGTTGGCTTCCAGGAGAGCAGGAACCCAAGCCTCCAGACAACTTTAAGGCCTTACTGCAGGAGTAGCACAAGATCACTTCATCACATGTTGTTGATCAAAGCATGTCATAAAGCTAGCCAATTCAGTGAAGGGGAAACAGATTGTAGCTCTTGATGAGAGGGATAGTAAAGAATTTACTGCCTTTTTAAATCCAACACAATGTATGGATTGCTCTTTTCTCAAAGTATTGTTCTGAAAGTTAAGTGAGATAATGGCTTGTTGTTGTTGTTAGGTACCATCCAGTCAATATCTGACTCATAGCGACCCTGTGTACAACAGGCAAAACACTTTGTCAGTGCTTCTCTGCTATTCCTAGGATTTTCAATGGCGGATTGATTTTTGGGAGTGGGTTGCCCAGTCCTCCTCCCAAGCCTACAGTATCTGGCGCTGGTAGGTGGTCCCCCATCCAAGTACTAACCAGTCCCAACCCTGCTTAGCTTCCAAGATATGACGGGATCGGATGCCACAGTGCTACGACTGCAGGCTGAGATAATGGCAGTAAGTCCTTAATAAATACTAGCTACTTATTACTGTCTCCCATGTCAGCTTGTGGTGCTGTAGGGGTATGCATGTTGCTGTGATGCTGAAAGCTGTGCCACTAGTGTCTGAGAGAGCATCAGGGCCACCCATGATGGACAGGTGTCAACTGAGCTTCCAGACAAAGACAGACTAGGAAGAAGGACCTGGCAGCCCACTCCTGAAACAATGAGCCATTAAAAACCCTATGAGTAGCAGAGAAGCACAGTCAAATATAGTGCCAGGAAATGAGCCCCCCAGGTTGATAGGCATTCAGAACAGGACTGGGGAAGAGCTTCCCTCAAAGAAGAATCAAACTTAATGATGGGAATGGAGAAAAGCCCCTGGGACTTCCATTTGCTAATGTGGCACAATTCAAAGTGAGAAGAAACACAGTGGCTGCAACAGTGGGTTTAAACATTTAAAAGATTATGGGCATGGCACAGTGTGAGGTAGTGTTTCATGTTATTGTATATAGGGTCACTATGACCCAGATCCAACTCGACAGCACCTAACAACAACAACCTTATTACTGTTATACAGTATCGAACCAGTCGGAAACCAATCAGCTTTGCCATCTATTCCTGGACCAGTCAGTTACCCTGGCTGGCTCTTGGTTCCTTCTTGGTTGCTCTGTTTCTAGCTACATGGAACTGTTGCCAAAAGAGATACCCTGATAAAGACACTAATGGCAAATATGTGTTGATGGTGTTCACAAGGTGCCAAGAACTGTTTAAGCATTTTACTTATGTTTCATTGCAAACCTATAGGTATTAGAATTAAGCTTATTTTGCAGACAAACTAATGAGGCCTAAACCAGGAAAGGAGGCTGCCAAGAGCCACATGCCTAGTAAGGAGTGGGGCTAGAATTCAAATATATAAACCAGGCAACCTGACTTATTCCAGAAACTACCTTTATTTGGGCTTTCTGAGTAAGTGAGCTTATAGAATTAATGAGTTACATCACTCTAAGACCTCTTCCTGTAGAGTTGTACAATGCTTCATGTACAAAATATCATTGTTGATAGAACTTAGTTTCTTGGTAAAAATGCAAAGTTGAGAAATGGAATTCAGTAGGATTGCTTGCTTTAAACATGGACAGAAGAATTCAAAACCAAGCTTGCTGCACATTGGCTAATACCCTATCTTTCACTAAAATGGGGAAGAAATACCTGATATGAGGTTACATTTTCCATTTGAGATGCTCAACATTGGCTCATATTTCCATCCCTTCTCCATAACCCCAACTATTTTCTGCAAAATGGGGATATTAGCAATTAGCTAAGATTGAAATGCCAAAATGCCACTACCACTGGCATTTTGATCGGAGATGAAAGTCTGTACAAATGCCAGATAGTCTTGTTTTAAATTAATCATTATTATTAGGTACCCTGATTCATTGTGAGAAAGACTTAATTACTGCGTGCATCATCTCCTCTGATGCAGTTCTTTTTGAAATGTCTCAGACAGTAAGTCACGCTGTCCCCAAACCACTCACAGTCTAAGAAGATCTTGGATTTTCTGCCAGCATGGCTCGCCTCCTACCTCTCTGTGAAATAAAAAAGGAAGATGGAAAAGGAAAATTCTCTGTACCATCTCGCATCCTGCTTTCTGGTCCGATAATGGGGAGCCATGGGGCAGAAGCAGGGAACGTGAAAAGCACCCACACGTCTCAGATCCTGATGTAGTTCATTTATATAACATCATTTCACCCAACCCTAAAGAGTCCATTCATCTGATTTGTACTCTGGGAGGCCTGGGTGAAGGTGGGAGTGTGGCTTTGAGTCAGGAGACCAGGATTAGAGCATGGAGGCCCCCACGAACTAGTTGTCTCATCCTTAACAAGTTGCTTTGTCTCTCCAAGCTTATCTTCCTCGTCTGTCAAGTCAAATGAAGGTTATGGAATAGATGATCTCTAAAAATCCTTCCAGCTCTACAGTTCTATTCTGGGTCTGTCTGCACCTGCAGACAGCAATGTGGGGGCAGGAGAGGCACTAGGGAGGGTGACAAATGTAGCCAAGGGAATAAAACACTTTCACCTGGAGTAGCCTCGTGCTCTCATGCGCGTTGTGTAGTACAGGCTTGTCTGGGATCACTCAAATAATTGACTGAATCTCCTCCTTTCTTTGCCGGTGGACACACAGCTTTAGTTTTTCTGGGAGCAGCAGCTGCTTTGCTGGAATTTCTATCCCAAGGCTTCCGATCTCCACTGTGTCCTCTCTGAAACCTGTCATGTTTTTTCTGGATGGATGGCCACAGAATTTTAATCCAGTCACAAAGAGAGAGACAGAGACAGAGAGTCAGAGACAGAGAGAGAGCAAGAAGAAAAGAGAAGAGGAAAGGAAAAGAAAGAAAAGAAAGAAAAAGTACTGCAAATAACAAAAGGCAAACTGGGGTTATAGGTTGGCTGATTTTTATTTAATTTGGTTACTTCAAGGACTTGGAGACCAGAAGAACATCTGTCAACAGCATCCATTGTGCTGCCAACCTGGACCCACAATTAGAGCCAGTGAGTCCCCTTAGTTGTCATGTTTGCCCTTGAAGATACAGAAGGAGCTTTAGGGGCCTCCTGAGTCCTGTCCCAGGTCTTGACATCACCAGACTCTTGATGATGTCTGCTTAATTTAATGCAGTATTTTCTTAGATGCTTCCATTTTTCTTCCTTTTCCCAACAATCATTTACATTTCCAGTAAGTAGTGGTTGTAGCCCTGTGGCACCCATCCCGTCAGATCTCGGAAGCTAAGCAGGGCTGGGCCTGGTTAGTACTGGGATGTGAGACCGCATGGGAACACCATGTGTTTGCTGTACGCTTGGGAGATGGACCGGCAACCCACTCCCAAAAACCAATCCGCCATTGAAAAGCCTATAAACAGCAGAGAAGCACTGACAATAGTGTTTCCCCTGTTGTATGTAGGGTCCATACGAGTTGGATACCTGCTCGAGGGCACCTAACAACAACAGTAGTTGTGAGAGAGTGTCTCAACCCTCAAGAAGCTAAGTGGAGCCCCTCAACTTTAAAAGGTGCAGTTCTCCAACTGTAACCTGCAGCTAGAAATGTGGATTCCTGGATATTGCACTCTGCGATCTTAATCTAGCAAGTCAGAGACTCAGAAAACTGACTTCACTCACCCCAGATCAGCTTAATGAGGAAGGGTGATGGACTCTTAAGAAATACTCCTGGCTAGAAATAAATAGCATTGCCAGAAAGAAGAACTTCATGTTTCTTCTGCTATTTCACGTCTCTTGGACAAAACAGATGAAAATTGACGCCTAGTAATCAAGACTTCGGACATTAGGGTCATCGCTCTGTGTCTCTTTGATGCACCCCATAGTCACCTGGAGATTTAGGAAACTCAAAGCAGGGAGGAGTTTTGGAACTAAAACAAGGGCAGCGCCCTAAGGACTTGGTAAAGAGGAGCAGCAATAGCTTTGAAGTCAGGCAGAACTGAGCTCCAACCCTGCACTTCCCGACCATGTGACTTGGGCTCCTTATGGGACCTCCCTGAAGTTCCCTTCTTGTTAGTTCCAAGGCTGGGATATTGCCACCTCCTCCAGGAAAGGGCTAAAAAGATTAAATGAGCTTATACAGCCAATAACTGAGTGTTCAATAGGATTTCTACTTAGAACAAAATAAGCCACTACAGTCCCTTAGGAGGAACGGAGGGCAGAAGCCCCCTCTCCAAACACCTAGAAGAAGAAGAGGCGCGCGGGGGGTGGGGGTGGGGGCTGGCCATTTTTATTTAAAAGAAAAAAAGACTTCCCTCCAGGCCGTTTACTTGGCGCCACAGCTGTCCGAGTGGGTTTCGAAGGCTGCAAGGTGTTGGAGAAAATCAGGAGGTGGTAGAGCGGGTGTGGTTAAGGACCCAGGGCCACCCCAGGGGGCCCTATGCCTCCAGGGCAGTAGTGTGGGACTCAACGCAGACCAAAGAGCTCCTCACCCAACATTCTCCAGCCCAACGCACTCTGCTACCCCGTGGCAGGGAAGAGCTCTTGGGCCCGAATTCAGGACCCTCACCCCCAGGACCCTCACCGTCAGGCTGAGCTCTGCAGGGAAGCAGGACTCCAGTGGGGAGCGCCCAAATCCCAGAGGACCCACCCTAGACGGGATGATGGGCTCCGAGACCATCGGCAGCACTTCGCGACCGCTTGGCCGAAAGGGGAGCGAAGCCCTCGGGGCCTCGAGGCTCCCGTCTACGTTTGGGCATCGCGGGAAGAGACCAGAAAGTTGGCTGGATTTTGTCTACACTCCCACTGTCCGTGTTCCGAAGCGCGCCGCCCCGAGGGCCCTTGTTCCTCTGCGCGGCCTCCCGCCCGCGCCGGGCCGCGCGGTGGGAGCGGGCTTCAAAGGCACTTTCCACCCGGCCGCCAGGGAGGCGTCGGGCCTCGCTGGCTGCGCCTGCGGTGGGCACAACCAAGGGACCCTAGGGGCTGCTGAGGACCTGGGAAACGCGCTGCCCGGCGGAGAGCGCAGCTGGGAAAATCCCCACCGCTCCCTCTGAGCTCCCCCCAATAATGTAAAGTAAAAGCTAAGGCAGACGCCCCCCAAACGGCCCCGAGCGTGGGATCCCCGAAAGGGCTGGGCCCGGCGGGGCGGGGAGGACGCAGACCCGCTCGGCAGCCCCCTGCCCCCGGGCGGAGGCTGGGAGGCGACCGAGGGGCTGTGGCGCGGGGGGGGCGCGCCCGAGCCCTTTGGGGCCCGCCACACCCCCACACCCACCGCAGGCCTCCCGCTCCCTCCCTGCCTCCCAGCCGCTCGCCGCGACCCCCGCCCCCCGACCGCCTCCGCCCCATTCTTGGAATTGTGTGGAAAAATTCTCAGCCAAACCTCCCACCTCTCCTCCGCCCACCCCGACTCCCTTTAAAAAACCCCCTTTCCTCCGAGGCCCCTGCACTCTTTGTGAATGAGGGCAGGGAACGCGGCCCCTCCCCCGCCCAGGAGCCACGCCAGACCGCCGCACTCAGAGGACTGTTTGTTAATAGTCCAATTAGATAATTGCCATCTTTCACTCCTTTTGCTCCACATTTCCCATAAAGGAATGAATGGGGAGAGCGGCGTGGAGAGGGCTTCTGCCCCGGCAAGGTGACAAGAAGGGCTGGAGCATGCTCCTTGCACAAGGCCATGCGCTTGAATTGAATCATTGTAGCCTAATCAATGCTCTTATTGGATTACTGGCTGTTGCTTTTCTCAAAGATAATGTAGCAGAGACAATGAAATAGCCAGGGGAAAACTTTTTTTTTTTTTTTTTGGAAGCAGATCTCACAGTTGAGATTTTCCTCTCTCTCTCTCTCTCTCTCTCTCTCTCTCTCTCTCTCTCTCTCCATCCCTCCCTCTCTCTCCCTCTCTCTCCCCCTCTCTCTCCTGCTGGACTCTGAGTACAAAGCTGCCCTTTGAATGGGCTGCCTCCGGGCTGCTGGAGGTGCAGGCATGAAAAACAAAAAAAATCCAACTGGAACTAAATGAAGAGAGGTGGCCATTTAAGATGGCTGTCAGCATCGAGGTGTGCTAAGGGGTTGCTTTGGGAGAAAGCTTGGCTTTTTTTTTTTTTTTTTTTTTTTTTTTTTTTTTTTAGTGTGAGGCAGAGACTTTAAGGGGAAACTTTTTCTCCACCCCCCTTCTCGCTCCAGACAGAGGCAACTGCTTTCTTCTGCGTCTGGGTGTTCGAGGGTTAGCTCCCCCCACCCCATTCAGCCCTCTCTGGCGGGTGTGGGGAAAACCCCTCCAGCCAGTATGTAAGCAGGGGGGTCAAAGGCAAAGGGAAAGTTAATAATGCCTGCTAATGGTACTAACAATTCAGGATGAATCTTGTCAAAAGTTTTTCTGGAAGTGTAGGTCTTTGATTGTGTGTTTCCTGAAAGCAAGACCAATCATTTCCGTTGATTCACTGGCTAAACCCCTACTTGATTGGGGACAAGGACAGAAACCATCCATTACGATCTGATATATTATCCAAACAATTTAGTGTATTCATGAGGTAACCGAAACGTGGGGGCTGCGAAATTACCCGTAATCAATTGCAGCAGCGAGTGTGCGTCCCCCCGGGTGCCGGACAACTACAACTCGGCGTCTCGGTGACAGGCAGGAGCCGCAGCATTTCGGAGTTGCGCTGTTCGCTACCTGATCACCCGGCTGGGGACAGTGGACGTGATCAGAGGACGCCAGCGCTGACGAGGAGGCCTCGCCGCTGTTCGCCAGGATCCTGGAGCAGACTGGCTGCTTCCCCGCGAGCGCGCCACTCTCCCGTCGCCGCTGACCAGCCAACGACGGCCGAAGCCGGCCCGCGAGGACGTTCATTCTTGCCGCCTGCCTTCCGCCCCACCAAACTTAGGGGCTGCGTTGGAGGGGGTTTGTCCCCCTTTGCCTCTTTTTTCCCCTCCTACCCCCTTTTCTTCTTTTTTCTTTTTTTCTTTTTCTTTTTTCTTTTTTCCTTTTCTTTCTGTTGTTTTGCCTATGTTCGGGAAACCAGACAAAATGGACGTCCGGTGCCACTCGGACACCGAGGCCGCCCGGGTCTCCAAGAACGCGCACAAGGAGAGCCGGGAGATCAAGGGCGCAGAGGGGAACCTCCCGGCTGCCTTCCTTAAGGAGCCGCAGGGCGCCTTTGCGGCGTCTGGCGCTGCGGAAGATTGTAACAAAAGTAAATCCAATTCCGCAGCCGATCCGGATTACTGCCGCAGGATCCTGGTCCGAGGTAGGGATGGCCAGGGCTGCTGGGCGCGTTCTTTGCGGGCAAGTCTGGGACCGTAGCCGCGCGTCCCGCCGCCGGCCGGGGCCGATGGGGAGGGGTGCCCGCTGGGACTTGGGAGAAAGTTGCTGGCCCTCCCCGCGCCGGATCCCGCCGGCCGCCGCTGGAGACCCGAGCCTGGGGCTCACCAGCGCGCGCTCTCCAGGGGCCTCGGCCCTCCACGCTGCTAGGGGGTCCGCCGGCCAGGCTGCGGGAGGAGCCCAGAAGCTGTGCAGACCCGGCAGGCCACCGGGCTGAGGCCTTGGACCCGACAAAAGAGCAGGGACCTCCAGGAGGACCTGGGCATGCCCTACGGGCTGGGGGACCTGCTGGGAGGCGGCCTACGGGCTCCTGCGCCCGGGCGGGATGGGCGCACCCAAGGGAGCGCTGTCACGAAAGAGCAGCCGCCGAGGCGGGCTACAGCCCCGCCAGTGGGCGCGCGGGGCCGAGGGCCCTAGCGCTGCGCTCCAGGCCTGGCCGCCGCTGCCGGGGAAAGCGGCCGAGCTGGTTTGCTGGGCTGCTGGTGCTGCGTTACTGCTTGGCTTGGTCTCGCTTGGGGCGCGGCGTGCGCTCAGCCCGGGCAGCTGCGGCGGCGAGGCCGGGACTCAACCCGGCGCCTCCCCCGCCAGCAGATAGCCAGGCCCTGTTGGCCGGGACTCCGTCCCTCCTCCTTCCGCCGCCGGGGCTCCGGCGGCCCGGAGACCCTGGGTTGGGGGTGGGGACGCTGGAGCGCGGGCTGCTCAACAGCCCGTGGCCCCGCAGGACCAGGGCTGGTCAGTAAGGGCTCCCTCGGGCTACAGGGCGGGGACCAGGATCGCGTAGCTCAGGCACCCTAGGCCTCAAAGAACGTCCGCCTATCTGTAATTGATTTTTTTCTCCCCTGTTTGGAGGGCTCTACAAAGACAAAGTCCGGTCCCTCCTCCTGTCCCTGGTGTGAAGTTAGCAGCCCACAGACACACAGGGTCTTTGCTTCCCAGCTGTGCGTCCCTCCCCCGCCCCCTCTCCCAGGCAGGCTGTTGGGGACTGTGTCCCCAAGCCAGCGCGGGCCAAGGAGGCGGAGGGAGACAGGAGGGTTCTGGTGGCTGACATCTCCCTTCCCTAGATGCCAAGGGGTCCATCCGAGAGATCATCCTGCCCAAGGGCTTGGACCTGGACCGGCCCAAGAGGACGCGCACGTCCTTCACGGCGGAGCAGCTCTACCGGCTGGAGATGGAGTTCCAGCGCTGCCAATACGTCGTGGGCCGCGAGAGGACAGAGCTCGCCAGGCAGCTCAACCTCTCCGAGACCCAGGTACTTGGCGGCCAGGCTGCACATAGTTCCGCACCAGACTCTCCCGACCCACACACAACATCACCCTTTGTCTGCTCTTCCTGTCTATTCTGGCTTTGGGCAGAGCCTACTTGGGGAGATGGCATGGATGGGGAAGAAAGGTCTAAGGCTACCTCATCTTCCTTAGCTGCCCTTCTCCCCCCCCCCCATCCCACCTTGGCCTGGCCCAAAAGGCCCCAAATCCTGTGCTTTTGGAATTTTTATTGGTTCTGGGGCTTGAGAATTTTGGATGGCTTCTTTTCTCCAATGAACTGACTCTGTCCATTTTGAGACACCTCCTTTGGGCCAGATTCCCAGTAACAACTCCCTTTTGGGGGGCTCCCAGCTTTACACAGCACTCACGGCCATTCTGCAGGAAGTGGGATTAGAAAGGTGTGGAACTTCCAGAGACCTACCTGTCCAGATCCAGCTGTCCTGACCCCTAAGCAGGGCTGTCCCTGGTTTTGCGCTGGACCCAGCCAGGAGCATCACTATGGCATCCTAGGAGGCCCCATTCTCAGTGCCAGTGGTGTGAAGGATGGGAATGGTAGCAGATGGGGGGGGGGGAGCCAGCACTGCCAATTTGTGTTCTTTAGATCTTTTCCTTACATTAAATCGAACATACGCCCACGGAGCTTGCCATGTGAGCTTTGGGCCCAGAGTCACCATAGGATTGAGAGTTTTGCCCTGTGGAGGCCCTATGGGGGCTGACCAGGACATGCCAGTTTGGCCTAGGTAAAGCGGTCTTCTCTCTGAGGATTGGGTCTCTTTCCTTATGCCCAGCTCTGAATTAAGCGGGGAACGTTTCAGGCATGGAATCTGGGCTGAATGCTGAGGACCGAGGACAGATGGGATGTTCTTTCTGAGTTTGAATTGGCATAGTAACTTTTCCTATTCTCTCTTGATACCATCCCTTTTAGTTTCAAAATCTAGACACAATGGCCTTCCCGTATAGCTGTCACACTCCACTGGCGGTTACTGCTGGGCCAGAAGGGGAAGTTAGGGGAGGTTGTTGGAAAGTAGCATTTAGTCTACCTCAGCTACTGTCTTTCTCCCATGATTCCAAACTTCCTAATGGAGAGCAGCAGGAGTGATAAATTAAGAGTATCATTCAGACCCTCCAATCCAGCTGGCGGTGAGAGGAGGTGGAGAAAGCGTGGCCTATAAAGTCCATGCACATTATTCCTTCTGTAGCCTTCTTCCCTGCTTGCTGCTGGTTCATGGTCAAGTCTTGCAGTCTTCAACAGGACTAGCACTTTGGGCCTAAATTTGAGCGCATTCAGCCAGAAGCCTGGGTCCTGCAGGGCTGAGAAACTCTTTCATACCCACTCCACTTGCCACTGAGCATCCTACAGGCCTCACCCCCTCTACCAGAAATTCAGGCTCTCAGGCGGAGCGGATTCTCACATTTGCGCCCCAAATCCTCGCTACGAGTAGCGCAGCGGCCCAGGGATATCCCTTCTGGCCTTCGAGTTAGTGTCGTGAACATTTTTATTACTTTGTTTTTGTACGAGCGCTGGCCCGGGCCTGCTTCGATGACCCGGAAGCGCACCCCAGTGGAGTTGTACCCCCTAGTGGAGGCGCCCGCTTCCAGAGCAGCCCCCGGGCCCCACTTTCTCCGGCTGCGGGGTGGGGCCGCGGCTAGGGCTGGGGCCTGGTAGCCTGGCGCCCCGGGAGCGCGCTCCTTTTGACGTTCGTCTTCCCTGTCCCTCTCTCCTACCCTCCCGCGCCCCTGCACGCAGGTGAAGGTCTGGTTCCAGAACCGGCGCACCAAGCAGAAGAAGGACCAGGGCAAGGACTCGGAGCTGCGCTCGGTGGTGTCGGAGACCGCGGCCACGTGCAGCGTCCTGCGGCTGCTGGAGCAGGGCCGCCTGCTGTCGCCGCCCGGCCTGCCTGCGCTGCTGCCGCCGTGCGCTACGGGCGCCCTCGGCTCGGCCTTGCGCGGGCCCAGCCTCCCGGCGCTGGGGGCCGGCGCTGCCGCGGGCTCAGCTGCCGCCGCCGCCGCCGCTGCTGCCGCTGCCGCCGCCCCGGGCCCCGCGGGCGCCGCGTCTCAGCACCCGCCAGCCGTGGGCGGCGCGCCGGGCCCGGGCCCCGCAGGCCCCGGGGGACTGCACGCAGGAGCGCCAGCCGCGGGCCATGGCCTCTTCAGCTTGCCGGTGCCCTCACTGCTCGGCTCTGTCGCCAGCCGCCTGTCCTCCGCCCCGTTGACAATGGCTGGTTCGCTAGCTGGGAATTTGCAAGAACTCTCCGCCCGGTACCTGAGCTCCTCGGCCTTCGAGCCTTACTCCCGGACCAACAATAAAGAAGGGGCCGAGAAAAAAGCGCTGGACTGATTTCAAGTGTTTCCCAGTATTTATATTTATAGTATCTATTGTGGTGATATTTATGGACTTACGCGCGCTAGGCGCTCGGGGCTCCTGCACTGGCCTCCGGGCTCCCACTAGGCCTCTGACCGCTCCTTCCCCACCAGGCTTAACTACCAATTTCATCTCATCTGTGCTATTTTTTTTCCCCCGCCTACTCTTCCTTCGGGTCTCCAACGCTCCCCCAACTTCCTTCTGTATCCAGGAGCGATCCAAAGAATTGGGGGGAAATGCCCGAATTAGCCAACTGATGCCCCAACCAGTGTCAGCCCTAGAGGGGAAAGACTGGTTCTAAGTCTACCGCACGGGACACCTGCTCTAGATCCTGCGGCTGCCGCCGCTGCGGATGATTCCTAGGACAGCTGCACGCAGACCCCAGGGGCTGTCAAGGCTGTAGGTCTCTTTAGACCACAAGGAAGGATATTCCTTCCTCTTGTCAGAGAAACTAGGGCTTTTTGGAGACCCTGGGCCCTACTTTGCGGACCTCTCTGGATAGTGAGTGTGCAGCCAACTTCCTGGCGGGACAAATCCTGCGGAGTTTCCTGCCCTTTGGGGCTCTTTTCCTATCACAGCCTCCTCTACCCCAGGAAAAGATAAACCAAAAATGGTAGGGCAACAGTCATAATAAATTTGATCGAATCAGCAGTAAATAAGAGTATTAACTATTAAATAAAACCAGATGAAGTGGAACTCGTAATGATGGAGTTTGGAAGGCGTAAAAAAATCAAGATGGAGCAAGCTCTACCGGGCGATGCAAAATTAAATTTCCGGGCGTTGTGACTTTAGAAAGCAATTTGAAGGGGAAAAGCCAAGGCCACTAATGAAATAATATTCAGAATCTTTTCTCCCAGGCCGTCCGGGATGGTGGCCGACAGCTTCCCGCTCCTCCGGGAGAGAGCGGAGAGCGGCGGCCGGGGCCAGTCACCCTGGCGAGGCCCTTCAGCGCACCGTCTCCCAGACGCGTGGCTCAGGGCAGAATTGTTGGGTTTGGAAACGAATCAACGCTCCCTTGCCTCCTCTGCCAAACTCCTAGATTCAAAAACCTTTCAAGCATGCTGGGAACGCAGGCATTTCAGAGTAGTTCTTTGCGGAAGGGGAGGTAGGGACGCAGCCGGGACGGCCAGGCGGTCTGGCCTTCTTGGTTAGTAGTAGGGGGTTTGGCCTGCCTGGTAGGAAAAGCATCCTCTCTCTACAGCTCCCCAACCCCAGGGTTTCAGTGGTCCCAAGTCAGAATCCTGACCGCCAAGCCGGGTCGGCCTCACCCCTTACCCTGCACAGCAACCACAGCCCCACAGGCGCGGCCAGCAGCGTTTTAACCAAAATCCCAGAACCAGACCGCGAGGTGCCGCAGTGTGTAGAATGTACTCGTCCACCCCAAGCAAGCGCAAAACATTTTTTTAAAATAGTAACTTTATTGTAAATTATTTACGTCGGAAGCTTTTTTTCCTTTTCCTTTGTTTTCTTTCTTTCCTTTTTTTTTTTTTTTTAAAGGCAAATAGTGAAGAAAATAATGAACTATTCCAACGCGGGTAGGTGACCCTGAATCCTGGCTACTAACTTTGTTCTGAATGTTTTGGATATTTGGATGTTTTGTATTTATGTGGTGAGAGTGAAATATATATATCTATGACGATAAGTGAGGTGTATTTTTGTCTTATATTTGAAGGATTAAAAAAAAAAGGAAGAAGAAAAAGAAGAAAGATCCAGCAAATGACGAGTCTCCTGGGGCAGAGGGTGGCTGCCCCTCAGTGCACTGGTATCCTGAGCTCCTGGGATGAGGTGTGGGGCGAATCTCGGTCCCCGAGAGGCAGAAATGCCTGGCTAGGATGGTATCGTCCACTTTCCTGAGTGTCTCGCTCCATGTTGTCCTGTCTATGCTGTCGGTCCCTCAGGCCCTCCCCCTGGTCTTGCTGTATTTAGGAACTTGTTTCAAAATATCCGACAGTCCCTGCTGCCTAACGCTCTCCGTTTCTAGAGTTTTCCAGCTGCAACCTGCTTTGGCGATTTTGTGCCATCACGGCCCTGCCCGAGACAGGCAAGATTTTCTTTTCCTCTGACTTAGAACAACTCTTTCCGCTGTCAAACAGAAACTCGGAGGGAGCAAGAGGATAAGGTAGCTGTGAATTCCTGGAAGAAGACCTCTCCCTCCTTCCGGCCCTAGGACGTGCGTGGTAGTGCGGGATGGAGACGCTGCACACAGGACTGCGGGGAAGTCAGGAGGGCCCAGAAGCCAGCTGACTCCCGGACACGCTCCCCGCAAGGCTGTGCGGCCCGGAGCACAGCGTGAGGGGTGGGCACAGGGGCTTTGTCCCCCTCCTGTGGCATCCGCACCCCTGCGCCTGGTTGGGGGCCTGCAGTTCCCTAGTGGCACCAGCACAAACCAGGCCCATCGACCTCAATGTGTGTGCTGTGCTGTGCCATGCCCCGCAGTTCCGGGCAGCCGAAGGGAGGCGGCGGCTCGAGGTGGGCTGAGTTGGGGTGCTGTGGGACTGGAGCGGTCCCTTTGAGCTGGAGGTTTTGCTAAGATCAGAGCAGCGGCCCTCACGCAATTCATTTTTGTTTTTCAAAGTCGCTACACATCCCTCAACTTCGCTGTTCTTAAACGACCCTCTCCCCGACTCCCACCTTCCTTTTCTGCTCTCTTCTCCTGGGCTCCAGGCTTGCAGACTCTGGCTTCCTGTAAGGATCTCCACCCCTAGTTTCTTCCCTTCTGCTTACTTCTCCCCATCTCTGTGCCTCTCACCTCTCTCTCTCTCTCTCTCTCTCTCTCTCTCTCTCTCTCTCGGATTTCTTCCTCCTGCTGCACCACTGCCCCAAGGCTAAGGCTATGGGTCACTGTGGCTGTGGTTTCAAGGCCGGTGGCTGGGGCCCTCCAGGGACAAGAAGGGAGGGAGAAGGTGGCATAATTTGATGGAACAAAAGAGAGCACAAAATTTCAGCTTTAGGGTCCCCACCAAACTCAGCCTCCTCTCCCAGAAGCAGCCCTGGAGTTTACCAAGCAGACCCCTCCTTCCAGCTGCTTGCACCTCCCCTCTTGCCTTCTTCTCCCTAAAAGGGGTAGTACCCCTCACCCATTGCCCCTCTGCTTCCACATCCCTTCCCTCCCTGGCTTTAGGCAGAGCTGCTGAACTCCACACCTGTCATTCAGGGAGTCAATTGTTCTTAAAGAGCCTCTTCTGCCCAGAAAAAGAATCATAATTTTAATTAAAAAACATTTCTGGAGACAATTCATTTAATTTTATTGCCTATCTTCCCCTCCCTCCCACCTCCATTTCCTAAGGGCCTCCAGCAAGCTGCGTTGATTTCTAGAGCCTCTGGTGAGGCTTCTGGTCTCTAACTGGAGCCCCCGGGGGCCAGCGGGGGAGGCAGGTGGCTTCTGTGGCAACAGCTGGCTCTGCCTGGGAGAAGGTGGGAGGGCTCTTGGGAGTCTGAGAAACAGCTGGGGCTGGGGGTTCTAAGAGGAATCTCATGCTCAGGTCTACACAAAGCAACATCTGAGTTATTTCAGAGCAGAAAAGGAAAGGAAAGGGACCGGGCCACCAAACCCCTGTGTGTTCAGTGGTCAGGTTTGAGAAGGACGTGGGAAGTCGCTCCGGGAGCTGAACTGTGACACCTGCTCATATCCACCCGCACAGTCCCCTTAACCCTGAGCCCCAGTGTGTTCCTGACAGGTAGCATTTAGCTGCTCTTTGTGGTTTACAAACAACATTTCACACACACCATTCTTCTATTCCTAATGGGGGCTTCGGGAGGTTCCGCCCCATTTTAAAGATCCACACACAGGATTGGAGCAAGTGACTTGCTCAAAACTGCATGGCAAGGCAGAACCACAAGATTAGAGGCTCCCCCTAGGGCCAAGCCCTCCTCTTTTGGTTCCTTTCTCCCTCTGTCCTTCCTCCTCCTTCCTCCCACCCTTCCCCCTTCCCTCCCTCCTTCCTTCCTTCCTTTCTCTCCTCTCTCCTTCCTTTCCCTCCTCCCCTCCCTCTCTCCCTGTCCGTGGTATCTTGCTCAAGCTATCTGAACTCCTTAAGGTATTGCCATCTGTGTCTGCTAACTCCCATCCCCAGCCTTCTTTCTACTATGACAGTTGCTGAGACTCACTTGGTGAGGGGTCTGATTTCTCCCTTATTCCTGGGTTTATTTGTCTGCCAGTATCCCAAGATTTCCTCTACTTCCCTCCAGCATGGCACCTTTAAAACCCTTTCCTGCTTTATTCTTGTTGTTGTTGTTGTTAGGTGCCCTGGAGTCAGTATCCAACTCATAGCGACCCTCATAGGGTTTTCAAAGGCGACTGTTTTCAGGATTGTCTTGGGAGTGGATTGCCAGGCCCTTCTCCCATTTTTGCGGTGCTGGGAATTGAACTTGAGAGCTCAGAGACTGCAGTGCAGCGCTCTACCAACTGAGCTAAATCCCAGCCCATTGCTTTGATCTTACACTTGCTTATTTTTTAAAAAATTCAGTTATAACATCCATGAGGTAAAGCACATGAAGCTTAAGTGTACATGTTGGCAAATATTTACAAACACACTCGAATCGTTCCAATGAAACTCTTTTACTTCTCTCTCTTCTTCTGCCCCCTGATGACACGTTCTTTTTCTGATTGCAAAGAGACAGTATCTCACTGGTGAGCTGTTAGTCCATAGAAAGCCTTTCTTGGAGGTTTTTCTAAGGTTCTGTGAAGGATTTACAAATCATATGCCTCTTCCAGCCCCCTCACATCTTGACTGTGACTTAATTAAACAGCTGATCAGAATTTAAAAACTTGCTAGGTCAAGCTTTTTCAAGACATAATCCAAACACCTGCTGCTCTCAGAATCACCTGGAAGCTGTTTTAAATGCAGATTCCTTAGCCTCAGCCTCCCTGAGGAGTCAGCTCAGTAGTGTGTATTTGAACAAATTTCCAAAGTGATTCTTACCTAGCTAACAATCGAGAGCTACCGCACTAAATGACAAACTCCTCAAACGCAGCAGCCTCCAGCATCTGACCAGGGCCTGGCATCTGGTAAGAGTACAATGAATGTTTGTTAAACAAATGAATCCAATTTTTCTGACTCAGTGTAAAGTTTCTTGGGCCACAACATCCTATTATAGTTTCACACCATTTTATTTTTTTGGCGCTACTGGGGGTTGAACCCAGGGCCTCCCGCTTGTATGCTCTGCAAGTGCTGGACCACTGAGTTGTACCCCCAGCCCATTTTTTTTTTAACTTTTTGGGACAGGGTCTTGCTAAGTTACACAGACTGCCTCTGGTCTCGAACTTGCGATCCTCCTGCCTCTGCCTCCCTAGCCCCTGGGATTACAGGCGTGTGCCACCGTGCCTGGCCGTTTCACACCATTTTTACAGTGGAAAATCTTTATAATTCATAGTCTTTTCCTTCCATGTTTCGTTTTGATGGAGGAGGAGAGGTAAGAGGGATGGACTTTGCTGGTGTCCCAGGTCTCAGGGAAAGTGTTTTCTAAACTTAGCTTGGGCCACCTTGCTGGACAGGCTGCGGCTCTGCTTCAGAGGCTGTGGTTTGGGGAGGGCAGGAGGTGAAAGTGTCAGGGGTGCTGAAAGGCACCCCGATGCCCCTCCTCCTTGATGGGATCTGAAAGCTTGTGCTGGAGGGACATGGACGCTGTGGATGAGCAAGACCACCAGGCCCACAGAACCTGCCACGGGGTACACGTGGATGCAGAAAATTACTTGGGTAGGCTCTGACGTATAGTTAATATGACACACATTTTCCATCATGATGTGCATTTGCTTATCCTCTTGCTCTGTGGGGGTTTTGTTTGTTTGCCTTGTTTTATTTTACAGTGCTGGGAATCAAAGCAGGGCCTCCCATGTGCTAGGCAAACATTCTTATTACTGAGATACATTCTAGCCTCCCTTTTTACCCAGAAAACAGAAAGTATTGTTCTATGTGGTAGTGTTGTATCCATTCTTAGAAATAAATCACATCATATATATATATATATATATATATATATATATATTAGACATAATTTTATATAAAAAGGTTTTCTTCATATAAAAACTTCATATGAAAAAATTCCACTAAATATTTAATGTTGTTTTGTTGTTAGGTGCCGTCGAGTCGGTATCTGACTTATAGCGACCCTACACATAATAGGTGAAACACTGCTTCAGTCCTTCTCTGCTGTTCATGCAGTTTTCAATGGCACATAGATTTTTGGGAGTGGGTTGCCAGGTGGGTCTCCCAAGCCTGTAGCACCTGGCATTCCCAGGTGGTCTCCCATCCAAGTACTAACCAGACCTGACCCTGCTTAGTTTCCGAGATCTAACAGGATCAGTCACCATAGGGCTACGGCTGTGGGCATCAATTAAGCATGTAAAAATGTACACAGCAAAAATCATGTACACATTCCTTGGTATCTTGCAAGACCAAGGATTCTAGTTTGGTACACAGAGGAAAAACAGTTCATCTTAATGAGTACTAGTGGTGGGCTCTGGGGTGAGAGTGACTTTGGGTTCAAATCACGGGTCTGCCACTTAATAGTGTAATCTCGGATAAAGTACCCAGCTGGTGTTCTAAGCTTATTTCCAAGTATGTCAAATGAAAACAATAATTCCTAGAATTGTCATGAGTATCTAATTGGATAAGGCATGTAAAGCTTCTAGTGCAATCCTAGTATAAAGGATACATTCAAATACAAGCCAGTTATTATAAGATTGTGTCAGGACGATAGCTCATGATCTGAGACACTCTCTGGGCCTCAGTTCCTCATATGTGGAATGAGAGGGTTGGTCTAAAATTTGCTCAGGAAGTACTTGGAACATGGTTGAGCCAGTCACAATAGATTTTAATCCACCTGCCTTTACACTGGGTACAACAGCCACTGGTAAGCATAGCATTTTGATCAAAATGAAAAATTTGTATTTTAATGGCTTGGCAGACAGACTTCAGCTACAGACCTTAGCTGTCTGTCCTTTGTGGATTGGTTGCTTTATCTGAAGAGAGCCATCTTACCCTAGTCCTGCCCTACTTCCTAGGGTGGTTTTCAGTGAGTGACAGATATGATGATAAGCCTGGTCCTTGCACCCCAACCCTGGGTAGCTTTGCAGGTGCATTTCATCGTCCAAACCCCCCAAAGGGTTGGCTGAGGTTTCTGCTGAGATTCCAACACTGTATGACTTCTTCTGTCCAATGCTGCTTCCTTTCACACTTGGACTTGAAGCGCTCCCTAATAAACCTCATCTGTGCTAATCTGTGGGCTGGGGTTTAGCTCAGTTGGTAGAGTGCCTGCGCTGTGCTCTCTGAGGAGCAAAGTCTGATCCCCAGCACTGCAAAAAGCGGAGAAGGACGTGTCAATCCACTCCTGAAGCAATCCGGAAATGATCAGCCGTTGAAAACCCTACGAGGTTCTCTGAGAGTCGACCTACTCTCGTGGCACCTAACAACAACAACAACAACAACAACAACAACAACTTGGGAATCTCTCGGCTTCCTGGGGGAAGCCAACTTGAATGAGATGGTGTGGGAGGGAGCATGGCAAAGGGAGGAAGCCCCCAAAGCCTTGAGCCCGGAATGATGGAGAGCAAATTGTGGTAGAAGAGCAGGCATGTGGGCAGGCCCTGCAACACCAAGGCAATGACATTTTAATGCACCCTCTGAGGACCCGAGTTCAATCCCCAACACTGCAAAAACAGGAGAAAGACACAGCAGTCCCCAAACAATCAGCCAGTGAAAACCCTATGAGGGTCGCTATGAATCAGACCCGACTCAATGGCACCTAACAACAACAACATCAAGGTGACTGGGAGTCACTGAAAAGTTCTCCCAAGCTGACCATGGGGTCGTTGTAGTTCTGTGTGTTGAAAGCTCTCTCTGGCAGCTCGGGAAGAAGTCCAGAGGAGGTGGTACAGGAACAGCATCACAAGGATTGTGGGACAAAGACCCACTGGTGAGTCCACTCTCCTGGGGACAAGGGAGGAGGAGGGAGGGTGGTGGTGGTGGTGAGGGTCAGCTGGTGCAGAGGCAGCAGAGGTGGAGAAGAGAGATGGGTTCCAGGCATTTTACTGAGATAAAATCAGCCTCTGTTAGAATCAGCCTGGAGGTGTCAGGTGGTGACTCTGATTTCAAGATTGGGTCCAAGTGGAATGTTGAAACCATTTCCCTGGCACCAGAGGGGGAATTATATGTGGAGCCTGGAGCCAGGAAGGGGTTGACAGGGTACCCCACAGAGATAGTGGTGAGTTCCGGCAGAGTCCTCAGACCAGAAGGCAGGGGTCCTATAGACCCCTCATCCCTACCTGCATTCCATTCTCCCCACCGGCAGCTTAATGCCAGACCTCAAAGTCTATCTATTCACCAGCTTTCTCCCCCTTATCTGCACCTCATGACCCCCTAGTTCAGCATTCCTTCCGTCATCCTTGGCCTGCCAGAAACCTCCCCTTTGCTTACAGAATAGAGATCTTTAGCTTGGTATTTGTATTTGTTTGCTGCAGTTTTTGTGAGGGGTCACTGAGTTATTGGCTGTGGAGCACATGACACAAAATAGCAAACTGGGAGAATGAATGAGATATAATTGCAACAGTTTGGTGTTTTCAGGGCATTTTTATGCACACACACACACACACACGCACTCACACACACGCACTCACACACACTCATGCATGTTCACATTATAAGGTGCTTGCTTTTCCTCACATAAATAGGTTCATCCTATACATATTGCTTTGTGAGGTTTTCATTTAATTGGGTCTTAGAGATCTTATGTCACTGCTCCTAGAAATACTCTGTTAAACACGATGTAGCACTGTATAGTATTGGTGTATAATAACTTATTTAGCTATTCACTTATTGATGTATATTTGTTCACCTCCTCCTTTTTAACCTTTGTATACATATTTCTGAGAACGTTCTTGTATTTTCCTGTACATATACCAATATTCCTAAAAGTGCAGTGGTAGGGTCAAAGGATAAATATTTTTTAAATTTAACAGGAACTAATATAAGTTGAATGCATTTAGCTGTGATTGTTGTTGGTGTTGTTAGGTGCTGTCAAGTCGAGTCCTACCCATGACGACCCGATGTACAGCAGATCGAAACACTTCCCAGTTCTGTGCCAGGCACACTACCTTATTTATGTTTAAGCCCATTGTTGCAGACACTGTGTCAATCCATCTGGTGGAGGGTTTTCCTCTTTTTCATTGGCCTGCCACTCTTCCAAACATGATGTCCTTCTCCAGGGATTGATCTCTCCTGACTACATGTGCGAAATATGTAAGATGCAGTCTGGCCATTCTTGCTTTCAAGAAGCACTCTGATTGCATTTCTTCTAGAACAGATCTGTTGGTTAGCTGTGATGCATGCCTATAATCCCGGCAACTCAGGAAGCTAAAGCCAGAGGATGCCAAGTTCGAGGCCAGAGGCAGCCTGAGCAATTTAGAGAGACCCTGTCTCAAAACAAAACATAAAAAAGAGGCTAAGAGTGCATTTCAGTGCTGGAGTACTTGCCTAGCTTGGATAAGGCCTAGCATGTGGATTCAACTCCCAGTACTCCTCCCAAAAAATTGATAATCCTATTCATAATTTTTGAAAACTAGATTAGGTAATTTGCTATCATTCATCTGTTGTTGTTGTTAGGTGCTGTAGAGTTAGGTCCTACTCATAGCTACCCTATGTACACTAAACCAAATACTACCTGACACTGTGCCATGCCCAGGACTATTGTCATGCTTCTCTGCTATTCATAAGGTTTTTGATGGTTGATTGTTTTTTGGGAGTAGGTTGCCAGGTCCTTCTCCCAAGCCTACAGTACCGGGTGTTCCCAGGTGGTCTCCCATCCAAGTACTAACCAGGCCCGATCCTGCTTAGTGTCCAAGATCTGATGCCACAGCAGTACAGCTGCAGCCCCTTCTGTATGCTAACTTCTCAAATAATTGGTGTTGAAAATGCCTATAACATAAATTCCCTAAAGTTATTGCAAAAACAAAGATTGTTCCTTTCCTTTGCTGGATTGACATATATCTTGTAGATAACTTAAGACTTCTTTTAAAAATTAAAGAGATTTATTTTTTAAATGATAAGAAGTCTAATTTTTAAAGTTTGTAACAGAAGAAAGCAGTCCCCTGCTCTGCCCTCATCCTTTTTTTTTTTTTTTTTTTAATTAATTTTTTTCTTTTGTGATCCTGGGAATTGAACCTAGGGACATGCATGCTAGTCCAGCAGTCCACCACAGAGCTTCCTTCCTAACTTATCCTCATCTTAAAAGGCAACTGCCCTAAATTCTTTGGACTATTTTCTTTGACATCTTGTTTCCTTCCATTCATCTCCCTTACATACCCATAGTTCCTCCCTCCAAACATCTCAGTTTAGTTTTAGTATGTTGGGGAGAGTTAAACCAATCTTCAGTATTTACATTATTAAGATAATACAAGCCCTATTCACAGTTAGGCTGTGTACCATATATATTATGAATCCATTGATTTTCTTGTACAACTTTTTTCCCCTAAGTAACACTTGTCTTATTTTTTAAGTTAGTTTTCTGTATTGCTCATTTCACTGCAAACCCTGCCATAAGTGTAAATCTCCTCTCACTAAACTCATACACATCAAATATTCTCCCAGCTCCATGTGTTTGGAGCCATCACTCTTGGTGTTCCCATCTGCTTCAGTTGAGACTGCCGGCTCTCTAGGCCTGTAACACACCACAGCTGTTTTCCTAGAATGTTTCCTCACCATTATTCTAGGCATCATTTTTCTTTCCTGGGCTGGAAATTTTTTTTCCTAGATACTGTGTCTTTCTTTTTGATGATTTACTTTCTTGTTCTGATGGAGCACTTCCTTTAGTAGCTCCTTGAGAAATGGTACAGATATTTTTTTTAAGTTTGTATGTCTTAAAATGCCCTTGTTGTTGGTTGTTGTTGTTAAGTGCCGTCGAGTTGGTATCCCAATTGAAAACCCTCATAGGGTTTTCAATGGCTGACTGTTTCGGGATTGCCTTGGGAGTGGATTGCCAGGTCCTTCTCCCATTTTTGTGGTGCTGGGAATTGAACTCGGGACCTCAGAGACTGCAGTGCAGCGCTCTACCAACTGAGCTAAATCCCAGCCCCAAATAAGAGCTGAAATCAATGATTTAAGCTATCGTCTAAAGAAGATTGCTGTTGTTGTTGTTAGGTGCCGTCAAGTCGGTATCCAACTCATAGTGGCCCTCATAGGGTTTTCAATGGCTGACTGTTTTGGGATTGTTTTGGGAGTGAATTGCCAGGTCCTTCTTCCATTTTTGTGGTGCTGGGAATTGAACTCAGGACGTCAGAGACTGCAGCACAGCGCTCTACAAACTGAGCTAAATCCCAACAACTTATATCCTTGTTACTTGCATAATTGTCTGCCTAAATATAGGAGATACTTCAGTACATTGGGAATACTTGTTCCTTAGTATTTTGAAGACATTGCTTTATTGTCTTCTAGGCTCCAGTGTTCCTATTAAGTCTAATGCTATTGTGATTTGTGATCCATTGTATGTGAATGTTATTTTCTCTCAAAGTTTTTAGGGTCTTTCCTTTTTCCTCAGTATTCTGAAATTTCACAAAATATACCTGTAATTGGTCTTTTTTCCCCCATCCATTGCTTTGGTAGTCAGTGGGCCTTTTCAATTGTAAATTCATGTTTTTGTTGGAAATTTGTCTTGAAATTTTTTTCTGTGGTAATTTATTTCCTTCTTTTTCATGTGGCCTTTTTCCTGGAACTCCTATTATTTTAATGTTGGACTTCAGGGCCAGATCTTCCAATTTTCTTATCTTTCCTTTTCTATTTCTATCACATAATGATTGAGTTAATTGTTGTTGTTCAAAGGCTGATTGTTTTGGGATTGTCTCTGATGTGGATTGCTACAGTCCTTCTCCTATTTCTGCTGTGCTGGCAATTGAATCCAGGACCTCAGAGACTGCAGAGTAGTGCTCTACCAAATGAGCTAAATCCCAGCCCTTGAGTTAATTTGTTATTGTTGTTAGGTGCCCTTGAGTCGGTATCCGACTCATAGCCACCCTCACAGGGTTTTCAATGGCTGACTGTTTCGGGATTGCCTTGGGAGTGGATTGCCAAGTCCTTCTCCCTTGAGTTAATTAGTATGTATAAAACATCTAGGATAATGCCTGGCCAACTTTATCATCTAATATACCTACTAAGATATTCATTTTGGCCATTATATCTTTAATATCCAAGATCTAATTTTCTAAAACTATTCTTTCCAAAGTATCTACTAGTCAATGTATTTAGTTTAAAAATTAAATACAATTAAGTGCTGGGTACCTTGGTACACCCCTGTAATCCCGGGAACTCAGGAGGCTGAGACAGGAGATTTCATGAGGCCTGAGACTGCCTACACAACTTAACAAGACCCTTTCTGAAAATACCAAAGGTGCCCAGAGTACGGTTCAATCCCCTCAGTACTTCAAAACAAACAAACATTTCCTTCATTGTATTAGCCACATTTCAAATGTTCTATAGCCACATGTGGCTACCATTTTAGACAGTACAGATATAGAACATTTCTATCATTGCAGGAAGCTCTATTGGTTAATGTTGCTATAAGTATTCTCCTTAAAAAAAAGTAGTGTCTTGTTTTTGTTCCAAAGATGTGCTATCTTATATCTCTGAGGTTGTTAATGGTAATTTGTTTGAAGTTTCTTCTAAACTCTTCTGATCTGGTAGATTTTTCACACTTATATTAAAGCTAAAACCTGATTGAAGATATCTATGCATGGATGGGGCGTGTTGACTATTCAGAGTGCACAGATGTCTGGCAGGGATGTTTTGAGAAAGATGAATATTAGTACCTTTAGATGCTTTCTTTTATGTCACATTCATCAGAGAAGAATTTTTCAATCTCCCAACTGTCAATATTTCAGCAGCTAAGTGTGGAAAAAGAGGGTGAGAATTTCACTGACCAGTGTGTATATTTTCATTTATTCCTCTTTTACCTTTAGTTGTATTGTATTTTTATTCCTCCAACTTGGAGACTTTCTGGTTCACTATATCCAGAAAATGGGCCTATAGTCTTCTGCTGAGGTGATGGAAGCTAGTCTAGCTATTCAGAGCACAGGGGATGGGATCAAACCAAGAGGTCAACTATCTCTTTTGTATATTTATGTTGTATCCTGCAACCTTGCTGAATTCCTTTATTAGTTTTGATAGTTTATTTAATGGGTTGGAAAGCTGTTTCTTAGTGTTCTAAGATGACTCATGACACTCCATGAAAAACAATGAATATAGTTGGGAATTACTAAAGGATGAAATGAGCTTCTTTTCCTCTCAGTAGAATAGAGACACTACTTTCAGTTAGAGAAATAACTATATTTTATTATGAAATGCTCCATTTTTCTAGTTATTTGGTGAAAACTTCTGCCTTGTTTCTCTAAGACCATGGAAACCTGTGATTATAATATTCTGATAATGATTCAAGAGTCTGTCTCTTCTGTGATCAGCCAGTTGTTTCTTAGGAGAGAGGTATTGGTGACTGAGGAAAATTCTCCACTCAGGATGAGAAAAGACAACAGAGAACTCACTGAAAGTGGGATGGTAATAGGTTTTATTACATACCTTGTACATCTCCAAGGAGAGGATATTCAGTTCTTATTCTTGTTATTCTCACCTAATCTAGGTCATCATCATTGTTCTGCCTGAATTGTTATGAAAATTGCCAATTCATCTCAGTTTTTCTTCCCTATATTCTGCCACCAGATAGAAGCCACAGTGGTGTTTCTCATATGCAGATTGTATAGATGTAGTCAAGTTACTTCTCTGCTTAAAACTCTTTAATAGAAGGATACTGTGGCAGATGCCTGGATCCTAGTGACTCAGGAGGCTGAGGCAAGAGGATTGTGAGTTTGAGGATAGAGGTAGCTTGTGCAACTTGGCAAGAACTTGTCCTAAAATAAAAAATAAAAAAGGGTGCAAGAGGGGCATCTCAGTGGTGGAGCACTTTCCTAGCACATGCAAAGTTTATGAGTTCCACCCACAGTACCAAATAAACAAACAAACAAAACCTCTCCGTTGGTTTCCCATTGATCATAGGACAAGTTCCTTACATGGCGTATGACGTCATTTATGACCAAGCCTTGCTGAGACCTCTCTGTTTCTACACCTGTAAATTTATAGCTTAGTCTTCCTGGACTTCAATGTATTTTTCAGATTATGCACAACTTCTCTCTTTGTCAGGAGAATATTTCACTACTAATTTGCTCCTCCTCGACCCTCACCTGCATCCTGTTCATCTAATGATTTCCAGTCCTCTTTCAGGTCTCAGTTAAATGTCACCCCTCTGACTTTTCAGTATTGAATAGATGCCTTTCTTTGTATTCTCATAGAATCCTATACTTTTCATATCAAATCACTTATGCTTTAATGTAATGATTAGTTTACTTGTCTGTCTTCCCCAATTTTCTGTAAGTTCTACAAGAACAGGGATCACATCTGTATTATTCACCTCAGTTCAACATTAACAGAGTACTTGCAGGTGTTAACATTTATTTATTAAAAAATTATTTATTGCCAGGCATGGTAGCTCACGCCAGTAATCCAAGTGACTGAGGAAACTGAAGCAGGAGGATCACAGGTTCAAGGCCAGAGGTAGCCTGCAAAATTTAGTGAGATCCTGTCTTAAGATAAAAATAAAAAATGAGGTGGCGGTACAGCCCAGTGGTAGAGCACTTTCAGAGTATGTGTGAGGCCTTGGACATTTAACATTTAACCCCCAAGTACTGCAAAGAAAAAATAAAGAAAAATTTACTTTGTGTGTGTGTGTGTGTGTGTGTGTGTGTGTTTTCTCTACGTCCAATGCATATTAGGCACTTTAACATTTGTTGACTGACTAGAACCATACCCCCTATGTATACATGAGAAATTTAGTGAGAAAAGCAAATTGCATCCTGTTCCAAAGATGCAGAATGTGAGGCATGAAGAATGAGTCTGCCAGTGAAGCCACTGTACCTTAAAGTTTGTTTTTTCCGTCCTGGAATACCACTCTACAGATTATGTTTAACTCTTGAATTATACTTATCATTATATGTGTGTACCCCTCAAGCTTTTCTCCTGACCAGGAGTCCTATTTTTTAATCCCCTGAGACCTACTAACTCTGAATTTTTGAGTTGGAAGCCTCAAAACTCCATCTGAACTGTAGCAATTCGTGTAAGCCAGTTCACTTGTCGGGATATTTGGAAAAGCAATTCAGCATGAAGAATCAGGTAGAGGTAATTTGGAATATGGGAAGATGCTGGGTAACCCAAGGTCAGGGGTCATTTATATCATAATTGGAGGTCAAGAGGGTTAATCATTCATTTCATTTCTCTCTGGCTTGAATCAACTGAAAATGAGGTGGTAAATAGGGTTCCAAATTTAAATGACCCCAAATGACTTGATTAACCTGTCCAGTCATAGGTAGAAAAGGAGAGAAAGAAGGGTGGAGACGGATTGTATGCCTGCATTCTATCTAAGCCATCCATATAAGGAGTTCCATATATATTTTGGAAATTAATCAGCTTAGATAAATATAAGTGTGATTTTTAAAATATGGTGAATGTTTAAAATTTTTACTACTCACAAAAGAGGACTTCCAGAACTGCTTCAGAAAGTGGGAAGAATGATGTGATAGGATAAATGTGTTCAAACTAGGGGGAGTATTTTTTGGGGATTAATGGCAATGTGTCTTTTATTGTAATAATTCTTTAAGCATTCACCATTAATTTTTGTTTACATCTCATGGTTTATAAATATCTTCTCCCATTCCATAGGTTGCCTTTTCATTTTGAAGATTGTTTCCTTTGCTGTGCAGAGACTTTTCAGTTTGATATAATTCTAGTCATTTTTGTTTTAATTTTTGTTGCCTATGCTTTTAGGTGGGAGAAGGACCCAGCAACCCACTCCCAAAAATCAATCCACCATTGAAAACCCTATGAACAGCAGAGAAGCACTGAAAATAGTGTTTCCCTGTTGTATATAGGGTCACTATGAGTCGGATACCAACTCAACAGCACCTAACAACAACAACAACAACAATATGCTTTTAGGGTCATACTCACAAAATTGTTACCAAGACCAATGTCAAGGAGATTTTCCCCTGTGTATTGTCCTAGGATTTTTATGGTTTAAGTCTTATGTTTGGGGCTGGGGTTTAGCTCAGTTGGTAGAGTGCTGCTCCACATTCTCTGAGGACCCAGGTTTGACCCCCAGTACTGCAGAAACAGGAGATGGACATGGGCTAAACACATGTACAAAATGTACTAATTTAAAAATTTTTTTAGTGTTAGAGTAAGAGTCCAGTCTTACTCTTTTCTATGTGGATATCCAGTCTTCCCAATACTATTTATTGAAGAGACTAGCCTATCCCTATTGTGTATTCTTGACTCCTTTGTCAAATATTAGTTAACCTCATACCTGTTAGCATGGCTACTGTGAGAAAATCAAATGCTAACAAGTGTTAATGAGCAGGGGAGCAAATGGAAACCCTGAGCACTGTTGGTAGTGTTCAGCCATTATGGAAAACACAATGGGAGGTTCCTCAAAAAACTAAAAATAGAACTACTATATGATCCAATAACCCCACTTCTATGTGTCCAGTATATTCAGAGGAACTGAAATCAGTAACTTGAAGACAAATACACTACAGCATTATTCACAATAGCCCAGATATGAAAACAGCCTTTGTGTTCATGGAGGGATGAATGGATAGAGAAGATGTAATGCATATCCCGTCACACACACACACACACACACACACACACACACACACACACACACACACACACACTCCCTGGAATATCATTCAGCCTTAAAAAGGAAATCTTGCCTTGTAACAAAATGGATGAACTCACAAGACATGTTAAGAGAGATAAGCCAGGCCAAAGGAAGACAAATAATAATGATGTCACTCATATCTATAATCTGAAGAACTTGAACTCATAGAAACAGTAGAAAAGTAATTACCAGAGGTTGGGGTGGAGAAAATGGGACTTTGGTCAAACTTACAGTTATAAGATGAATGAATTCTGGAGATCAAATGCAGACTATGGTCCCTATAGTTGAAAATAATGTATTATATAATTGAAAATTGCTAAGACAGTGATCTTAAGATTTCTCATCACAAAAATAAATAATTGTACAGGGTGATGGATATTTTAATTAGCTTGATTGTGGTAATCATTTCACAAGGTATATATACATATCAAAACAATACATTATACACCTGACGTACATATAAGCAAATATAGGTGATATTTTATTTGTCAATTATGCCTCAATAAAGCTGGAGGAAAAAAATCAACATTTTTTATGTGCCTTCTCTTTCTTTTTTCCTATACACTTCACTGTCTATGTCTCACTCCCCAAACCACTGGAGACTATGTTGCACAAATCATGATACTTCATTCTTAAATATTCCAGAATGTGTTTTCTATGGATATTCTCCTCCATGACCTCAATACTATTATCACATCTAAGACAATTAATACATTTTTATATTACCTAATGTCTACTTCATCTGCAGCCATAGTACCCTGGCATCCAATCCCACCTGACCTCGGAAGCTAAGTAGGGTCGGCCAGGTTAGCATTTGGATGGGAGACTGCCTGAAAATACCAGCTGCTGCAGACTAGGGAGAAGGACCTGGCAACCACCCTCAAAACAGTCTTCCATTGAAAACCCTATGAATAGCAGAGAAGCACTGACAATAGTGCCAGGTATGGCACAGTGTCAGGGAGTGTTTCATTCTGTTGTACATAGGGTTGCTGTGAGTCAGACCTGACTCGACAGCACCTAACAACAACATCTATTTCATGTTAAATTTTCCTAATAGTCTCAATAATGTCTTATAGTCTTGTTCTTTAAATTAAGGATCAGTTCTGGGTTTATGTATTCCATTTTGTTTTTTATAATCTAGAATTATTGTCTGATTTCTTTTTTCCTCCATGATACTGATTTTTGAGAAGTCTAAGCCATCTTACAGAGTAAAATGCACTGTGGATTTGTCAGATAGCTCCCTCATGGTGTCATTTAACTTGTTTCTACATCATCTATATTTCTTGTGAACTGGAAGTTGGACATAGTTGGCTAGAATACTTTATAGGTGATGTGTTTCAACTCCCTTCTTACATGGTCTGAGGCAACCAGTTTCATTTTACAATCATCATACGTGTACTGAGTTCCTATTAGGCAGCATGTACTGTGCTAGATAAAAGTGGGGGGAATATAAAGAAATAATGTTTAACATAATGCCTGGCACATGATAAATGCTCTGTAAATTTTTTTGTTGTTGTTGGTAGGTGCTATCGAATTGGGTGCGACCTGTAGAGACCCTCATAGGGTTTTCAGTGGTTGATTGTTTTGGGATTGCTTTGGGAATGGATTGCTACATCCTTCTCCCGTTTTTACAGTGCTGGGAGTCAAACCCTGGGCCTCAGAGAGCCCAGAGCAGCACTCTACCAACTGAGTCAAACCCCAGCCCTCTATAAATATTTGTTGTTTTTGTTAGGTGCTGACGAGTTGGGTCCAACTCATAGCATCCCTATGTACAACAGAATGAAACACTCCCCGATTCTGTGCCAAGCATATGATCTCATTTATGTTTAAGCCCATTGTTGCAGACACTGTGTCAATCCATCTAGTGGAGGGTTTTCCTTTTTTCGATTGACCTGCCACTCTCCCAAGAATGATGTCCTTCTCCAGGTATTGGTCCCTCCTGACTACATGTCCAAAATACTTAAGATGCAGTCTAGCCATCCTTGCTTCCAAGGAGCACTCTGGTTGCACTTCTTCTAGGACAGATCTGTTGGTTCTTTTGGCACTCCATGGTATATTCAATATTCATCTCCAACACCATAGTTCAAAAACATCGATTCTTCTCCTGTCTCCCTTATTCAACATCCAGCTTTCACAAGCATATGATGCAATTGAAAATACCATGGCATGAGTCAGGTGCACTTTCATCTTCATATGTGACATCTTTACTTTCAATACTTCAAAGAGATCTTTTGCCACAACTTTTCCCAATGCAATACATCTTTTGATTTCTTCACTACCGCTTTTATGGTTGTTGATTATAGAACCAAATAAAGCAAAATCTTGGACAACCTCAACCTTTTCTGCATTTATCATGAAGTTGCTTACTGACCCAGTTGTCAGGATTTTTGTTTTATTGATGTTGAGTTGCAATCCATACTCAAGGCTGTGTTCTTTGATCTTCACAGTAAATGTTTCAAATTCTCTTCAGTTACGGCATGCAGAGTTGTGTCATCTGCATAATACAGGTTGTTAATGAGTCTTCCTCCAATCCTGATACTATGTTCTTCATAAAGTCCAGCTTCTCAAATTACTTGTTCAGCATAGAAATTGAAGAGATGTGGTGAAAGTATACAGCCCTGACACACACCTTTCTCTACTTTAAACCAAGCAGTGTTTCCTTGTTCTGTTCAAACGACTGCCTCTTTGCCTAGGTACAGATTCCTCATGAGTACAATTAAGTGCTCATTAAGTACAATGAGTGCTCTGGTTTTCCTATTATTTGAAATGTTACCCATAATTTGTTATGATCCACACAGTCAAATGCCTTTGCATAGTTGATAAAACATAGATAGACACCTTTCTGTTATTCTCTGCCTTCAGCTAATATCCATCTGACATTAGCAACAATATCCTTGGTTCCCCACTATCTTCTGAATCCCATTTGATTTTCTGGTAGTTCCCTGTCTATATACTGCTTCAGTCACTTTTGAATGATCTTTAGTAAAATTTTTGCTTGTATGTGTTATTAATGGTATTATTTAATAGTTTCCACATTCAGTTGGATTCCCTTTCTTTAGAATAAGCAAAAATACGGATCTCTTCTACTCAGTTGGCCAGGTAACTGTTTTCCAAATCTCTTAACATAAACATGTTAGCACCTCCAGTGCTGCATCTGTTTGTTGAAACATCTCTATTGGTATTCCATTAACTCCTGGAATCTTGTGTTTCACCAGTTCCTTCAAGGCAGCTTCTACTTCATCCTTCAATATCATTGGTTCCACGTCATATGCAACCTTTTGAAATGATTGGTCATCCACCAGTTCTTTTTTGTGTAATGACTCTGTGTATTCTTTCCATCTTCTTTTGATGTTTCCTGCATCATTTAATATTTTCCCTGTAGAATCTTTCACTATTGCCTCTTGAAGCTTGAATTTTTTTCTTCAATTCCTTAAGCTTGAGAAAAACAGAGCATGTTTTCCCCTGTTGGTTTTCTGTCTCCAGATCTTTGCATGTGTCATTAAAATATTTGATTTTGAGCTGCCTTATGAAATCTTCTGTTTAGTTCCTTAAGTTCATCATGCCTTCCTTTTACATCAGCTGCTCAACATTCAAGGACAAGTTTCAGATCCTCTTTTAAAATGTAATTTGGTCTTTTCTTTTTTTCCTGTCTTTTTAATAATCTTTTGCTTCCCTCATGAATGATATTTTTGATGTCATGCCACAACTCCTCTGGTCTTCTATCATTTGTGTCTAAAGCCTTAAACCTGTTCTTAAGGCAGTCTCTGAACTCAAATGGGATATACTCAAGGTCATACCTTGGCTCTCATACACTTATTCTAATTCTCTTCAGTTTCAGTTTGAATTTGCATATAACAAGTTGATGGTCTGATCCACAATCAGTATCTGGTCTTATTTTGACATTTGATATGGAGCTTTTCCATCATCCCTTTCCACAAATGTAATCAATTTTGTTCCTATGTGTTCCATCTGATGAAGTCCATGTGTATAGTCACTGTTCATGTAATTGAAAAAATGTATTTGTTGTAGAAAGGTCATTGGTCTGACAAAATTCTATCATGCAATCTCCAGCATCATATCTGCCACCAAGGCCATATTTTCCTACTACCAAGCCTTCTTTGTTTCCAACCTTTGCATTCCAGTCACCAGTAATTATCAGTACATTCTGATTGCATGTTTGATCTATTTCAGATTGAAGAAGCTGGTAGAAATCTTCCCTGTGTTCATTTGTGGCCTCAGTGGTGTGTGCGTATATATGAATAAATCATATTAATGGGCCTTCCTTGTAAGTGTATGGATATTATTCCATCACTGACAGCATTGTACTCCAGGACAGATTTTGAGATGTCTTTTTTGATGATGAATGCAACCTCATTTCTCTTTAATTTATCATTCCCAGCATAGTAGATCACATGATTATCTGACTCAAAATGGCCCATGCTGGTCCATTTTAACTCACTGATGTCTAAAATGTTAATATTTATGTACTCCATTTCTCTTTCAATGATTTCTAATTTTCCTAGATTCATACTGCATACATTACACTTTCCATTTACTAATGGATGTTTACAATTGTTTCTCCTCACTTTGAGTTGTGCCACATCAGCAAATGGAGGTCCCTGGGGCTTTACTCCATTTCTGTCATTAAAGTAGAGTCTACTTTGAGGAAGCCTGCAGCCATAGCACAGTGGCTTCCGATCCCATCAGATCTCAGAAGCTAAGCAGGGTTGGGCTTGATTAGTACCTGGATGGGAGATCACCTGGGAACACCAGATACAGTAGGCTTGGGAGAAGGACCCAGCAACCCACTCCCAAAAATCAATCCACCATTGAAAGTCCTATGAATAGCAGAGAAGCACTGACAATAGTGTTTCGCCTGTTGTACATAGGGTCACTAGGAGTCAGACACCCACTTGACAGCACCTAACAATAACAACACATGTAATTGAGAAATACACCTTTCACCTTTCTAATATCTCTGTAAGCCAGTTTCTATAATTATCTCCACTCTGCAGGTGAGGACACTACGGGATACAGAGGGAAAATTATTTGATCAGGAGTATTTAGCTAGCAGGTGGTAGGCTCAGAGTGAAGGTCAAGCAAACTTTAGAGACTACACTCTCAGGCTTCATACATTACTTTGCCTTAGGGCTGTTCAGAGGATTCAATGAAATAGTCTATTGACTTAACCAGTGCTTTGCTTATGGTAAAAACCTCAGTAAAGTGAGGTGCCATTTTTAATTTACCTGAAGAAATCCTTAATGAAATACTTAAAAATATGGTAGATCATTAAATCTTGTGGGCTGTGGCAAGCGTCACAATTTAAATGCGGATTTCTGGAAGATTCTCGGGGCAGTCTGAGCAGGATGGAGAGACCCAAAGCAAAGGTGTGTGGAGACTTGTCCTAGTCTCTGAGTGGAAGTAGAGGTCCCACACAGGACTGGAGACAAGTAGGCACGGATGTTTATGGATCGCCTGATGCACACAGATAATTCCTGTTTATCATGGGAAAGGAAGAAAAAGAACATTCCCTGAGCATGGAGAACAAGTGCCACTACCACTTTTTCTCTGTTGTTGTTGTTGTTAGGTGCCATCAGGTTGAGTCTGACTCATAGCGACCCTATGTACAGCAGATCGGAAAACTGCCCAATACTGTGCCAGGCACACAATCTTATGTTTAAGCCCATTGTTGCAGACACTGTGTCCATCCATCTGGTGGAGGGTTTTCCTTTTTTCCGTTGACCTTGTTTAGCAGCCATTTATTGGGCACCCTGTCTATGCCAGACACATGCACATAATTATTTTTCATTCTCAAAATACTGCAAGGTAGGGTTTGATGCGGCTTTTCTGAGTGAGGCTTCTCCCTAAGAATGAAAGAGAAAGAGAATGAAAGACCCATCCAGGGATTCACATCAGATCTGTCTGACTTTAAGACCTACAGTAGACCAAAAAACCTTAGTTTGAATTTTAGGATTTCCATGAATACTGAAATTTTGGGCCCGATGTTATGGGGAGATGGTTGCTCAGCAAAGAACCTCAAGGGAATCTAAGGGGAATCTTTTTTTTTTTTTTTTTTTTTTTTTTTTTTGCGGTACCGGGAGTTGAACCCAGGGCCTCATGCCTGCATGCTTTGCAAGTGCTGGACCACTGAGCTGCACCCCCAGCCCACTTTTTTTTTTTACTTTTTGAGACAGGGTCTCCCTAAATTACGCAGACTGCCTCTGGTCTCGAACTTGCGATCCTCCTGCCTCCGCCTCTCAAGCCACTGGGATTACAGGCGTGAGCCACCGCGCAGGGCTCTAAGGGGAATCTTAGGACCAGAAAAGAGTGAAGAAATTGTCCCAGACTGTCAGAAAGATCCTTAGAAATCAAAGTCCCTCTGCCATCACTTCAGACTGAGGGAAACAGAGGCACAGAAAAGAACAGGGCTTCTTAGAGTCACTCAGTGGCAGAGTGGGCACTGGAACCTGGTCCTTTTGACCCCCAGGCCATTGTGCCTCCCTTTCTGATGCCTCCCAGGAGGGCCACAGACACCTGGAGCAGCTTGGGAGGATTGTATGCACTGAACCACATCTCCTTTTAGACCAGCTTCACAAGGAATCAATTATGCACCTCTGGAGTGAGGTGAGTTAACTCTTCGAGGACCAGCTGCGGAATTAGTTCTTGGTAAACTGGCCCTTTGTAGGGTCCCGTTGGTAAGTGACTGCTGTAGGCAGAGCTGCAGTGTGGAAGAGCAGCCCCATGGGTCATAGCCACTTACTGCCAAGGGAACAGCTTTCTCCTCAGACGCAGGAAGCCCTGCATGGGCTGTGGAAAGTGGGGCCTCCTTTGTGGAGGCTGTGGGAAAGGGGAAGGCAAAGCCAGTGGCCTTCTGCAGCAGCAGAGACTCTGTCTGGAGGCAGAAGTGGCCATACTGGAAGGAAGCACAGTGGTCATTCACATCCCCTGCATATTTGATCTTCTGTGAAGGCTTGCAGGACACCCCAGCTACTTCGTAGCCTGAAACCACGGCCCCTTGTGGGCTCCTCACTACACTCTTGAGGGTCATTTTGTTCTCTCCATCACCTGGCTGGCTTTCAATCAGTGTTTATGGACTAAACTAATGAATGAGACTCTACTTAGGTTCAAACCTTGGCTCTGCTCCTTACAGGCTGTGTTATTCTCACAAGAAATTAACCTCTCTGAGCAATAACACAGACGACTGTGTACTGAAGTATGAAACAGAAGGTCTAGATGATGGTGAAGATACGCCATCTTGGGGAGTGGGAGAAAGGAAAGACAGCAGCTGACCCTTCAGTGGTTGGTCAGCGTGCCCATGATCCAGTCTTGAGGCTAAGCTCCGACCTTGCCTTTTGGAACATGAGTCTCAGTCCTCATTCTTACTCTGCCTGAGTAACACGGGAACTTTTGCCACTTTCTGCTGCTTTGACTCAATGGCCCTTCAGCTTTCCCCTCCCCCAGGCAAGACCCAATCTATGCCCGCATCATTCTTAGAGCCATATTTGGGGGAGTTCCTGCCCAAACAGAGTCAGAGAGGAGAGGTTTAGGGTTTCCCAAAGAATCCCAGTTCAGATATGCTTCAGTTACTTCGTCCAGAAAATGTTACTGTTTCCAGATAAAACCTCAGCAGTTTCAGACCTAATTGTGATAAATCTACCAGGAATTAATGCCTGCCTGACATTAGCCCAATTGCCTGGAATTCATGACACTTATAAGAAATAGTCATCTCTTTATTTGAGTGAAAACAAAGCATTCCAGGGCCGATTAAAAAATATATTATTTTAATTTTTAGAGGAAGCAAATTCTTTAAAGAGAATTGTCAACGATCAAAACTGCTTGATAAATCACATATGTAAGTATGTAATTAAACGTCTCCATTCAGAGACCTGCAATTAGAATTCTTCATCTACTTCCCGGTAATGAATCATTCCTGCTAATATGCTAAGAAAGAAAGAAGTTGGGAAGAGAAAATTTAATTTTAACTTTTCCATAATTTGGATCAAAAGGCGGTGGAACTGTGCCTAGGCTGGGAGGCAGGGGCACTGGGTTGTCCGGGTTCTGTTTCTTACTAACTGTGGGCCTTTAGCCAAATCATTAAGCCTATCTGAGCCTTGATTTTTCTCAGATATAAAACAGAATAATAATACCTCCTTCAGAGGAGGAAATTCTGAAGGCTAATGAAAGGATGAGTGTGGCAGTGCTTTGTAAAATTTAAGGCACAGTGAGGCCCTAATGCATTACCGTATTACTCTTTCTTTGCTTCTCATAGCAGGCCCGGCCCTCTGTCGGCAGGAGGAGGAAACGGCTTCAATGTACAATATCGGTCTTTGTGTAGCGGGCAAAGACACAGAAACGGAGAGCCAGGGTGCTTTGTTGGCTGCATTGGGGATCAGCTGGAGGCCCTGACTCTGATGACCAGGGATTTGCTGTTAAGAGAATCGCTGTGTGCAGAAGGGGTTGGGATTTGCTTTGTCGCCTTCCCAAGTCACAGCACTTTCTGTGAGTCAGGTGCTAGGGCATTGACTTTGCCACATTCACATTTAAAGAGAAACTGCCCATTTGCACCAAGTGGAGGTCATGGGGGTTGTGACAAGGACGTAGGGAGTTTACTGGGCTCCCTTCTATGTCTGTGTGGAGCCATAGGATAAGAATTGGGACTTGAGGTCCGACAGACTATCAGAGCTGAGAAGGACCCTGTGGTACAGACCAGCTAACCCTGTCCTCAAAGGTTGGGTGAACTGCGGCATGGGCATCGACAGGCAGCTTGTTAGAAGTGCAAATTTTGGAACCAGGTGCTGTGGCGCACACCTGGCCAGTAACACAAGAACCCAGCAGCTTGGGAGGCAGAGGCAGGAGGATCACAAGTTCAAGACCAGAGTGCGTAATTTAGTGAGACCCTGTCTCAAAAAAAAAAAAAAAGGGCTGAGGGTGCAGCTCAGTGGTCCAGCACTTGCACAGCATGCAAATGTGAGTCCCTGGGCTCATCCCCTAGTACCGCAAATAAACAAATAAAATAAAATAAATTTAATGCAAATTTTGGGTCCCCTCTGGAGAATCTTATGGGCTGGGACTTAGCTCAGTTGGTAGAGCGCTGTGCTGCAGTCTCTGAGGTCCTGAGGTCAATTCCCAGCACCGCAAAAATGGGAGAAGGGCCTGGCAATCCACTCCCAAGGCAATCCCGAAACAGTCAGCCATTGAAAACCCTATGAGGGCCGCTATGAGTTGGATACCGACTCGACGGCACCTAACAACAACAACAACAACAACTGGAGAATCTTCTGAGTCAGAATCTTGAGTAGGCTTAGCCAACCAATCTGTGGTCAACAAGCTCTCTGCTTTTGACTTTGGTACTCTCTAAAGTTTGAGCACCATTCATTTGTAAATCCTTGTAAAAAAAAAAAAATGCCCCAGCTCCATTTCATAAATCCTTGTAGAACTCTGAGCCTGGTGCCTGGTATGCAGTCAACAGTATGCATATGGCAGCAGTTTCTCTAGAGCCAAAATCAGACTCCCTGGCTGTTGCTTTTTCTCTGACACCGCATTTTGCAGTGGTCCTTAAAAGTCCGAGTTGCCCACCCTAGTCAGAATGACTAGCACCAATGAAATAAACAGCAACAAATGCTGGCCAGGATTTTGGGAAAAGATGGGGATGGATGTTGGTGCAGCCACTATGGAAATCAGTTCCTCAAATAACTAAAAAATGGAACTACTATATGACCCAGCTATGCCACCCCTGGGTGTATATCCAGTGGAATATAAGTCAGTATATCACAGGGATACCTGCTCATCCATGTTTGTTGCCATGTTATTCACAATAGCCAGGATATGGAAGAATCACCCTGGGTGTCCATCAACAGATGAGTGGATAAGGAAAAAGTGGGATATATACACCACAGAGTTTTATTCAGCTACAAAGAAAGGTGAAAATATGGCATTTACTGGAAAATGAATGGAACTAGAGATCATCATTTTAAGTGAAATAAGCCAGAGCCAGAAAAACAAACATCATGTTTTTTCTCATATGTGTATGTTGTTGTTGTTGTTGTTGTTGTTAGGTGCCATCAAGTCTGTATCCAACTCTAGGTACAGCAGGTATAGTGACCCTAGGTACGGCAGGTGAAACACTATTGTCAGTGCTTCCCTGCTATTCATAGGGTTTTCAATGGCAGATTTGATTTTTGGGAGGGGGTTGCCAGGTCTGTCTCCCAAGCCTACAGCACCTGGTGTTCCCAGGTGGTCTCCTATCCAAGTACTAAACAGGCCCTACCCTGCTTAGCTTCTAAGATCTGATGGGATTGGAGGCCACAGGGCTATGGCTGTAGGCATGTGTATGTTAGCCTTCAATATATGTTCCGTATTTTAACATATATGTTATGAAAGTAGAAGGGGGACTATATAGAGGGAGAAAAGACACTAAAAAGAGGAGGGATAGGTCCATAAGAAAGGGTAATGGGGAAAGGGAGAGAAATACCATGTTTTGCTCTCAAAGACAAAAATCTGGATACATATGATATATATGTATACACACAAACAAGATATGAAGCTGAAGGAGCTCTGTGAGTGGGGAGAAAAGGGGTCAGAGGACGGTGGGCGTCATGAGAGGGCAATGGGGGAGGTGAACATGAGCAATGTACAATGATACACATGTATGGAGTTATCATAATGAAACCTATTAAGTTGTATTGTTGTTATTAGGTGCCGTTGAGTCAGTGTCCAACTCATAGTGACCCTATGTACAACAGGCAAAACACTATTGTCAGTGCTTCTCTGCTATTTATGGAGTTTTCAATGACAGATTGATATTTGGGGAGTGGGTTGCTGGGTCCTTCTCCCATTAAGTTAACTACCTAAAAAAATTACTAATAAAATATTTTGTAAAAAAATCCAGGTTGCCCGGTGGCGCTTACTCTTCCGTGATGGCAGCTGTGTGAGTGCAGAGGCTGTGATGGGTTTGGAAGAGGAGCGTGGCATGGGCCAGTCAGGGGTGGTGGCAGAGATTCAGGGTAGCTCTGATGGAGCAAATGGCCTTGAGCAGCTTCAGCCCTCACGCCTTCAGTCCCCATTTTGTGTCATCCCAAGAGAGAATTCTGTCATCCCGAGGGACGTGATGCTTCAGAAAAGAAAAATCAGTTGTGCTGATCATTTTCACTCTTGACTTTATCAGCAGAATCCCGAGTAAACCCAGGTACACTCTATTTCAATGATTTAGTTTCTCATCTGTGAACTGAACAGACTGTGATTTCCTCATTGACTGACAGGAGATTATAAGCTAAGAGCCTTTCTTGGTGTGTTTTTCTTTTTGAGACAGGGTCTCTCTCTGTAGCCCAAGCTGGCCTCTAATTTATGATCCTTTTTTTTTTTTTTTTTTTTTTTCCAGTACTGGGGGTTGAACACAGGGCCTCCCGCTTGCATGCTTTGCAAGTACTGGACCACTGAGTTGCCCCCTCCAGCCCATTTTTTTTTACTTTTTGAGACAGGGCCTCGCTAAATTACACAGACTGCCTCTGGTCTCGAACTTGCGATCCTCCTGCTTCTGCCTTCCGAGCTGCTGGGATTACAGGTGTGCACCACTGCACCCAGTGTATTCATGATCCTCTTGACTGTGCTTTTTGAATGCTAGGATTACAGGTGTGGGCTACCATACCCGTGGGGAAGACTTTTCTCTATTAAAATTTAGTTTAATTTATTTTTGTGATTTCAAATGTAATACATATTCGTGCCTTTGGAAAACTTTTTAAAAAGTATAAGAAAGCTGGGGCCATGGTGCACACCTGTGATCCCAGTAACTTGGGAAGCAGAGGCAGGAAGATCAAAAGTTCAAGGCCAGAGGCAGCATAGGCAATTTAATGATACCCTGTCTCAAAAAAATTAAAAAGGCACTAGGGCTGCAGCTCAGTAGTAGAGCCCTTACCTAGTAAGAACGAGGCCCTGCGTTCAACCTCTCAGTACTGTTAAGAAAAAAAAACAAAAAAAACAAAAAAATATAAATAAGAAAATTAAAAAATCCATAATCCTGCCACTCAGAGAAAACCACTGTTCATGCTTGGATGAATTTCCTTCTGATCTGGAATTTTAATGAAAACAAGATGGAACCAAAAGATACTGTTTGCTGGAAGAGTTGACATGCCTTTCATGTCAACCGTGTGCAAGACAGGGCACCAGGTGCTGAAGACACTTTCCATCAGTTAAGCCTCACAACAGCCCTGTGAGGTTACCTACGAGAATCACCTGGAGCAATGATGGGGATGGATTTTTAAAGATCTGACTTAGGAAGAGGAGGCAAGGGCCTCAGACTAAGTATATCGGAATTTCTGGAGCTGGGATCAAGGAATCAGTGCTGTCCAGATGAGTACAATGCGCAATGAAGGCTGAAGATTTGCTAGAACATAGATCAGTGGTTCTCAAACTGAAGTGCACAAGGGTACCACCAGGGAATCTTTGGGAAACATAGATGGCGGAACTTCCTCTCCTACATTACACAGTTTCCTACTCAGTGGTCTGAGAATCTGCATTTCTAGGTTACTTGGATGCTGCTCACCTAGGGACCACTTTGAGAATCTCTGAGGGAGATTACATAGTCATTGTTTCACGGTGTGGAAAAAACGAGGCTCAGATTAAATAATCTGCCCAAGGTTTTCAACTAGAGATTTGTAGAGCCAGAACATGAACCTGGATCTGTGCAATGCCTAAACTTTCCTCTTCTCTGTTTCCCTCCCTCCATCAGTGCCACTTAGCTAATCTCCACTAATTTATAATAAATTGTATCCATGGTAATACATACTTTTTCTACCTCCTGGGATTTCAGCACCTTCAATTGGTGGTTAAGAAAATAGCTCCCTAGTTAGCCTTGGACACAAAATAGTAATCAGAAGCACAGGCTAATATTTTGTCAGGTTCAACAGACTCTTCATACATGACCAGCATTGGGCAGCTAGAGGGAAAAATTATCTATAAAATTTCTTCACAGACCTGTGGAGGGAAAACGCTTTTTTGCTATGGCTCATAATTTTGAAAAGACTTCCAATCAGCTAGTCACTGAGGAGTTTCAAAGTTAGAGTGGGAGGCCACCGAGTTTTGTCCCCTGTCTTCCTTTTCCTATGTGTGAACTGGTCAGTCTGGTCCATGGGATTCCCTGAGACATGGCCAGTAGAGCCGCAGTTGCTGTTAAGCACATTCAGACTAGTTTGCCGTCTTTGGCTTTCATCATATTATGACACTGTTGAGAAATAGATTGGCATATATATGTGGCTTTCATTGGGTAATCTACACACTTTACCAATGGCTTTGGAAGTCTCGTGGGGACAGAGAGATGGTGCGCTTGCTGGTGGTGACAATGGAGGGTGGGTGAGGCTGTGCTTCACTGCCTCTCTCTCCCTGGGACATCTGTTGAGGGATGGAGCATGTGAGTGAAACCTTGAGGCTTCAGGGGAAGAGTTCCAGAAGCTGTCTCAGTGGCTGTGTTCTTAGAGAAAGGCTACTGAGGATTTAATGTGGCCGTAAATATCCTGGTCTTTAGAGCCACACCAAGTAGTGTGACCATGGGCAAATGACTTCACCTTTCTTTCTTTCTTTCTTTCTTTCTCTTTCTTTCTTTCTTTCTTTCTTTCTTTCTTTCTTTTTTTTTTTTTTTTTTTTTTTGGTGGTACTGGAGGTTGAACCCAGGGCCTTGTGCCTGCCTGCATGCTTTACAAGTGCTGGACTACTGAGCTGCGCCCCCAGCCCATTTTTTACTTTTTGAGACAGGGTCTCGCTAAGTTATGCAGACTATGTCCTGTCTCAACTTGTGATTCTCCTGCCTCCACCTCCTGAGCTGCTAGGATTATAGGCGTGCACCACCTTGCCCGGCATGACTTCACCTTTCTGAGATCATATTTCCTCATCTATAAAATGGGTATAAAAATACCGTACTTTTTAGACCTATTGAGAGGATCACTTAATTGCTATCATCCAAGTAAAAGAGCTTGATGCACTACCTGACATATAATAAATATTCCATAGATTACTAATTTTATCATTCTCCTCACTCTTAAAGATAGGTGCAAGCTGGGGATATAAGTGGAGATTTTCAGCTATAGGATTCTCTTTAAAGACAACTTCCTCATAAATATTTATTGAGAACATACCATGTCAGACATTACTTTAGGCCCTTTACATGTATTAACTTATTTGTTTTTCAAGACAACCTTGCAAAGTAGGTACCCTTGGTTTTTCCTAATTTAAGGTTAATGAAACTGAGATAACAGAGAAACTCAGCCATGTGCCAAGGGTTTAAATTTTATTATCATTATTATTTCATGTGTGGTGCTGAGGCTGGAACCCAGAAGCCACTATTTTGTAAGACATAGATAAGGAAAGGATCCTGGGAAGAAAGAGGCATCATGATCCCGGGGACAGAGACAAGAATCCATAAGGAAGGTGATCAGTCGTATGATCCACACCCCCAAAATTGCAAGTCAAGGAGAGTAGACGTGAGATCTGAGAGGGAGCTGAGAGCTTGCTTCTGTTGGGCTTTGAACCTCAGATGAAGCAGCCTAAGTGGTATTGGATAGAAGCTGCTGCTTCTCTTTCTACTCCCAACTGTTTTCCTGGTCATTGATCCTAAAGATTGGTGCCTGAGAAGTTAGAGTTCCAGGAATAGTTACTTCTGCTGCTCCTCGGTAGCTCTGGCCTCCAAATAGGACGTTCTTAGGACTGTTTGGTTACTCAATTCAGTTAGTTGATCTGGTGTGTGAATCACGATCATTTTGGGAGGTGGGGAGCTAAGCCAAAAAGATTAAAAAACAAGTCCATATGTAATTGCTCTTACCCTGTTGGAAAATGCACAACCATCATGGTTTATTATCGGACTAAGTTGGCAAACAGGTTCTGAGCTAATGAGAAACGGGGCTAGGAATCAAAAGACCAGGACTATAGTCCTGGCTTTGCTGAATACCAGCCATGTGACCATGGGCAAATCATTTGACCTTTCTGGACCTGCTTCTTTCATCTATAAATAAGAATAAGAATTCCTAATTTGGTTACTTAACAAGATTTTCCAGAAGATTCAGTAAGATAATGTAAGTAGAAGCCCTTTTTTTTTTACTAAAAATCACAAATATTAATGGATATGGTTATTTTATAGCAAACCCTAAAAGAAATGCAACCATAGTGCTCCTTGGAAGCTAGGATGGCTAGACTGTGTCTGACTATTCTGGACGTATTTGGACGTATTTGGTTGTCTGGAGGGACTGATTCCTGGATGAGGACATTGTGTTTGGTAGAGTAGCAGGTCAATGAAAAAAGTAAGAGCCTCAAGTAGATGCATTGACACAGTGTCTACAACAGTGGGCTTAAACATAAGTAAGATCATATGCCTGGCACAGAATCGGGGAGTGTTTTGTTCTGTGGTACATAGGGTAGCTATGAGTCACGATGGTACCTAACAACAACAGTGAATAGCAGAGAAGTGCTGCCAAATATAATACTGGAAAATGAGCCCTCTGACTGGAGGACATTCAAGAAACAACTGTGGATGAGTTGCCTCCTCAAAGTAGAGTCAACTTTCCTGACAGGAATGGAGTAAATCCCCTGGGACCCCCTTGTGCTGATGTGGCATGACTCAAAATGAGAAGAAACATAGTGGTTGCAACAACGAGCTCAAACATAAAAAGATTATGTATATGGCACAGTGTCAGGTAGTGCTTTGTCCTGCTGTACTTAGGGTCGCTATGAGTCGGATCTGGCTCAATCTCACCCAACAGCAGCAATTTATTGTGACCTATCACTTGACAATTGTCTATTGTTCATCTCTAAACACTTTTGTTTTATTATTAGTGTATATTAATTGGACAAAATAATGGACTCTATTGTGACATTTTCATACATGAATATAAGGTACATTGATCATATTCATCTGCCATTACTCTCCCTTTGTCCCCCTCTTCCTCCCCTTGATCCTCTTCCCTAGCATTGCCACTTCTACTTTCATCTATCTTTTTGTTTTCCTTTGGTTTGGTTTCTTCCCTAGATTTCACATATGAGAGAAAACATGTGATACTTGTGTTTTTGAGTCTGACTTATTTCCCTTAATGACAGTCTCCAGTTGCACTCATTTTCCTGCAAACAGTATGATTTTGTTCTTTTTTTCTTTCTTTCTTCCCTTTGGTGGGGTACAGAGTAATACTGCATTTGCTTTCTCCATTATGCAATGATTACATCACTTTTGGTTACATTTTCCTCAAAGCATATTCAGACTAGTTTCCAGTCTTTGGCTTTCATGATATTATGACGTGTTTAAAAATTGATTAGCATATATATGTGGCCTTCATTGGTTAATCTACACACCTTACCAATGGCTTTGGAAGTCACTTGGGAGCAGGGAGCTGGCATGCTTGCTGGTGATGACAGTGGAGGGTGGGTGTGGCTGTGCTTCACTGCTTCTCTCTCCCTGGTCCATCTCCTGTTGAGGAGATAAACTAACAAAGTTTATGGAACCTTTTGACTAATACGTAGTAAAACTCATATGCATGTATGGGTTATATTCCCCTATTTTTCCCATGGACTTATGAAGTTGCATCCTTTATGTTGAGATTATTCTCTCCCTCTTTATCCTTTTACATTGGATTTTGTTCTTCTTTGTAGCTGAATAAAACTCCATTGTGTACATATATCACATTATCTTCATCCATTCTTTCATTGATGGGCGTCTGGGCTGGTTCCATAACTTGGATACTGTCAATAGTGCCATAGTAAACTTGAGTGTATGGCTGTGTCTGTCGAATGCTGACTTAGGTTCCTTCTGGTATACTTAGGAGTGACATAGCTGGATCACAAGGTAGTTCTGATTTTACTTTTTTGAGTAACCTCCATACTAATTTCCATAGTGGTTGTACTAATTTACATTCCCACCCACAGTGTATAAGGGTTCTTTCTGCCACCCACAGCATCCTCACCAGCATTTGTCGTTTTTGGTTTCCTTGATGATACTCATTTTGACCAGAGCATGATGGGATCTCAATGTAATTTTGATTTGTATTTTCATGACAGCTAAGGATGTTGAGGGCTGGGATTTAGCTCAGTGGGTAGAGCGCTGTGCTGAAGTCTCTGAGGTCCCGAGTTCAATTCCCAGCACCACAAACATGGGAGAAGGGCCTGGCAATCCACTCCCAAGGCAATCCCGAAGCACTCAGCCATTGAAAACCCTATGAGGGTCGCTATGAGTCGGATACCGACTCGACGGCACCTAACAACAACAACAACAAAGGATGTTGAGCATTTTTTCATGTATTTGTTGGCCATTTGTCCTTCTTCAGTGGAAAGGTGTCTATTCAGTTCATTTGGCTATTTATCGATTTGACGATTTGTTCTTTACGTGTTGTTGATATTTTTTGAGTTCTTTATATATTCTAGCTATCAATCCCCTATTGGATGAATAGCGGGCAAAGATTTGTTTTTCCATTCTGTTGTCTATCTCCTCACTCTGGCAATTGTCGCTTTGCTGTGCATCAGCTTTTTAATTTGATGCAATGCCACTTGTCAATTCTTGGTATTATATAGTCTACTTTTAAGACATCCTTTTGCTAAGTGTTGTTGAAGTTTCTGGAGGAAAAGACTAGGCTCCACCTCTAAGAGCTGGCCATCTAATTGAGGACATGATGGGTTCACGTAGATATAATGCCAACAAATAGGAGAACTGCAGAGTAGAGTTACAGGCTTTGGATAGCACCATGGGTTCGGGTGGTCCAGGACAATTTTCTGGGCCATGAATTGGGTGGGTAGGTTAAGGAAGCTGGCTGTGTGGAGGAGTGCTCACTTGAAGTCAGGAGATTGGTTTCCAGTGACCTAGGTGGTGGCAGTGGGGCTAAAAGAATGAGGAAGGAAAAGGAGATTAGCCTGGCTGGAATCCAATCCAACTCATGCCATTTCCCCAGAGAATCAGCTCAAGCAAATTTTCACTTTGAAGACTATTCATGACACACAATTTTAATGGTAATTACAAATTAACAATCAATATTACCAGACCCCGGGCTGAGGCTTTTAGTAAGTTCCACACCGGCCTCAGGTACTTTCCTCAACAAAGGCATGAAGTAGGTGTTATTATCTCCATCTTTCAGGTAAAAAACAGAGGCTCCTTGTGCCCACAAGGCTGGTCAGACCAGGAGTCAAATCTAGGTTTATCTGGGCCCCACTCACCACCTTTACCATCATTGTATACCTTCTTGTTTGCTTTTTTAATGTTTTCTGTATTCATTGGTATCTAGAGGCTGGGGCTAGAGATTATTTCACTTGATTTGCAAGGCCCAGTTCAAATACCATCTCTTTCATAAAATCTTGACTTTATCCTCAGTAGGAATTAAGAACTAAGCCTTCTTGGTTTGCACTTGCAGAGCAGTACTCCACACTTTCTGTTTTATGTTATATCTGTTGGGGTAAAACAGTGTCTTCTCCCGAAGATTTGCTTCTCAGCATAGGTTTGCTAATAAATGCATTCCAGGGCAGGAATGGGAGATCTCAAAACCCATATCCACTAAGGCAAGACTCATGTAAAACTCACATAAACACTCATGTAAAACTCACGTCAACACTCAAGGGATTTATCAGGTTCTGTTTCTTCCAGGTAAAAAGAGAGCAAGGAAAGAAAAGGAGGAAGAAAACCAGAACAAAACAAAAAGGCCTTTATTTTTATAATCGTTCTGCCAAAATGGTCCCCACGTGATGTCGCCGGTGACAATCAATTCAGTGGCGGAGAACTTCCCATGGTCCTGGTTTGCAGAGCACCCTCTCCTTGCCCTTTAATCAGATAATAGAAGTGACTGAAAAGGTAAAGGTGCCTGGGCCATAGTTACACGGAGCCCATGCTCCCATTGACGCTTAAAGGATCTCTGGAGGTAAGTCCCATTAATGTTAATGGAGGTTACATGTGTAATTCCCCTTTTTCATCACCGAGAGAATAGAGCTTTATATTCCTTGGGTAATTATGGTACTGGCACTGTTCGGGTTTTTTTTTCAGTTAACTTTTTCACCTGCCTTCCTGCTTGGACCGTCAAGAATGGAACTGAATTCTTCTGTTCAAAAAGGAAAATTGCCAAAATGTCTGAGAGGTGAAACAAATGTAACCAGATCCACTTGGTGGCAGGGGAAAGAAAGCAAGGACACCCTGGGACAGGAAGCTGGGGGGTACGGCCTGCTAATTTTCAGATCCCGGGAAGCATGTCGAGGTTTGGATTTGCTAACAATGCAGGGCTTTTCAGCTGGCAGCCCATTTCCTCAGGTATTTGAAGTGAGAGGAAAATAAGTCCCTTCACCTTTGGCTGGATTAATTTTAGCACGTAAGATTTACGTGGCAATGCCTCAGGCTTTGTAGGGCTTGATAAAGAACTAATCTTGGGCTCTGTCTAGGAGAAATACTTTGGTATCTGAGATTTGGTTTATGGATCTAAGGATGGCTATTACTATCATAGCAGATGGGTAAGTATTCGGGGGTGTCTCACTGTCACACCAGGTCCTCTGAATAGAGCATACAGCCAGTCAGCGGGTCCTTAGGATTTTATTGTTGTTGTTGTCATTGTCATTGTTGTTTGTTGTTTTTGTTTTTTTCCAGGACTGGGGATCAAACTCAGGTCCTTGAATATGCTGGGTGAGGGCTGTACCACTGAACTGCACTCCTATCCCTCACCCTGGTTCTGAGGACATAGCAGTTCCTGTTCCTATGCTGCAGGATGAAAAGTCATGCTAGTATTGCTAAAAAGATGATGTTAGGTGCTGTCAAGTCGGTATCTGACTCATAGCGACCCTATGTACAACAGACAAATCACTATTGTCATGCTTCTCTGCTATGCATAGGGTTTTCAATGGTTGATTGATTTTTTGGGAGTGGGTTGCCAGGTCCTTCTCCCAAGCCTACAGCACGTGGTGTTCCCAGGCGGTCTCCCATCCAAGTACTAACCAGGCCTGACCCTGATTAGCTTCCAAGTGGTAAGGCTTCAGGTGTTAAATGGATAGTTGTTGTTGTTTTTTTTTCAGTACTGGGGGTTGAACCCACACTTGCATGCTCCACAAGTGCTGGACTACTGAGCTGCACCCCCAGCCCATTTTTTTTTACTTTTTGAGACAGGGTCTCACTAAGTTATGCAGACTGCCTCTGGTCTTGAACTTGTGATCCTCCTGCCTCCACCTCCCAAGCCGCTGGGATTATAGGCATGCACCACAGCACCCTGCTGGATAGGTTATTTTTGAAAAGAGGGATAAATGCACAACTTCCCTGATGTCTTTACTACTTACACCGTTTAAAAATATTTTGTTTTTGTTTTTGTTTTTTGTAATTGAAAGTAGAAGAAAGATGTGCTTTAACACATGGACATGTTCAGGTTTTGGGGAAACCATAGAGTCTCATGGTGGGAGGGACTACATAGTTACCTAATTCACTGGCAGCAAAGCAGTGGGGATCTTACTCTGGTGCTTAAAACTGAATCTGGAGTGAGGTTAAGAGATCTCAACCAGCCTGACAGGAAAGTACTTCTACCTTTGGGCAGCTCTGTGTTAGAAAGTTCTCCCTCATGGTAAGATAAGACCATGTGTTCCTGTGGGGCTGGGATTTGGCTCAGTGGGTAGAGCGCTGCACTGCACTCTCTGAGGTCTCCAGTTCAATTCCCAGCACCACAAAAATGGGAGAAGGGCCTGGCAATCCACTCCCAAGGCAATCCGGAAACAGTCAGCCATTGAAAACCCTATGAGGGTCGCTATGAGTTGGATACTGACTTGACGGCACCTAACAACAACAACGCGTTCCTGTGGTTCTCCTTTTCTTTTGGGTCCCTGCTCAACTCTTTTACCCATTGGCCTCTGTTCTATCCTCTTAGGAGCATAGAAAACGGATCAGTTCCCTGTTTCACTTAAGAGTTCTTCACCCCATTTCTCAGAAGTAAGAGTCAAAGGCATTTTGTCAGCTGCCTTTCTCAACCTAAACAGTACTGTGGTTTCTAGGGCCAGGACTATGGCTACCCATTCTCCTGCTGTTCTCATGGCCCTTGGATGTTGAATCATATTTCTCCAACTTGACTCATCTCCTGAGCCTTGTGACAGAAGACCTTTACTCTGCCACTTTGTCTTTTAGTGTTCACACGTAGATCGCTGGTCCGTGTAGCTCCCTGTCCCTGATGTCCCATTCAGATTCATTGTCAAAGCTTGGAGAAGGCCCAGATACAACAGTATGTAACGAGCTTTCTCCAAAACAGCCCAGTGCAGGCAAAGGAAAATCAACTGAGATTTTGGATCTTAGGCTTTTCTCAGCCATGGAGTCTCCCTATTTTAACTCCTTCTCTTCTGTCCATTTCATTATTCTGTGCCGGCCAAGGTGATCTTTATGTGTAAATTGGATTATGTCACTTAAAATCCTTCAGTGGTTCCACAGTCTACTTAGGTCTTAGCTTAAAATCCGAAATCTTTACTGAGGCCTGAAATGTCCTCCTTGATGTGACTTTACCCTGCCTATCTCCACCCTCATTTTTATGTTTTTCTGGGTAACTCAAGGCTGCAAATTGGATAGGGTTTGTCCCCCAAGGTTTCCCATGTTGGAGACTTGGTCTCCAATGTGACAATGTTATGGGGCGGAATCTAAAGGACCATGATCATGAGAGGCCCTGGGTTCCACCTTATCTGGCTCATCTTGAGTCCTCATAAGGGACAGGCTGGGAGATCTGGTTCACCCCAGTGGGAACTGCTAAGGGGCTTGAGGTAACTCCCTAGGCTTTGTGGTTAGAAGCCAAGATGATGCTCCCCAGGGGTCTTCTGGGCATGGCCTTAGAGGGTTTCCCTCCACTGGCTCCTTTCCCACAGGTGGATGGGGCACTGGACAATGCCACATAGAGGGTCAAGAGAGAATGCGTAAGCAACTGCACATAAGGCTGAGCTGTTAGATAAAATTTGAGTCACTTTCCTAAAAGTCTCCCAGAGTGGTTGTGTCTCCATCAGAGCTGGCCTCCAGTGGGTTCATGGGACCTCATCTTCCTTGGAGGCCTCCAGGATAAGAGATCCCCGCACAATGTTAAGAGGAGGTGGGACCTTTAAGAGGTGAAGCCTAGTGGGATGTCACTACTGGCCTCTGCCTTGGCTCAGGCTTCCTGCCTCACCATCATTCCTTCTCCTGAATGTGCCCCCATCATCATGATGCCATCTTCTACCATGTGCTCCCCAGAGCCAGGCAGAAGCCAGGGCCCTGCCCCTGAGCCTCAAATGCTTGGTTCCTCAGCTTTTGCCTGGCTGTCCTGGATCCCTCAGTTTCAGCTCTGATGTCATTTTTTCAGAAAACTCATCCAGAGCTGCTCTCATTAAACAAATGGTAGCACAGCTGACCCCTGGGCCTTGGGGATAAGATGACATAGCCCTTTGACCCATGCTTGTTTTGTTTTGATATTTATTTATTTGTTAGGTACTGGGGATGGAACTAAGGTCTCAAGCATGCTAAGCAAACGCTCTACCACTGAGCTACATCTGCAGCCCTGGCCTGTGCTTTAGAGGCGTGTCCAGCTCTTCGTGGCTCTTCCTACCATGTTATACACAGGACTAATTATATGCAGCCTGACTATGTAGGGATTGGTGCCAACAAGGTGGTACCTGGAGATTAAAACATTGAAAAAAATTTTAGTTCACTCAACTTGAAGTGATCACTATGAGTAAAGGAAAGGAACGGCAAGGAAACATACATTTATTGATAATCTTGCAGTGCTGGTGATGGAATACAAGGCCTTTTAATTTTAATTCAGGATTTTAATTCAGGATTTGGCAAATGTTTCTGTAAGGGTCCCAGGGTAAAAATGTTAGTCTTTTGGACGTTACAGTCACTGTTGCAATTACTTGACTCTGCCTTTATAGCATGAAAACAGTCATAGACCATACATAGAGGAATGAGTGTGGCAACGTTCCAATAAAACTTTATTTATAAAAACAGGTGGGCTGGAGATGTAGCTTTGCGGCAGAGTGCTTGCCTAGCATGCGTAAGGCCTTGTATTCCATCACCAGCACTGCAAACATAAGACAAAATAACAGGTGGTGTTGGTCTGCTTGGTTTCCTAAGCTCTGACATATATGTGCCAGGTGCTTTATTTGTATTTACTTTTTACAGCAACCTGAGGGACAGTTATCTATCCATTTTACAGAAGAGGCAAACTAACAGCACCTAGAGCCACTCAGTTTGGTAAAGGACAGAGTTATGTTCTTAACCTAGGCTTCCAAGATTAGAGAAAGGAAATGGCTGATAAAGTATAACCCAATAAGCACTCATTGAGCACTTACTATGTGATTATAGTAATGTTAAGTACTTGAGAAGGCTAGCATCTCTGTACTTTACCAATAAGTATTTAAAATAATTTGAGGAGGCATCCTTGTGATGAAAGAATGTGCACTTTGGACTCAGACATGATTCATATTTTAACCCCACTTTTTAACAACTTTGTGAATTGGGGAAGTTATTTCAGCTCTGGCCTTAATATCCTGAGGCCAAAAATGAAGTAATACTGGTAGATGCTTGGGCTCCATTAGATAATTTTTAAATGAGATTTTTATATTTGAAGGGACTACCCATATTTAGGGGAGAAGGACCTGGCAACCTACTCCCCAAAACTCAATCCACCACTGAAAGCCCTATGAATAGCAGCAAAGCAGTAACAACACTTTCTCCTGTTGTATGTAGGGTCACTATGAGTCAGATACCGACTCAATGGCACCTAACAACAACAGCAACTCATATTCAGAGTGAACTTTGGGACATTCAGTGGTAGTTATAGCTGGTGGACATTTTGAAATAATGTGGTAGAAGGAGTTCAGGGCTTTGTGAGAAAGAGGTTTATGACCAAAATAGGACGCCTGTTACTTTGAAGATTGTCTTTAGAATTTGAGGACATCATAGAAACTCTCAGGATGACTGAAATCTGTTATTCCGTGGACGAGGTTATTTCACACCTCAGGCATCGCTTGACAGCACACCAGAAGTATCTTGTGCTCTTACAGCCAGACACCCCTGTGGTTCCCTTTCTGTGCCTCTTCACTTGTCTCGAGGACATGCGTTCCACTTCGGATGAAGCATCTTAAAAGTTTCCTCCCTAGAGGACTTCCTAACTCTCTCGTCCTTATCTACAATTGCTACGCTGGTATGGAAAAAAAAGGTTAAAAAATCAGGGTGGAGATTAAAGTATAAATTGGGTCATCATTGAAAATTTGGCATTTGGTGCAATTTTATCCATCCATAGGTAGGCTCCATATCTTTCTGGTTTTAGCAGAGCGAAGCCAAACTCCCGTGACCCAAGAAGTTGATTTGTGAACTCTGTCAAGAATTCAAAACGTCACAGGTGTTGATCCTGCATTCCATTCACATAATTTGCCACCCAAAGTGTCAATGTGTAACCTCTAAATCTCGGCACATAATACAGATATTATTTTACAGTGTGTGAGGAAAAGATTGTTTATTTGCCATGTAGTACAGTGAATTAAACATTCATAAAAATTACTACTTTTCTTTTCACCTTTTCTTCCAGAAACTGAGAGTTGTCATGCAAATTTAAATAAAGCCATTGAGTTGGATGCTGTACTTCAACCAAATGAGACCATGCCTTCTAGCAGAGTCCTTGGGGTGGGCGGGATAGGAATCTGATTTTCATAAGCATGGCAGTTCGATCAATTAGGAAGGGGGGAGAGGGGTGTCCCAGCTAGCCAAGTTCAGTTTTCAGATTTCAGAGGATCAGTTCAGAAGCTGAAGCAATAAAATGGAGAATTGGAGAATTTCCTTTTGCTCCCACCTCTGGGGCTTACCCTCCTTTTTGTGTGTGTGTGCGCGTGCGTGTGGCATATAGCCTGGGCGTTTGTAGGCCTTACTTCACTGGTATTAATGCTTTGTAAGACTTCTCCAGGATCTCCACGATGATGTTCCCCTTTTTGAATTCCTGAAATTAAAATGTGTTGGAATGCCTGGCTGCCTTTCACTCCCTCCTCAATGGACCCTTTGGTTTTTCACACCAAGGTGTCCATCTTCAGGGTGCCAGGTCAGGCTACCAAAACAGCTTCTAGGAGGGGATTAGGACCAATTAACATCTTTGTACACAAAAGCCACTGGCAGCTGAACAGGCAGCCTGGGGGCGGCTCCGGAGCTGCATTTTAAATAGGGGCCTTCTGTACTTGGGTTCAAGTAGGAAGAGGTGGAGAAAGTTTTTATTTATAATTGGAAATGCTGTTTTTGGATAAAGTCTAATGAAAAGCAAAGCAGTGCTCCAGAGTGTCTAACAAATGCCATTTGCACGTCGGTCTGCATTGTCTGGGGTTCCACCGAGGACGCTCTTACAATGGAGCCTGTCCCCTGGCTCATACTGAGATACGGTGACGTTGCTTCCTCTAACAATTCTGTCCTTACATTTCTCTTGTTCTCTGTGTTCAAAAAAAGTTCAGCTGGATCCCAAGGCACAAAAAGGAGCTGCTCCAAAGGATATATAGTCTTAAAAGCCAGTAGCCTTTTCATAAGAAATCTATCATATGGATACCTGTCCCACAAAATCTTTGTTTGGGGCCAAATAAAGTGGAGAGAGGTATTAGGCAAAGTTTGTTTATTTCTGAACCCTTCAGTTGGAGAGAGTTCGAGTTATTTTTGTTGTCATTTCAAGCCCAACCGGCAAATTGTTATGCTCTTTGTTTTTTCCTTTTTTATTTCCTTTTTGGAGAGGGAGCGTGTCTTGAGTTCAGAAACACTGGAATCAATAAAGATACTAGTGCATGAGAGTTAAAGTGAAGAGATTTTCTGACCCAAGTCATTGGGCAGAGTCTTAAATAGAAATCTGGTTGGAATCTCTGAAGAATAACATTGTTAAAAATATAATGAGACCTGCTTCTACATTTGGGTGATGAGTTTTCAAATACATCTTAAAGCTCAAGGGCAAAGTGGGAGAGTTTTTAATCCATTTCGTATTGAACCTTCTCCACTCTGTCAGCTGCAGGGCACATAGCTTTCTCTGGGAACTACAGGGCTAGAAACTAACATGCTGCTTCCAGAATCTTGTCCAAAAGAAGACAGTGGGAATCCATAAGGACAAATAGAGATCTGAAAAAAGAAATTAATGAATATATGGTAGGTCAAAAGAAGGACGGTGATCACAAACTTACGGAATCAGGGGAGAAAGTGTAAGGAAAACAGGGACGACCTGATATTTGACTTGCCGTCCTGCTACACGTTTTTGTTTTATGGAAGGAAGCGATGAAAAGAATAATATGCATTTCTCTTTCAATGGCTTGAAAGGAAAATGTTTTTTAAAAGTCCGCCTCCTGGTCCCTAATCTAAATTATGGTCATTTTCAGTTTCCTGGGTTTTGTACATAACTCTAGATTCTTCTTAGTGTGATATTTTCCAAGCAAACCTTAATACGGTCTCAATGTGTGGTTCCCCCCCCTGGGCTTTGGTTTCAGAGAGTCTTTAGACGTGTTGAGTCCCCCTAATGTTAAATGGTAATTGCTGGGAGTATAGGTGGGGATGGAAACATTGTTATATTTTGTTCATTTTTCACACTTGAGCAGTTCCTCCTTTCTCCCTCTTGCTGTATGCTTATTAGGGTATGAAATGCAGGTGTGTGGGAAATGGCTAGCGGACATTGACAGGTTATTTTGTTGGTCACTGCCTAATTAGTAGCATAGTGGATGCACCCCGCTAAGCTTTAGTGTGGGGCAGCAGAGCTGGTCTGTTCTAATTTCCTCACGGCTTTGATATTCTCCAAAAGATTGACGGTTTACACAAAAAGCCAAGGCCCGAAGGAGGCCTGTGGAAACAATGAGCCTTCTTGCTTGTAGACACCACAGATGTGAGAGAAAGCTGGCTAAAAACAATTGGCTGACACTGTCTAATTGTCTCCGATGTCAGCGTCATTAATGTTTTCCCATGTAAAATGGAGAAGGCCAAGGTTGTATCCTCCCTTTATTTCCAGGCACATGATTATATAACTTATCAAGATTCAGAATAAGTGTTAATTGTATTTGTGCAATAAAGAAACTGAAGCTACCTTGGATTTAATGAATATGTGCTTAATTAATTTTGACAGCTTTTATCTTTATCACCTTTTGAGTGAGCCTTATCAGAATTGGTCACATTTTTTTTCAGTAATTAAAAATCACAGCTCACTTAATGATCATCTCTATATATTTACGTTTCCTTCTGAGTTCAAACCAGAGAAATGAGGATGAAACTTTCCTGATCTTTTTTCTGAGCGTGTTAAGCAATAATCTGAACAGACGTGCTGGGGTGTCAACAGAGCTTCTCAATTAGACAGCGGACCCAAGTTTTCTAGAGAGACAAACGGTAAGAGCTCAAGATTACAAGGCTACCCTTGTGAAACTTCAAACCTATTTTTATCTACAAAATGGCTTTAAAGATTTTCTCCTGAGGAAGGGAAAATGGGAGAAGCTGAAACCCTGGGAAGAACTAGAAGATAGGACTAATACTCAACTTTTTTTTTCAAGGTAAGACCTGTACTTTCCTACAGGGCTGAGGATACTTCCAGGAAAGCTGAAGTGTATTACTTGTCACTGTGATTAGCAAATATTGCCATACAGTTGGCACTGTGCAGCAACATCTGTGATGCCCATGTTGGTCAAGGCAGAAGTGGTGGCTTCTGTTCCTTCTGACATTTCTGAGGTCTTTTCCCATCAGAATAATGACAGAGGGCCAGAGCTGTGTCCGGGAGAGATTCTTCGTGACTTATTTATTATCTGGGAAGCTCTTGGGTCAGGGAAGCCCACATATCCTATGTTCCACATTCACTTAAAATATACCAGATTTAGGGCTGGGGGGTGCGGCTCCACGGGAGAGGGAGTGCTCAGCAGGCTCGAGGCTCTAGGTTCAATCTCCAGCAATGCCCTCCCAACCAAAGACAACAACAAAAGCTCTCCACAAAAACAACAATAAGAAAACAATGAACTTCACAAAAGAATATGCGTTATATAGAGAACATAATTTGACTCTCCAAAAAAAGTGTCTTTGAAGAATTAGTCTCCCTAAAAATTATTGTCCCAGGACAGCCCCATGTTTTTTCCTCCAAACTTTTCATTTATCTGGGTTTGTTACCTGAGCACACAACTATCCTTGAAAGAAGTGTTTTTTGTTTATTTGTTTTGTTTGTTTGTTTGCAGTACTAGGGGATTGAACCTAGGGCCTTGCATTTGCATGTGCTGGACCCGTAAACTGCACCCTCAGCCCATTTTTATACTTTTTTGAGACAGGGTCTCGCTAAATTCTGCAGACTGCCTCTGGTCTTGAACTTGCGATCCTCCTGCCTCTGCCTCCCGAGCTGCTGGGATTACAGGCATGCGCCACTGTGCCTGGCTAGAAGCGCTGGTTTTTGAACTTGGGATCGTGCTTAGAAAATAACTTTGCTGAGTGTTTGGCCTCCCGTGTGTTTTCCTCGCTCTCACAGTAGCGTTTGCGAGCACCCACACAGTCACCCACAGCGAATGTCCAACATATGTGCGTGCCGCCATCAGCTGTCCACTGTGGTTCACAGACATGGCCACAGAAAGCCTGGAGTGAAGGAAACGTGCACACAGCCTTTGGGGGCGGGGAGATCTCAGTTTGTCTCCTCAGCTACTTCCTAGCTGAGACTTCGGGCATTACCTTTTTGAGCCTCAGTGTCTTTGTATGTAGAAAGGATAATCATAATGCTTTGCAGGGTTGGCCTTTGAAGATAATGACTGTACAGTGCTTGGCACAGGATTACCTGTAACAAGTGTCACTGGTGGCTACCATTATTTTAGCTGTGATGCCTGCTGCACATCTACAGCCATATCATCCTGGTGTCCAATCCTGTCTGATCTCGGAAGCTGAGCAGGGTTGGGCCTGGTCAGTCCTTGGATGAGAGACCGCCTGGGAATACTGGGTCCTGTAGGCTTGGGAGAAGGACCCAGCAGCCCAATTCTAAAACAATCAGCCATCAAAAATCCTATGAATAGCAGAGAAGCACTGACAATAGTGCCAGGTATGGCACAGTATCCAGGAGTGATTCATTCTGTTGTATGTAGGGTCACTGTGAGTCGCACCTGACTCCATGGCACCCAATGACAACAACAATAATAGCCACCTGCAGCACAGTACAGTGTATCTGCCTTGGGCTCTATTCCTACATTTTCTGCTTGTGTCTACCTGAGCAAGCCATCTAACCTGACTAGACTTAGTTCCTCAAATGTAATATGGGGATGATGATGAAAAATACTCATCGTGTCATTGAGAGGAATCAACGAGCGGACAATAGCATTGCTAATAATAATAGCATAGTGATAGCTACTGACATATATTGAAGGGGAACCCAGTAACAGGCACTGTGTTCATTCTTTTGACTTGTTTTATTTATTATTATTATTTCTTTATTGTTATTTGAGACAGGCTGGCCTCACATTTGCAACCCTCCTGCCACAGCCTCCAGAAAGCTAGGATTACAGGCACATACCACTGCACCCAGGCACTGGGCTACATTGCTTATGTACATTATCTCATTTAATGCATAACAGACACAGTTTGAAACACAGTAAGCACTTCATAGATGTTAACTGTTCTTATTGCATTTATTCAAAGACCTCCAGAGCTACTGAATTTTAGCTGAGCCTCATTCCTCACATATTGCTGTTAGGGGACCCAAGTGTATAGTTCTTCAGCCAGGCATTTCTTACTAGGAGATTGAGAAAGCATGACATATGAGCCCTCACCATTTCTTTTAAACACCTTAGCCTCATTTCTCCTTATCTGCAATTCACTTTTTGTAAAACACTGTTCTCTAAGGACAGCAACTGGGAGAAGGACCTGGCAATCCACTCCCAAGGCAATCCCGAAACAGTCAGCCATTGAAAACCCTGTGAGGGTCGCTATGAGTCGGACGCGACTCGACAGCACCTAATAACAACAACAAGGACAACAACAGCATGACGCTTCCTCTGAATAAGTCCACACTGCTCTTGAAAATGGCAATTGCTCATTGTGATTTTGTTCCAGCCTATAAGCTATCTGCGGGGCTGGGGTTTAGCTCAGTTGGCAGAGTGCTGCTCTGTTCTCTCTGAGGCCCTGGGTTTGATCCCCAGCACTGCAAAAACGGGAAGATGTGGCAACCCACTCATGAAACAATGAAAACCCTTTGAGGGTTGCTGTGAGTCGGACCCCACTTGGCAGCACCTAACAATAGCACTGCAAACAGTCTACAAGCGGCTTTTCTCTCAATGGCCAGGACCAACTGGGCACTGCTGCCTTGTGATTGGCAGTTCCTTCTGCCATGGTGCAGCCAGATGGGCTAGAGAATGCCCTCTTCTCCTTTTTGTTTACATTGGCTTAATTTCCCTCCAAAGAGGGTAAGGTTTTACAATTTTGAAACACTGTGCCTATGTTTGTGATGGTTGGTTTATTGTAAAGACAAGGGGATATTTTATTCCTACAGGTTTACCTCCCCCCCCCCACTCCCCCATGCATCTGTCAGTTTTCCTTACTGTTGGGACTTGCCTGTCACTATAATGCTGAAAGCTATGTCACTCGTATTATAGATACCAGCAGGGTCACCCATGGTGGACACGTTTTAGCTGAGCTTCCAGACTAAGACACTAGGGACAATGTCATGGCTAACCCACTTCTGAAACAATTAGCCATTGAAAATCCTATGACTAGCAGAGAAACACTGTCAGACACAGTGCCTGAAAATGAGCCCCCCAGGTTGGAAGGCTCAACTCAAAAGATGACTTGGGAAGAGTTGCCTCCTCAAAGTAGAGTTGGTCTTAATGACAGGAATGGAGTAAGCCCCAGGGACCTCCATTTCCTGATGCGGCACAGCTCAAAATGAGAAGGAATAATGGTAAACATCTATTACCAGTTGGAATGTGGAATGAACATAAGATGAGTCTAGGAAAATTAGAAATTGTTAAAAGAGAAATGGAGCACATAACATTCTGGGAATCAATAAGCTACAACAGACTAGTATGGGCTATTTTGAATCAAATATTCTTATGGTCTACTATGCCAGGAACGACAGCTTAAAAAGAATCAGGGTTGCATTCGTCATCAAAAAAGACATCTCAAGATCTATCCTGAAGTACAATGCTGTCAGTGATGGGATAATATCCATACACCTACAAGGAAGGCCAGTTAATATGCCTATTATTCAAATTTATGGACGTATCACTAAGGCCACAGATGAAGATAGGGAAGGTTTTTACTAGCTTTTGCCATGGGAAATTGATCGAACATGTAGTCAGGATGCACTGATAATGACTGCTGACTGGAATACAAAAATTGGAAACCAAGAAGGCTGGGTAATTGGAAAATATGGCCTTAGTGACAGAAATGATGCTGGAAATCACCTGATAGAATTTTGTCAGACAAATGACCTTTTCATTGCAAATACATTTTTCACCAACATAAATGGTGACTATACACATGAAATCACCAGATGGAATATATGGGAACCAAATTGATTCATTTGTGGACAAAGATGATGGAAACACTCAATATCAAATGTCAGAACAAGACCAGGTGCTGATTGTGGATCAGACTATCAACTGCTTATATGCAAGTTCAAACTAAAACTGAAGAAAATTAGAACAAGTGTATGAGAGCCAAGGAATGACCACCCAAGTTCAGAGACCATATCAAGAACAGATTTGATGTGTTAGACACTAATGATCAAAGACCAGAGTTGTGGCATGACACCAAAGATATCATTCACGAGGCAAGCAAAAGGTTATTAAAAAGACAGGAAAAAAAGAAAACACCAAATTACATGTCAAATGAGACTCTGAAACTTCCCCTTGAACATCAAACAAGTAAAGTAAAAGAAAGACATAACCAAGTTAAAGAACTAAACAGAAGATTTCAAAAGGCAGCTCAAGAAGACAAAACCAAATATTATAATAATATGTGCAAAGAGCTGGAGATGGAAAACCAAAAGGAAGAAAAAACATGCTCTTTTTCTCAGCTTAAAGAATTGAAGAAAAATTCAAGGCTTGAGTGGTAAATAATGAAGGATTGTACAGGGAAATATTTCCAACACAGGAAGCAACAAAGAAAATAGAGGGAATACACAGAGTCATCATACCAAAAAGATTTGGTGAATGACCAACCATTTTAAGAGCTTGCATATGATGAGGAACCAATGGCACTGAAGGGAGAAGTAAAAGCTACCTTGAAAGAACTAGTGAAACATAAGGCTTCAAGAATTAATGGAATACATTGAGATGTTTCAACAGACAGATGCAGCACTGGAGGTGCTCATTTGTTTATGCCAACAGATTTGAAAAACAGCTACCTGGCCAACTGACCAGAAGAGGTCCATATTTATGCCTATTCTCAAGAAAGAGGATCCAGCTAAATGTGGAAATTATCGAACCATATCATTACTACCTCACACAAGGAAAATTTTGCTAATTATCATTCAAAAGCAACTGCAGCAGTACATTGACAGGGAACTGCTGGTTAATCAAGCTAGAATCAGAAGAGGGCATGGAACAAGGGACATCATTGTATACATCAGATGAATATTACCCAAAAACAGAGAATACCAAAAAGATGTCTATCTATATTTTATTGCCTATGCAAATTCATTTGACTGTGTGGATCACAACAAATTATAGATAACATTGTGAGGATGGGAATACCAGAGCACTTAATTGTACTCATGAGGAATCTGTCTGTGGACCAGGAGGCAGTCATTTGAACAGAACAAGGAAATATTGCCTGGCTTAAAGTCAAGAAAGGTGTGCATCAGGGCTGTATCCTTTCATGGTACCTCTTCAATCTCTATGCTGAGCAACTATCCGAGAAGCTGGACTTTCCGAATAATGCTGCATCATAATTAGAGGAACAACCAGTGTTATGCAGATGATACAACTTTGCTTGCTGAAAGTGAAGAGGATTTGAAGCATTTACTGGTAAAGATCAAAGAACATAGCCTCAGTATGCATTGTGCCTCAACATCAACAAAACAAAAATTCTTACAACTGGGTCATTAAGCAACTTCGTGATAAACAGGGAAAAGATCGAAGTTGTCCAAGATTTTACTTTGCTTGGTTCTACAATCAATACTCACAGAAAGCACAGCAGACAAGAAATCAAAGGACACATTGCATTGGGAAAAGCTGTTGCAAAAGATATCTTTAAAGTGTTGAAAAGTAAAGATCTCACATTGAAGATGAAGACTCGTCTGATTCATACCATGGTACTTTCAGTCATGTCATATGGATGTGAAAGCTGGACATTGAAGAAGGGAGAAAGGGGAAGAATTGATGCTTTTGAATTATGGTGCTGGAAATGAATATTGAACATGCCATGCATTGCAAAATAATAAATGGATCCATCCTAGAAGTGCAACCAGTGTGCTCTTTGGAAGCAAGGATGGCTAGACTCATCTGATGTATTTTGGACATGTTGTCAGGAGAGACCAATCCCTGGAGAAGGGCATCATGTTTAGGAGTGTGGCAGGTCAACGCAATAAATGAAGACCCTCAACTAGAGGGACTGACACAGTGGGTGCCACAATGGACTTAAAGAAGATTGTGTGCCTGACACAGGGTCGGTATGTGCCCCAACCCATGGGGTTTTTCAACAGGGACCTAGAGTAGGGGACGAATGAATGAGAGAGAGAGACAAGAGACACGAAGGACAAGAGCAAGACAGGCTGTCTGATCAAGCTCCAAAGTCTTTAATTTTTTGCTGTAGCTTATATACACATGGGAGGGGGAGGTACCAAAATTTTACAAAGGTCAGGGACTTTCAGTTCTTCCTGTAACCCTGACAACTGATATCCGGTGGTAATCTCAGCTCAAAGGTCACAATGCCCTGTGACTCAGCATCTGCTATTTTCACCACATCCTGCACTTTTCCATCAAGGTATCTTATAAAAGGTTACTTATGGCCTTGGCTCCCGGCAGGTATGAGTCAGATCCAGCTCAATGGCACCTAACAACAACAATAAGAACAACACAGGTTTACCAAATTTTCTCATTTGTTGAAAATGTGGACATAGGATGTGGAAGCATGGTAATCTAGAGAATCATGGTAATCATTTGCAATGATGAGAGTTTTTGGTATGCTGGTGTGATTACCCATACTAGATAGAGTTTGGTGGCTCAGAGCCATCAAGACCTCAGCTAACATACTCATATACTCATTTTGTATCATTTAAGTCAGTGGCTTCAAATCAGGTCAGCAAATGTTCCTAAACATCAGTTATGTGCAAATTACTGTGTTGGATGTAGGGAATAGTAATCTGAATATGGGATGCACTATGACCTATAGTTGTTAAATGTACAGCCCTAGGTATCATATCTGGGTTATATCTTTAACTGTCCCCTATTATCTTAGAGAAGATATCCACTCAAAGACATTTTCCTCATTTGTTAAAAACGATGGTTGAGAATATCAACCTCACAGGGTTGTTTTTAGGATTACATGAGATGATGTATATAAAACAGTGATCACTCAATAAATGATAGTCATTAATAAGACAGTCTAAGGGTATAGCTTAGTGGAAGAGAGGTCGCCTGGCATATGTGAGGGCCTGGGTTCAATCGCCAGCAGCACAAAGGAAAAGAAGGAGGAAGAGGAGGAGAAGGAGAAACATACAGTTTTTACCTAACCAAAGGAGACAGACATGGAAACCAGGTCACTTTCATGTCACAAGGTAAGTGCGCTGGACTCCTTCTAGCAGGTGGGAGAGAGAAGACTTCCTGGGAAGGACCAGACTTGACTGGCATCCTGATGGATGAGGCAAGTCCTTCAGGCAAAGTGGAGCTGTCTTCTCGGTGGAGGTAACAGCATGAGCAAATGCAAGAAATGAGGAAAACAGAGCATATGGTAGAAGCTGCAGGAACTTCAGTGTGCTGCAGAACTCAAGGCCCTGGGCCTGCTGTGCTCTGTTAGAAGAGGCAGCTTATAAAAGGGCCTGCACTCTCTAGTCTGGCTCTTGGTCTTTCTCTCCTTGAGCTAGTTTAGCAGGGTCTAGCTCCCTCTACAAGGTGACACAGTCCAAAGAATGGCAGCTCACAATTAGTTTAACTTCAATTGGGAAAGGTAAAGTCATTTATAGAGAAAGGGCATGTCTGTCATTTAAAGATAAATCAAGTATGTGTTTCAGAACTTTCCTTTTTGACCATGCGACTTGGACTAATTATTTAACCTAAGTCTCAGGTTCCTCATCTGTATAATTTAAAATTTGGTAAACAGAGGTCGGTGGTATAGCTCAGTGATAAAGCACATGCCTACCACGTGTGAGGCCTTTAACTATTCCCAGGGGCTTTTCCTCTTAGAAGAAGGCAGAGTTTGACTGAGAGAAATGGTGGAATTTTTTAGCACAACGTTATTGTGCATTGGAACAGAGTTCAGTGAGAGAAATCGAAAAAAGTGATCCAAGTCTTCAGTATTCTCTTCCAGAGGAAGGTTTGCTGCAGTGCATGTCCTAAAGTTTGGATGAGAAGCACAGACCCTAAAGAGTCTGAGCCATCCTGTGCTATTCTTTCATGGGCCAGAAGTGTGTATAATCTCTCTCTCCCTCTCCTTTTTTTTTTTTTCCTGCAGTACTGGGGGGTTGAACCCAGGGCCTCTGGCGTACTAGCCAATTGCTCTACCACTAAGCTGCAACCTCAGCCCCCTTTTAAACTTCTTTTTATTTTGAAACAGGGTCTCACTAAGTTGCTCAGACTGCCTCTGGTCTAGAACTCAAGGTCATCTTGTCTCAGCATCCTTAGTCACTTGGGAGTATACACACACGCCATGGCAACCAGCTGTTTTTGTTGTTGCTGTTGTTATTTTTTAATGCTCATCGTTCCCACATCTTTTGAGTGTTAGTTGTTATCTCATTGTGGTTCTGATTTGTATTTCCCTAATGACAGATGAGGGCTGGGGTTTGGCTCAGTTGTTAGAGTGCTGCTCCACTCTCTCTGAGGACCTGGGTTCAATCCCCAGCACCACAAAAATGAGAGAAGGATGTGGCAATCCATTCGCAAAGCAATCCCAAAAAACAATCAGCCATTGAAAACCCTATGAGGGTCACTATGTCGCTATCAGTTGGATCTGACTCAACATCACCTAACAACAACAACAACGACTGATGACAAGCACCTTTTTGTGTGCTTATTGGCCATTTGTACATCTTCTCTGGAGGAATGCCTAATTTGTGAAAATTTTCTTTTATGATTTGTGGTTTTTGTTTTCTAATTTTTTTTTGTCTAACACAAGAACATAAAGATTTTCCCATGTTTTCTTTGAGAAGTTTTATAAGTTTGACATTTAAATTTAAGTCTATTATCCATCATGAGTAAATTTTGTTATATGGTGTGAGGTAAGGGATGGGAGCTCTCTCTAGTGTGTGCTCACGCTCTCCCTCTCTCTCTCTCTCTCTCTTTTTCTCCATGACTATCAGATCATTCTAGTAACATTTATTTAGAAAGACTGTCTTCTACCTGTTGAATTTTTTTTTGCAACTTTGTTGAAAATCAATCGACAATTGATGGGTATATGATATATTTTTGGACTCTCTTCTGTTCATTTATACACAATCTGTAGACTAATTTCACACTATTTTGATTACTATAGCTTTATATTAAAGCTTTAACTTAGTCTGAATTCAAGACTTAATATAAAGACTTACGTAAGTCTTCCAGCTCTGTTTTATTTTTTGAAATTGTATTGGCTACTGCAGATCCTTTGCATTTCCATGTACATGTTGAGGCTCCAAGCTCTTTGGGTACAAGAACTATGTCCAATCTTTTATTGCCATCTCACATTGACAGTACCTGAGAAGGTCCAAATTTATTTCCAAATTTATTGACTGATCAGTTAATGGGAACTGCCAGTAGGATTCAACGCACTGAATTCTAGACTCTTTGGTCAGAAAAGACTTTTAGAGTCACTCAGATGAAGATTAAGCCCAGCTACCTCATTAAATAGACATCATACAACAGCTGCAGGTGCCTGCAGCTGTAGCCCTGTGGCATCTGATCCCGTCAGATCTCGGAAGCTAAGCAGGGTCGGGCCTGGTTAGTACCTGGATGGGAGACCACCTGGGAACACCAGAAGCTGTAGGCTTGGGAGAAGGACCTGGCAACCCCCTCCCAAAAATCAATCTGCCATTGAAAACCCTATGAACAGGAGAGAAGCACTGACAATAGTGTTTCCCCTGTTGTACAGAGGGTCGCTATGAGTTGGATACCAACTTGACTGCACCTAACAAACAAAAAAACAATAAAACTGAGGCCCAGAGTGATTAATTGGTTTGTCCAAGATCAGGCTGTGAGTTAGAATCAGTTGAGACCAGAACTCAAGTCTTTGATTCACCTGCCCCTTAATTGGGCACAGGGCTTACATAGGATGGTGGGTCTGGAGAGCCCAATTACTGTACCAAAGGTAGGATTTCATTGTGCCTTTAACTCCAGGACTCATCAATCATGTGCCAGGTCATAGGGATACTGACAGCAATAGGACATGGTACTTACATGTTCATGGTCTGTTAGGATTTTCTTTTGTACTCTGCACTGAAAGTGCCCAGATGATATGTGTGTGTGTGTGTGTGTGTGTGTGTGTGTGTGTGTGTGTGTGTGTGTGTGTGTGTGTGTGTGTGTGGTCTACGAAATATGCCTAAAAGGAGACCTTAGACATCTGTATTTTAATGGTAGACTTAAGGCAAGTCAGTACCTGAGCAAATTTGATCAAAGACTTTCTAGAGACACAGCAATAAAGCCATGCACAGAATTCTTGCAAAGTAAACAGACTGTATGTTACAGGTGCTGCCATCTGCACACCTGTACTGGAGGACTTGCTGAGTACAGACATTCTGACTTCTTAATGGATGGCCATGAAATTGACAAATTAAGGGGGAGGAAACTGCATCTGTGAAAGCTTGTAGTTCATCCTTCTGGCAATGACTCAGCTCCTTTTTTCCTTCAGGCTATAATTTCAGTTTCTTTTCTAATGGACACATTGATATTTTGTGGGATTTTTTTCTCACCTTCTGGCCTACTGAAAATTTCCTTAAAGGAAAAAAGAGACATTAGAAGGTATAATTAGAAAAGGAGCTTTTATGTGAATCAGCTCTCCCCATTTTAAGATTTACACAATGCCTTATGGAACATTCCTAAATTTTAATCATTAAAAATAACTCCTACCATCTTGATAAAGGTGATGTTTCATTCTTTTAAAGTAATTGCATCTATAATTTATAAATAAAAACACATGTTAATTACACCAGGAAGCATTCAAATATACTATGCTTCCTTTTTTGAAGAAAATTTCTTTTCTCGATATTTTGTATTTGGATCTCAAGTAAACAAAGTTAGATTAACATAATGAGTATCTGTGAATTTAGCTCATGAATTAGAAATTTCTAATGATGTAATTACTGCTACACATACGTTCTTCCTTATCCCATTTCTCTACCATGTTTTCAGAGGTAACCACCATCCTGAATTTTCTGTTTATCATAACCTGACTTTATTTTTTTAAAGTTATATCATACATACACTAGTGTCACCTGCCTGCAGCCGTAGCCCTGTGGCATCTGATCTTATCAGATCTCAGAAGCTAAGCAGGGTCCGACCTGGTTAGTACTTGGATGGGAGACTGCCTGGGAATACCAGGTACTGTAGGCTTGGGAGAAGGACCCGGCAACCCACTACCAAAAATCAATCCACCATTTAAAACCCTATGAACAGCAGAGAAGCACTGACAGTAGTGTTTCTCCTGTTGTATAGAGGGTCGCTATGAGTTGGATACTGACTCAATGACACCTAACAACAACAACATCATACATACATACAAATATAAAATATAAAATTCTGCATGCCTTTCAACTTTATAAATGGAATGGTACTCCATATGGTCTTCTATGATTTGCCTTTGCTCCATCCTACAGTCATGCTTTTTTTGAGGGGGGAGTACTGGGGGTTGAACCCAGTGCCTTGTGCTTGCATGCTCTGCAAGTGCTGGACCACTGAGCTGTACCCCCAACTCTTTTTTTTTTAACTTTTTGAGACAGGGTCTCGCTAAGTTACGCAGACTGCCTCTTGTCTCGAAATTGCAATCCTCCTGCCTCTGCCTCCCTAGCCGCTGGGATCACAGGCGTGTGCCACCACGCCCGGCGACAGTCATGCTTTTGATTTTACTGCTATGTAATGTTTTACTGTGTGACTACATCACATTTTGTTTACCTATTACCCTATCACTAGTCATTTGTGGGTTTTTTCATATTATTGCCACTATGAATAATCTATGCTATGAATATTCTTGAACATGTCTCCTGATACATATGTGCAGTATTTTTCTTTCAGCTATATATGTCAGAGTAGCATTGCTGACTTATAAGCTATGTCGATGCTGACTTATAAGGTATGTCAGCTTTATAAGCCACTGTCAAAATATTTTCCAAAGTGATCGTGCCAGTTTGGAGTTCATTGATGCATGTGTTATTTGTGGTTTTCTTTAATCTCCAAATATTTGGAGATTTCCAGGCATCTTTATTATCAATTTCTAGTTTAATTCCATTGTAGTCTGAATGCATACTTTGTGAATTTTCTTAGATGTGTTTTATGGCCCAGGATGTGGACTATTTTGGTGAATATTCCATGTGAACTTGAGAAGAATATGTATTATTTGTGTTTGGATAAAGTGTCTTATTAATGTCAGGTACAGTTGATGGGAAGGTGCAGTTCAGTTCACCCGTGTCTCTACAGATTCTTTTTTTACTACTGGATCTTTCAGTTACTGATAGAGGGTTGTTGAAGTCTCCAATTATAATACTGGATGTCTATTTCTCCTCACAATTCTACCAGTTTTTACCTCATATATTTTGATGTTCTGTTATCAGAGGTACATGCATTAAAACTGTTACATCCTGTGGGAGAACTGACCCCTCTATAATTGTCCCAAAACAGTCAGCCATTGAAAACCCTATGAGGGTTGCTATGAGTCAGACTCGACTCCACAGTCCCTAAAAACAACAACATAATTGTGTAATGTGCTTCTTTATCCCTGATAATTTTCCTTGATCTAAAGTCTACTTTGTCTGAAATTAACATAGCTACTCTAGTTTTCTTTTGCCTGCAGCTGTACTACTGTGGCATCTGATCTCATCAGATCTTGAAAGCTAAGCAGGGTCGGGCATGGTTAGTACTTGGATGGCAAAAGGTAGGAATTGGCAAGGTTCCTGAAGAGAAAGCACATTTGGTCAATCTTGGTAGAAACAGAGACAAGCAAGTCGAGACCACAATAAGATGCTATAACTATCTGGTTGGAACAAAAATTTTGACAGTGTCCAATATTGGAGCATAAAGTGAATTCTGCTAGCATGTTTAATGTGAAAAGGTGACTCTGTTCCAGCGTAATTGATATATTAAGGAATGATTTGAGCATCACATGAGTTTTGTATTTAACTATGCAGTTTCATCCTGAGAAATACCAGGGGACGACATAAAATGGTACAGCTGAACCGTGCTGCACAGGAATACGTGAAGCACATACCTCTAACATGTATCAGCTATCCCAGCCCGCCAGACTGTTTTGAGCCACATCTATCCACATTTGGTGTTACCAATGTGTGCGATTTCAGATAACCTTCCTGCCATAACTACTAGACAATTCACAAGCTTCAGCCCTCCCAACACCCACAGGCAAATATCAGGTCTTTTTTTTCAAAGTAAAGTGCTCTATTTCTTGCAGTATTTATGTATATGAACTGTTTAACATGTAAAATTGTGATACTATTTTATGTGGGTACTGATATGTTTTTGAGATTTTTTTTTCCCCTGACCTCATTTTTCTCATAAGCCCTGGTTTATTTATTTATTATTTATTTTTATTTTTTGGTTGTCATTCTTGTTGCCATACTGGGAGTTGAACCCAGGGCCTCACACATGCTAGGCAAGTGCTCTACCACTGAGCTGCACACACAGCACCCCTCCCCCCCCTTTTTTTTACTTTATATTTGAGACAAGAGTCTCACTAAGTTGTATAGGCTGCCTCTGGGTTCAAACTTGGTGATCCTCCTGCCTCAGCCTCCCCTATCACTAAGATTGCAGCCATGCACCATGGCACCAAGCAGCCTTATGGTTTTTATTGGGTGATTTAAAATTGTGTGGTAATTTTTAGGACACAAGTATTACCTTGCTACAGAGCTAACAATATGAAGATAACAGAGTCACATATACTTGAGTGAGCAAGAGAACGTAAAATGTCCCCCAAAGGTGTGGCTCCTCCCATGGCATGAAACAAGTTTATACCAGTGTGATCCAATTTGGTTGTCACTTGCCCCTTTCTGTGGCTGTTGGCACCCGAGTGGACCCCCTCAGGAATGGGGCTGTCTAGATGCATTGTTTGTTGGTGGTCCTGGGTGAGGCACTTGGTCTCCATGTTATCTAGCAGTGGGACATTTGGGCAGAGTCTACTCTCTTTGCCAGAGTCTCCAATCACTCATCCGGTTGTTGTTGTTAGGTGCCATCAAGTCATGCCCAACTCATAGCGACCCTTATAGGGTTTTCAATGGCTGATTGTTTCAGGATTGCCTCAGAAAGAGATTGACATGTTCTTCTCCCATTTTTGCCGTGCTGTGAATTGGACCTCAGAGACTGCGAGCGGGGCTCTACCAACTGAGCTAAATCCCAGCCCTGTAGGTATCAATAATGTACCTGCAGTTCTAAAGGATTCTTGCGTTTTCAGGCCTGAAGGGTAGGGCTACTGAGAGCCTGTTGGATCAGCTGTAGTGCTGCCTGCTGAGAGGTCTCACACAAACTTTGGCCAATTTTTCTGCCATTTTTTTCATAGGATCCAACCAAGGGCTTATTGAGGCAGATATTGTTTCTGTTATGCAAATGGTTCAAATGATGCTGGACTTCCTTTTTTGGTAGCCAGAGGCTGTAGGTGAGGGACTTTCTTGGACTACTTAGGGATGGATCTTGGAAACTTAGGACATATTTCTCCTAAGAATTTGAGTTGGGTGGCTATTGCTTGTCTGTTATCAAGATTACAGTGCCACCCGGCACAGTGGCACATGCGTGTAACCCCAGTGGCTTGGGAGGCAGAGGCAGGAGGATCGCAAGTTTGAGACCAGAGGCAGTCTGTGTAATTTAATGAGACCCTGTCTCAGAAAAAGTAAAAAAATGGGTTGGGGGTGCAACTCAATGGTACAGCATTTGCAAAGCATGCAAGCGCAAGGCCCTGGGTTCAACCCTTAGTACCGAAGGGGAAAAAAAAAGATTAGAGGGCCAACCCAGGGCTTTCATCATCTGCCCATTGTCCAGCCCATCTGGAGCAGCTTTGAACAGCCCTCTGGCTTTGATTCGCTCCTTCCCTGTTCTCCTGTGGGATTTTCTGAGCTTCAGGGAAGTCTCTCTAGGTTGGCTGTCACGTGATGATTGACAAAGGAATGCAAAGGAGCAGATCTGGTTGTGGGGCATGATTCTGTCCCAGCTGAATAGTCTATATGAAGCATAGGGTCACATGAGAGGCAGTCTAGTTCCTTCCTTTTACCCTTTTCATTCCCTCGTCACATAGATAGTTCAGCCCATCTCTAACACCTCTTTAGGGTACCAAGCAGGCCAAATTTTCCTCTTTTCCCTCTTGCCATAGTTCTGCATTTTGTTATTGTGGATAGGATTGGGTACCTTCCAGGGATAGTTGTAATGTGTCTGCTAAAACAAGGTCCAAGTGTGGTTCGATCTCTGATCGGCATTCAGGGCACTTTCCTAGTCCCCTGTCTTGTAGAAAAGCAAGAAACAACTGTGCTATCATTTGGGCAACTTTTTTCAATCACATGAGCCATTGTCCATCTTCCACCTATTGATTTAATTCATCTATAGGAACAGATTGGATAGTGGGGTCGGTCTTATTCCTTTACCTACCACTTAGATGAGAGCACCCATTTCTCATTTCCAAAGAGTTTCATCACATCTCTGAACACAAGACACAGGATACTTGCCTTTTCTTCTCATAAGTCATTGTCGTGATTTGAATATGAAGCAGCCCCCATAGCCTTGTGGATTGAAGGCTTGGTCCCCAGCTGGTGGTGCTAATTTGGGGGGTGCTGGAAACTTTAGGACACAAGGCCTACCTGGAGGAAGTAGGTCATTGGTGAGTCTCAGTCTCTCCCTTGCCCCCTGCTCCTTCCTGTCTCCTTCTCTGCTTCCTGTCAGCCATGAGGTGAGCAGCCTCTGCCACACACTCCTGCTACCATGATATTCTGCTTTGCCTCAGGCCCCAAGCGATGGAGCCAGCCAGCTATGATGGAAACCTGTGAACCTATGAGTCCAAATCAGCCTTTCCTCCTCTAAGTTGATTTTCTCAAGCATTGTAACAGGAAGAAAAAGGCTAACCAACACAGCTATTATCCACCGTGGCAGGCTGAGCATGCTCCACTTCCATTAGGGAAGAGCCTCACCCTTGCTCCATCTCTACAGGTGCCCAAAATAGATAACAAAACTCAATGGATTCAAGAAAGTTGATTCTTTACAGCATGGCAAACAGCAAGAGTATGGGCAGAGCAGCACTGGTTTCCTTGACCCCACGTCATCTGGGATGACTCAACTGATCCACATGGTGGTCTCTCATGCAGTGTATTGCATTACAGTTGAAGAACCCATGGCCAAAGGCTTAGCATCTTTTGTGGTGAGCAGTAAGCCAGCCAGATCCCCCTCCAGGAAGTAATGAGTTACATGGTCATGGTGCGATCGTCAGGCTGGGATTTAGCTCAGTTAGTAGAGTGCCGCCTTGCAGTCTCTGAGGTCCTGGGTTTGATTCCCAGCACTGCAAAAAATGGGAGAAGGACATGGTGATCCACTCCAGAGGCAATCCCAAAACAATGAGCCATTGAAAACCCTATAAGGGTCACTATGAGTCTCATACAACTCTGTGGCACCTAATAACGACAACAATATGCTATGGTCATGTGACCTACTTCATTGCCTTCCTGACTAGCTACAGAAATAGCTCAGGACCAGATGATGGTTAAACCTTGCAGGATGGTACACACAGGAAGATGGTGTGGAGATGTTCAGGACCCAGTGTAGACTCACCTCATATTTTGTTTGTCTGAAAATATTTTTATTTCAGCCTTAGTTTTGAAGATAATTTTTATTTGGTATTGAATTATAGAATGGCAGTTAGTTTCTTTCAATAGTTAAAAATATTATTTCATAATCCTCTGGCTGCCATTGTTCTGGTTAAGAATCTATCAGTCTTTCTGTATTGTTCTCTGTCTAGGCAAAATCTAGATTCCTGGTCTCCTGCCCTGTGGATCCACAGATTCTTTGTATGTGCCCAGGTAGGGGGGGTACCTCATGGTGGAGGCAAGGCTGCTGTATGCCAGCTTGCTGCTCCACAGTCCTCTCCTCTCTGCGATCTTGGTTCCTTAGTCCTTGTTTCTCAACTTTGCCCTTTCAGACCTAGAGATTGTCCTGGCTTCCCACTGTTTCTAGTCCTAGGATTGGTTCCTTTAACTCTGCCCACAACTTTGTTAGTAGTCCTTTATTAAACTTCCTTCAGTTACTGTTTTGGGTTTTGCCATCTTTTTCCTGCTGAGACGCATGTACAACAAGTTTTATCAATGTGGAACAACTAATGTCTTTTAATATGCTAATATATTTTATGTATTTTTGAGATGAGCAATAGAATATGTATTTCCTTGAGGATTTCAGGACTGCATTTTAGGAATCTTATCTCTAGAAACAGGGTTATACACATGGGGACTTGATGCTGAATGGCTGGGTGACTTCTTGGAGTCTATAAACAGAGGTCAACCGAAACTTCCCAGCCTACCTAGTGAGGGACCTAATTTCTAGGTATTTTTATCTCTTTTTGTCAGTTTTTACTTAGGGGCTTACTGCTTTAGTTAGGATTTCAAAATATAGACTAGAGGTTAACAATATGGGCATTGGAGACAGATCTACTACACATTCAAATCTTTGCTCTGCAAGTTACTAGCTGTAACTCTTTGGTAAATGAGTTAATCTTTGTGGGATTGTTTTCTCATTTGTAAAGTAGATATGGGCTGGGATTTAGCTCAGTTGGTAGAGTGCCGCTTTGCAGTCTCTGAGGTCCCGAGTTTGATTCCCAGCACCACAAAAATGGGAGAAGGACGTGGCAATCCACTCCCAAGGCAATCCCGAAATAATCAGCCATTGAAAACCCTATGAGGGTGGCTATGAGTCGGACACGACTCGAAGGCACCTAACAACAACAACGACAAAGTATATATAGGTCTTTTGGAGGAATTAAAGGAAATGATACATTTCATTCACAGAACATAGAAGATACTCAACATGTATTAGCTTTTTTCTTTTTCTTCTGACATTTTGTGTGTGTGTGTGTGTGTGTGTGTGTGTGTGTGTGTGTGTGTGTGTGTGTAATACTAAGGATTGAACCAAGAGGTCTGCAGCCATAGTGGCCTGGCATCTGATCCTGCCTGATCTTGGAAGCTAAGCAGGGTCAACCTGGTTAGTCCTTGGATGGGAGACTTCCTGAGATACCAGGTGCTGCTGGCTAGGGAAAAAGACATGGCAACCCACTCCTGAAACAGCCTGTCATTGAAAACTCGATGAATAGCAGAGATACACTGACAATAGTACCAGGCATGGCACAGTGTCAGGGAGTATTTCATTCTATTGTACTTAGGGTCACTATAAGTCAGATCTGACTTGATGGCACCTAACAACAATAAAAAAGAATTAAACCTAGAACCTTATACAAGCTAGAAAGTGTTCTACCATTAATTCACACCCCAGCTTTTTAAAATTTTATTATTGATCCAGAGCCTTGCTAAATTGCCCACCTTGACCTCACTATGTAACTGAGGCTGGCTTTGAACTTATAATCCTCCTGCCTCAGCCTCCAAAATAGCTGGGATTACAGGTGTGTACCACCACACCTGCCTCCATACTATCTTCTCTCTTTATGATAACCAACGTAAATCATTTAAGGAAGATATAAATTTCTTCTTCCTTCTCACATAGAACTTGAAGAAATATGAAGTACACTGTTAAATTCCTGACCTATATCTTTTATTTGTAATTATTTGGCTTTTAAATTTTTTAAAATTTTTAATACTTTTGTTTGCATGGCCCATATCCCTTAAAGATCAATTTTATGTCTAAAAATTTGCTTTTAAAGTTCTAGCTTTTGGTTTATGAGTTTTATATTCTATTTGTCCTATATACAACTTAATATATTAACTTTTATTTGTCATTGTTAAATGCCATCAAGTTGTGTCCAACTCATAGTGACCTTCATACGGGTTTCAATGGCTGATTGTTTTGGGAGTGGATTGCCAGATCCTTCTCCCATTTTTGCAGTGCTGGGGATCAAACCCACGACTTCAGAGACTGCAGAGTTGCACTTTACCAATTGAGCTAAACCCCAGCACCAACTTTTATTTAGTTAAAATTAATTCTTATAGCATCAATATTATTTTAGTACAATTACATTGTAAGAGTTTTAAGTATAAAGAGAAAATGCCTTGAACTTTTATTGTTTTATGGTTTATTCTTTTTCCCTCTTGGACATGTAGAGCTAGTGGTCATTGCAAATACAGCTGATAAATCCTCCAAAGTGGAGCTTTGTCCATCTAAATCATAATTTTAAAGATTTTAGTCCTTGCTCTGGAGTGCCTGACTGCTCCAAATATCTAGTTATCCTTCTCCTGAGGGCAAACTTGCCAACAAATTCTGTTTCCCTTAAGGGAACAGAGAGAGTAGTTTTCCACACATCTACTATTGATAAGGTCAGAAGTCCCAGGTCATTCAGCCATAGCTCTTTCCATTGTTTTTAGTCCAAACGCACACTCAGACTCTGCCTTTCCTTCCTTTCGGGCCAACTTTTTGGTAAGTTGTTGTACTGCCACGCTTTCTGCTTGGAGAGAATCCTTAGGAATCTCACAGCGTATTTGCCGACTAAGAAAACCTATTGGTAGTGGTGAGACAGTTCACGATTTGTATCTGCATATTTCTTCTTAAGCTTAAAGAGCTTTTGTGCTGGGGGAGCTTAAGATCTAATATGAAAAAATAAAATGAGAGGCACTGAAATGTGAACATACTTAACAAAGTCCTTAGAACTTTTCTTTCACTAAAACAAAGCAATCAAGTCAGCACACTAAAGACAACACTAATGAAATTTTATGCATCTTAAATTATTCATTATGGAGCCTGAGCAATTACTTTCCATCTGCCACTCTTTTCTCCAGAAACTGGTAAATCATTTTCACTTTCATACAGACGATATGTAAACTTAGAGGCTTCTACATGACCTTGGACAAATTATCAAGAGGCATTTTCTTCTTGTTCTTCCTATTTTCATATTCTCTTGTTTTTCATATTTTGTAAATCAGAATTAATGCTGGTTTCTTAGAAATCCCAACTGGGTGTCAGAGATTTGGAGTAACTTGAAATGGTGACAACGCTTGGTATCTTTCATCCATACTATCTAAATGCACTTGAGAAGGGATAGTAATTTGTCATAAAAATTATGGTATGCATATATTTATTTCTGTGTGGGTTTTTATTTTGGTTGCTTGCTAGTTTGATAATTTCTGTGTACGTGGCTTGTGTTGATACTCTCAGATAGTGGGTTTCGGAACAGAATAGACAGCGAAGTGAGTGATGGAGGAGATGTGAAGGTCTTTCTAATGCGGTTCCAGGAAAAAGAAAGTTGAAGCAGAAAAAGTCTGAGCCTTAGGTCAGCATTCTACCACATAGCACTTAGAAGGATGTCAGTAGCTGTATATGAAATAATTCACTTCTTTCAACCCGTTTGTCACTTTCCCAAATTAGCCACCATCATTGCCACTTGTAATGGATTTCTCTGCCTTCAGTCCTGGCCCTTTCAACCCATTTTCATGTAGGACCCAAAGTTATCTTTCTAAACTGTAAATCAACCTGTCACTCTTCTGCCTTAAGTCCTTCAACCTCTTTGCACTGCTCTCAGAAAAAGCCTAACTTCTTCAACATGGTCCTGGCCCTCTTTGCCTTTTCTCTAGCTACTTTCCCCTTCCAAGATTGTTCTTACATTACTATATTTAGTATTGTCATTAGCCATTCATACTCTCAATTCTTCCTTTGATCCACACTTTTCTAATTTCTATTTTTCTTTCAGGTCGCGTTGAGCCATTACTACCTCTAGTGTCTTCATGACCACTCTCAGCCAAGTCCAGTTTAGGTTCCCTTTCAGTGTGGCCTCCCACAGCCCCCCAAACACTCCACCACAATGCCTTTCACACTGTGTGATGGTTGCCTCTAAGAGTTTGTATGCCTCACTGTATTGGAAATTCCATGAAGTCCTAGGCCATACTTGTCTTGGTCACTGTTGAACCCCCAACTACAAGAAAAATGCCTGACATGAAGGTGTCCAGGTTTTATTTGGTGATAATTGAACAAATGAAGGAATGAAGGAGCTTATGATTTGTGTGCCAGGCTGACCCAACGCCTTTACCACAGTAGTTATTTTGGGATTTGTACCAGAAGTACTGGAAGACCCAGAAACGGAACTCAGGGTAGGAATGGACAGGCCTGTCTCATTCAGTTGGAAATCCAAGGACACCCTTTTGTGGAGGGTGGCCTTGAAAAACAGTGGTTCTCTAGATATTGAGTATCTACAATGAAGCAAATCAGAGTCCTAAATATTATGTTGGAACTAGTTGTTGTTGTTAGGTGCTGTCGGGTAGAGTCCGACTCATAGCGACTCTATGGACACCAGATGGAAATACTTCGAGATTCTGTGCCAGGTGCACAATCTTATTTATATTTAAGCCCAATGTTGGAATTTAGGGGAAAGGTAATGCTACAACATTTCTACCAGTAGGGGAAAGGTAAGTGGAAGATAATAGTATAGTTATATTTCTACTAGTTAAGGTGTAAAATTCAGTTAATCAGGTTTAAATGTTATGTTATATTTATGTATTTATTTTTGCAGTATTTTGGGGTATTGAATGCAGGGCCTTATGAATGTGAGGTGTGAGGCAAGGGCTCTACCACTGAGCTACATCCCCAGCTCATTTCTCATGTTTTATTTTGAGAAAAAGTCTCACTAATTTACGAAGGCTCCATCTGCCCTCAAACTCACAATTCTCCTGCTTCAGCTTCCAAAATCCCTGGGGATTATAGGCATGCACTACAGTGCCCAGCTATTCTTTTATTTTAGAAAGTGCAAAAGGGTCGTTTTTGTCTAAGATCTTATTTTTTTCTAATCCCAAATTCCTTGGAAGTGTTGAGAAACTGAACCCCAGGGAGGCCTAATGCATTTATTCATTCCTGCACTGTTGTTGCACCTTTGCTTTGCCCAGGACTACTCCGAGCCACAGCTGGTACATGCTGTCTGATCATCCTCGCTGCAGACACCTGAGGGCAGTGTAAAAGCAGGCTCATTTCCCCTGGACTTCTTACATCTCTTCCTAGGTATCATCCAAACTTCTCCCCTTGCCCTGCCAAGTACTACATTTCCTGTTCCTACCCTCAGTTTCCTATGCTTCTAATGATCCTAATAGAACCGGTACAAATTACTTCAACTGAAATTGTTATAGTTCCCCAAATGAGACAGAAATAAACTTATACATATAAAAATTCTGCAACAATGGGACTAAGATTTGTGGCGGTACCACTGAAATGCATAATTCTTTGTGGAAGGAAACTTTGAGAATGTGTTGAACGTCATGAACCCTCTCCCTAGAAAGATGCACATATACACGGATTTGTATATAATTTTAGAGGGCTTAGGAGGTATAAATTAAAGATCTTTGCTGGCTGTGTTTACTGAAGTACTCTCCTAAATTCTGAGATTTGGGTACTAAGGGATGAGATGGATTAGAGATGTTTATACCCCATCACAGTTTGACTATATGCTCTGACACACACTTTATTAATTTATGACACTGTTGGCACAAAGGCTATTAGGGAGAGCACATTCTGGTTATTCGGTATTTGCTGGGAGTGGTTTGAGACCATTAGCTTTCTAATGAAAATATGTGGATGTACCATTAGAAAAAAAGAGAATTAGCTAAATTGAGCTAAAAGGGGAAAACTATGTGCTTTAAACTAATATTTCCCAAACACTAGGAATTTTTAAATATAGCATTGCCCTCTCCTCCCACCCTCTCTAGTGCTTCCTCTCCCTGTCCCCAGCCACATGCCCCCAATTCTATTCTTCTAATGACCGGAGGGCTCTTTTATTTGTAGGAGCCCCAGGAAGATCAGGAGAGACAATTTCGATGCTTATCTCTAGGCCCTTGAGATAAAGCCACCCCTTAAACTGGAGCAGGCAGAGTGAATCTACAGAGGCTCTTAGATACAAATTGGGGCCCCAGAGGAATTCCTGAGGCAGGTTTCTAGGGAAGGGGCTCAAATTTATAGCAAGTCTAGTAAAGCTGCAGGACTCCGGAGAGCTTGGCTTCCCTTATTTTGGTGTTAGTGCGTTGGGGTAACAAATAAGATGCCACAGGAGAGCTACTTTTATCTTCCTTATCTAAGTTGTGAGACATACTGGCAATACTCCATTACCTGGTAGTTACTGGCACTTACAGGTGGTGTGACCACTGCAGGTGATCTAGCACTTGGCTTATCATCCACAAAATGAGGAACTAGCAGTACGCACTTCCTAGGCTTCCTGTGGGAAGAAATGAAAAGATGCCCTCAAAGGATTTAGTAGGGCACCTGCTGCCCAGTAAGCAGCGAATAAATGTTTGAAGTTTTTGTCAGGGCTTCCAACCCATGAAAAATTTGGTTCAGCTTCAGGAGTGGGTTCAATATGTTAAAATGTAGAGGGTTCAGGTTCTGTTCAGGTTTAGGTTTAAAATTTTAATCCTACAAGTTGCTGTTGTTAGGTGCTACTCATAGCAACCCTCATAGGGTTTCCAATGGCTGATTATTTGGGGATTGCTTTGGGATCACTTCCTTCTATTTTTGTGGTGCTGGGGATCAAACCCAGGGCCTCAGAGAGTGCAGAGCAGCGCTCTACCAACTGAGCTAACCCCCCAGGTGTTGTTAGGTGCCATCGAGTAGAGTCTGAATCATAGTGACCCTCACAGGGTTTTCTATGGCTGATTATTTCAGGATTGTTTCGGGAGTGGGCTGCTATGTCCTTCTCCTGTTTTTGAATTCGGGGAATCCAACTCAGGGCCTCAGAGAATGCAGAATGGCACTCTACCAACTGAGCTAACCCCCAGCTTAGTCTGATGAGTAGATGTTGTTGTTGTTGTTGTTAGGTGCTGTCGAGTCATGTCCAACTCATAGAGACCCTTACAAGGGTTTTCAGTGGCAGATTGTTTCAGATTGCCTTGGGAGTGGGTTGCCACATCCTTCTCCCATTTTTGTGGGGCTAGAAATCGAACTCGGGACCTCAGAGACTGCAGAGCGGCGCTCTACCAACTGAGCTAAATCCCAGCCTGATGAGTAGATAGATGAATAAATTCTTTTCAATTTTTTTCTTTTTCTTTTTTCAGTTTTTATGTATAATAAAATGACTAATGAAAACATTACAAGAGGAACTTGCACCCCATTTTTTCACCAATTCAGAGTTAGGTTTGGGTTCTGAAAAAAATTTTTAAATGCATGAGCTGGAATGGGAACTTAAATCTGAACTAAGTTCAAACTCTGTAAATTTTGACCTACAGAACACACACTTGAACCTGAACCCAACTTTTCATGGCTTTAAAGCCCTTGTTTTTGCAATTATGTGGGCATCTAGTCTTCCCTATTAGGCTGATTATAACCTTCAAAAATCAGGATTTATCCTGGTGCCTCCTTGCCTTTGGTACAGAACTTATACATAATAGGCTTTTGGAAATGTATGAATAATATATAAATGAATGAATGGGTGGATGACTGAATGAGAGAATGAAGTTGGACAGTTAAACAAGTGTTTTTGAATAAACTCAGGCAGGTGTCTCAGGCTTTCATATATGGGAAACCCTCTGACTCCCCCACATGTCTGTCAGCTTGTCATACTGTGGCTTGTGTGTTGCTGTGATGCTGGAAGCTATGCCACTGGAATTTCAGATACCAGGAGGGCCACCCATGGTGGGGAGGTTTCAGCTGAGCTTCCAGACTAAGACAGACTAGAGAGAAGGACCCAGCAGCCCACTCCCAAACCAATTAACCATTGAAGACCCTATGAATAGCAGAGAAACACTGTCGAATAGGTTGTTGTTATTGTTAGGTGTCGTTGAGTTGGGTCCTACTCATAGCGATCTATGTACAACAGACGAAACCCCCCCTGACACTGTGCGGTGCTAAGCACTGTCAGTGCTTCTCTGCTATTCATAGAATTTTCAATGACTCTTTTGTGAGTAGGCTGCTTGTTCCTTCTCCCAGGCCTACAGCATCTGGTATTCCCAGGTGATCTACCATCCAAGTACTAACCAGGCTCGACACTGCTTAGCTTCTGAGATCTGATGGGATCGGATGCCAGGGCGGTATGGCTATAGACACTGTCATATATAGTGCTGGAAAATGAGCCCCTCGGGCTGGAAAGCATTCAAGAAATGACTGGGGAAGAGTTGCTTCCTCAAAGTAGAGTTGACCTTAATGACAGGAATGGAGTAAAGCCTCTGGGACCTCCTTTTGCTGAGGTGGCACGACTCAAAATGAGAAGAAACACAGTGACTACAACAGTGGGCTCAAACATAAAAAGAAAGTGTGCATGGCAAAGTGTTGGGTGGTGTGTCATTGTTCTGTACTTAGAGTCACTATGAGTTGGAGCCGATTCAACAGCACCTAACAACAAATCCTCTAACTGGGCTCTTTCCCCTCTTGTCTTTGCATGGCCACTGATCATTTCTCATCGTTAGCGTTAACTTTGGTGCAACCTTTTCAGAAAGCTTTCTATGATGACTCTATCCAAATGCACTTCCTGCTCCTGACCTCACTAACTGCTTTTTCTATCACCACCCTTTGCTCATAACATTTATTCCTTACAATGATATGATTTGTGAATTGTTACGGTTTGGATCTAAAAGGTCCTGCGTGACAGCTAACATTTGGTCCCCACGTGGTGGCACCTGTTTGGGGAGGCTACGGAATTCTATGAGCTGAGATTCTACTTTTGCGGAGTGGCTCCCTCAAGTTTACCCGGGACTTGTGGTTCCAGTTGCTTTCTGTACTTCTTGGTCACCGAGATGTGAGGAGGTCTTCTGCCACTGGCCCTGCTGCCAGCCCCTCTCCCATGCCTCCAGCCATCATGGGCCAACAGCCTCTAACTGTGAGCCCCACAACAAAGCATTTTCTCCCACTGGTTTGTTTTGGTCGATTTCTCTGCCACTGCAATGAATGAGCTTATTAATATGTGTGTTATCAATTATATGATTGTAGAGTTATTTTTGAAAATGTGTTTATTATCTGATTTTCTTCTGCACCAGAAAACTATTATGTTCATTAATCCATAGAGAGACAGTGAAGCCTAATGGGCAAAGCTACAGTTTGAACCCATGCAGTCTGACTCTGCAATTTGCCTGAATTCAAATCCCTGCTCTGCCACTTGTTAGCTATGTGAACTGAGAAAGGCTATTTGACTTATTATCTTATTTTCCTCATCTTCAAATTGCTGATAATAACAGCACTTCCTTCACTGATATTATTCTTGAAATGTAGGTAACGAGCTCCTGCCCTGGACCTTGTATTTTGGAGGACAAAAATCTCTGCTCTGGGTGTCCCACCCACTAACAGGAAGTCCTAAGGCCAAAGAAATATGCTTGTACTGCCTCTTATAGACAATTCTTCTGATAAATGAGAGCCCAGGGCTCCCTGCCCAAATAGCTCTGCGCACACTCCAGAACTGCCTGGGTTTCCTCCAGTCACATCCTCCCAAAGACAGATTGTACCACAGGTGTGCGAGCCCAGAGACCTTATGGTAACCAAGGGTCTTCTGAGTGGGAGGACAGACAGAGCTTGTGCGCATGGGCTGCTCATACCCACTGATTCAAAGGTCATTGTGCAGTACGAGATGATGTTGCAGATGGGAAAAGAAAGGGAGTGGGCCAGGGCCGTCTGCTTTATTCTTGCTCCTACCCTGGCAAATGTTGCAGACAGGCCAGTGCCTCATAGATTGTTGTGAGAACCAAATGACATATTTCACGTAAAGCCTTTAGTCAAAGTCCTGACACAGTATAAGTGATCAGTAAATATTATTGTTGTTGTTAAGTGCCATCGAGTCATGTCTGATTCATAATGACCCTCTGTACAACACAATGAAACACTACTGATGCCATGCCAGGCATAAGATCTTTCTTATGCTTAAGCCCATTGCTGCAGCCCTTGTGTCAACCTATCTAGTTGGGGGTCTTCCTTTCTTTGCTGACCTGCCACTCTCCCAAACAGGATTGTTCTTTCTGCAGGGATTGGTCCTTCCTGACTACATGTCCAAAAGATGTAAGACACAGTCTAGTCGTCCTTGCTTCCAAGGAGCACTCAGGTTGCACTTCCTCTAGGACAGATCTGTCAGTTCTTTTGTCAGTCCATGGTATATCCAATATTTGTCTTCAGCATCACAATTCAAAAGCATCAATTGTTCTCCTGTCTCCCTTATTCAATGTCCAGCTTCCATTAGCATATGATGCACCTGAAAATACCATGGCATGAGTCAGGTGCACCTGCCTCTTCAATGTGACCCCTTCACTTTTCAACACTTCAACGAGGTCTTTTGCAATAGCTTTTACCAATGCAATGTGTCTTTTGATTTCTGGACTGCGCTTTCCACGGGTGTTGATTGTAGAACCACGTAAAACAAAATCCTGGACTACCTCAATCTTTTCTCAATTTATCACAGAGTTGCATACTGACCCAGTTGTAAGGACTTTAGCTTTCCTGATGCTGAGGTGCAATCCATACTGATGGTGGGGTTCTTTGATCTTCATCAACAAGCATTTCAAATCCTTTTCACTTTTAGCAAGGGAAGTTGTGTCATCTGCATATTGCAAGTTGTCAATGAGTCTTCCTCCGTGCCTGTTGCCATGTTCTTCTTCATAAAGTCCAGTTTCTTGGATTATTTGCTCATTATAGAGATTGGAGAGGTATGGTGAAAGGATACAGCCCTGACTCACACCTTTCTTGACTTTAAACCAGGCAGTGAGTGTTTCTTTGTTCAGTTCGAACGACTGCCTCTTGGTCCATGTACAGATTCCTCATGAGTACAATTAAGTGCTCTGGTATTCCCATTCTTCACAATGTTATCCATAATTTATTATTACGTTTTTAGTTAGCTTAGCCTAGGGCCTAGTCTTAATAGATATTTAAGTTATTTTTCAAATGAATGAACACATGAATGATTGATTGAACTATTAACAATTCATTAGTTGTGGTCTTATCTTGGCTCTATTGTTATGTAAAATCATCCAGGTAGTTGAACTAAAGTTTCATTCCTTTATCATAGTCATGATTGGCTGAAAGTAAGAAATACTGGCTTGACATCTATGGTTAAGTATGAATTGCAAACTTCTTATGAAGAATAAAGTCTTGGGTATTAATTTTATAGAACGACAATCTTTAGAATGAGTCTGCATATTTGAGCTAACAAGTTATTGTATGTCACAAGAAAACCACAGGGGTTTGATTTAATATGCTACCAGATGTTCCCTGTTAGCTCAAACACATTTGCAGTAGGCAATAGACACACACAGCAATAGGTTTTGCAACAGAATTCTAGGCCTTACTACCATTCCACTAGTTTTCTGGCAGCATAGAGAACCACTATCAAAAGGAAAGCAGAAAGTTGCCTTGTTTTTGTTGTTAGGTGCCCTGTAGGTGAGTCTGACTCATAGCAATCTCATGTAAGACAAAAGGAAACACTACCTGCCACTGTGCCATGCCTGGCACTATGTCAGTGTTCTGCTATTCATAGGGTTTTCGATGGCTGATTGTTTCCGGGGTAGGCTGCCAGGTCATTCTCCCTAGCCTACAGCACCTGGCATTTCCAGGCAGAATCCCCAGGCGATCTCCCATTCAAGGACTAACCAGGCCCAACCCTGCTTAGCTTCCCAGATTAGACAGGATTGGATGCCACAGTGGTATGGCTATAGATGCAAGAGGCTGCCTATATTATCTTACTTGAGGTCTCCAAAGCCTAATCCTATAAGTTCACCTGGGGCCAAGAATCTCATGATTTAAGTAATTTCATGTTTATTAACAAATATGGAAAGATCTGCCTGGCTTGATGGTGCACGCATATAATCCCAGAGACTTAGGAGGCAGAGGCAGGAGGATTGCAAGTTCAAGGCCAGAGGCAGCCTGTGTAACTTAGACCCTCACTCAAAATAAAAAATTTAAAATGGGCCAGGGGAGCAGCCTAATGGTAGGGCACTTGCAAAGTGTGTGCGAGGCCCTAGGTTCAACCCCCAAGTACCACAAAAAAAAAAAGAAAGAAAGAGAAAGGAAGAAAGAAAGAAAGAAAGAAGAAAGGAAGAAAAGAAAGAAAGAAAACAAAGAAAGATGGGAAGATCATGGACTTTAAAGAAAGAACAGATATAAATCCTCCATCTATCACTTATTTGCTGTGTGATCTTGGGGAATTTCTTAATTTCCCTTTGCCCTACTTTGTTTATCGGTATGATAGGATTAATAATATCCACTGAGCTGGATTAGTGAGTAATGCTATTTGGAGGCACTAGCATAGTTCCTGGCAAACAGCAGATTTCATTCCTTGTCACTATCAAAATCACCATTTATAGGACCACAAAGCAGATCTTGTTTTGACAATGTGGTTATATGGGAGAGACTGAGCACACACTTTCAAATCTGATTTTTAAAAAGCATTTTATAAATGCAAAGTGTCAAACACAAAGAAATAACATAATAATTGATAGCAAGAGAGCACAGCGGATTACTTTTTCAAATGAATGTTTAATTCAAACATTCATTTTGGTTAAACTTTGTAAAATGCCATTTTATTAAATGCCATTCTTATTCATGTAAGATAATTGCTATTTTATTGTTACGGAAGACAGGACAATACAAATAGAACATTTAAAAAATACAATAAAGTAAAATTATATTTGAGTTCTGATTTCTCCAAGCCTCTTTTGGAGAAAAGAAAAAAAATCTCCAAGGTAGGTATAGTGGTCCATGCCGGTAATTGTAGCAGTCAGGAAGCTGAGGCAGGAGCATTGTGAGTTTGAGGCCACCCTGGGTTACGTAATGAGACTGTGTCTCAGGAAGGAGGAGAAGAGAAGGAGGAGGAGGAAGAGGAAGAAGAGGAGCAGGAGAAGAGTAGGAAGAGCAAGAGGAGGAGGGGGAGGGAGACAAGGAGGGGAGAAAAGTGGGAGGAGGAAGGGAGGAAGGAAAAAAAGGAAGGAAGGAAGAAAGGAAGGAACGAAGGAAGGAAAGTAAGGAAACATCTCCCAACCTATTTTTGAATCTTATTGAACCAACATCTATGGAATTGCCATGGGGCCATTGACCTGCGGGCTGGTAGAGGCGAAGAGTTCTTCTCTCCTGGGCTTACTGCCTCCTGAGAGGCATTCCCCGCCCCCCACTTCCTCTCCACTACAGCTTCTTCTTAGAAAAAGAGATAGAGAAGATCTGACATCCAATATCAGTAAATCTGAGGTAGCTAACTGAGAGCCAAGGGGGAGCTTTACCTCCAACCTCATCTCTTGCACCCCTTCAGAGTGCCACGGCCAGTTGGATGTGATCACAAGAACCTGAATGGCCAATCTGTTCCCCCCCCCCCCAAAGAGAATCTGTCTCCCTTGCCTACCAAAATATAAAGACTTTCATTTTTATTGTTAGAGAGAGCTTGGGAAGATGCAAATGGCTCTTGGGAAAGGGACCACAATGATTAAACTCGTGATCAAGTGTTGAATAACAGGTTCTTTAAATTCTTGGCAGTCACTTGGCTGGGGATAGGGAAGGTAAAGAAAGTGTACAGAACATGAAGAAAAAAGCAGATGGAGGAGGAGGAAAGGGCAGAGAGACAGTCAATAGGGAGCTCCAAAGAACACCTCCACTGGCTACGCTTTTAGACTAGAATCCAGAGTTGTGACATTTTTTAGTTCAAACAGTAGACTATGATTTAAACAAAAAGAAAAACCCCACCAAAATAGACACACAAAATGTACCTCCCACCTCCACTGAGTGATGGTTTGTAGCAATTTAACTAACGTCCAGTATTGCCTGCAGAGTCCATTATGGGCATCAAGGCAGCAGCCTGAATTTTTTTCTTTTTTTCTTTTTTTTTCTTCTCTTTTTGACAGTTTGATTTTCAAGACTTTTCTATAGCTTTTAGTACTATTTTTTTGATTCATCTTCATTAAGGGTTTTAAAAGCAAAGGTCTTTGCTTACATTGAAAGTGCTACTTTTTTGAGCACCATAGTTCCTTGCTAATGGGTTTCTGAATACCATTTTCATTATTTAATTTTTACGGACATCGACTTCCTTTATTATTACATTTGGCTTTGTAATGTGTACAATCTGTTGGCCACATTTACTAGGCTTAAATAGTTTTCTTGTTTACCATTAACAAGAAATTGTTGCTGATTCATTTGCATTGCAGAATAAATCACTGCCTTACCAATGCCCAACGGAAAAATGGCATGTCTCATCTCCTGATGATACTCACTAGCTATTTTCCTTGAATCTCTTTTCCTCTACACTAGGGAAGATATGTCCCTAGGTTATGGAGTGTAAACAGGCAGAATAGGAAGACTGCTTAGACGGAATACATTTAAAGGTAATCATTGACCTGCTTAAAAGTAAGTTAACTTAGGACCTTCCCTTGTATTATCTTATTGGAATCCCAAAGGGTTGTCCTGATAAGTACCTTATTTCGCAATTTTGACCTACGCAAGTTTGTGATTAGTTGGTGTTTGGGGCCAACCCTTCTTTCCGTCCATCAGGCTCCAGGCTTTGCCATTTAAAGAAGGCAAATCCCTTTCTCAGTTTCGAGTTGCCTTTTGGCCACAACTATCTTTGCTCCTTCAGACCTAAGCCTACTTGCGAGTGGTCTGGACCTCTTTTCCCACTTCTTTCCCATCCATGTCTCAGCTCCCTGAAATGGGAGGTGAGTGTCCACTACTATACTGGATGGATCCGGTGAAGGTCATTGCAAATTTCTGGTTGCTCAGTGTAACGAAAAGTTGGCAATCCTTCTTTTATTTGATTTCACTGTACTATTTAACATTGTTGAGCTGGGATTTAGCTCAGTTGGTAGAGCGCCTCTCTGCAGTCTCTGAGGTCCTGAGTTCGATTCCCAGCACTGCAAAAATGGGAGAAGGACATGGCAATCCACTCCCGAGGCAATCCCAAAACAATAAGCCATTGAAAACCCTATAAGGGTTGCTATGAGTTGGACATGACTTGATGGCACCCAACAACAACATTTGACATTGTGGACTGGTCCTGTTGCCTGGAAGTTTTCCCATGCCTTCTAGGATGTCACCCCCCTCTGGCTTCCTCCCATCTCTTCAGTGGAGTGTCACAGTCTCTCCAGTGATTCCTATTCTATGCCTTTTCCTTAAATATTGAGACTGCACAGACTGATAGCCTCTACTTACCTCCCATTCCTTTTTTCTCTTTTTTCCACTTCTCATTCCAGAGCAAACTTAACTATTTCTCATCATTTTCTCTGTAGTTAAATGATTCATAAAAAGTTACAGATGTTTTCAACCACTAGCAAAAGTAGGGAAAACGGTTTAATAAATGTCCCTGTACCCATCACTCAGCTGCAGCAATCACCGGCATTTTGTGTCATCTACTCTTCTGCATCTAGTCATTGAACTTGCAAATACATCAATATATGTTCTGCAAGGGCTTTTAAAAATGATAATCGCCATGCCATTTTTATCCCTAAGCAGAATTAACAATAATTAGTTAATGTCATTAAGTAATAACATTGAATCTGGATTGGAACACACAGTTGATGACTTTCTTCTTCTTCCTCCTCCTCCCCCTCCTCCTTATTTTCCTCCTCCTTCTTCTTTTTTCCTATTACTATTTTGAGATGAGGTCTTGCTATATTGCCCAGACTGGGATTGAAATCCTGGGCTCAAAAGATCCTCCTCCTCCAAGTGCTGGGACTATAGATACATGCCATCTCACCAGTTTAGACTTGATGACTCTCTCTCTCTCTCTCTCTCTCTCTCTCTCTCTCTCTCTCTCTCTCTCTTTCTCTCTCTCTCTCTCAGTACCTGGGGCCTGAACCAGGGCCCTGGGTGCACATTCAAGTGCTGTATCACTGACCTACACTCCCAGCCCATTTTTAACTTTTTATCTTGAGACAGGGTCTTACTAAGTTACACAGACTGCCTGCTGGCCTTGATTCTGGGATCCTGTAGCCTCCATCTCCCAAGTCTCTGAGATTACAAGTGTGAGCCACCAAACCCTAACTGTTGTTGTTGGGTTCCATCGAGTTGTGTCCAACTCATAGCAACCCTTAGAGGGTTCTCAATGGCTGATTGTTTTGGGGTTGCCTTGGGAGTGGATTGCCGCGTCCTCCTCCCATTTTTGTGGTGCTGGGAATTGAACCCAGGACATCAGAGACTGCAGTGGTCTACCAACTGAGCTAAATCCCAGCCCACATATCTATCTATCTATATTTATATCTATATATCTATATTTATATCTATCTATCTATCTATATAGATAGATCTCTCTCCATATGTGTGTGTGTATGTATGTATACACACACACACACACACACACACACACACACACACACACACACACACACACGTATTCCTTACAGCCAGGGATCTTCCTAACATTTAATCTGGATATATCACTCCCCTCCTTAAAGCTCCTCAGTGGCTCCTCCTTGTTTCCAGGATACATTTGAACTGATAAGGCCTTCAGAGCCAGCATTCTGCATATCTTGTGTCATCTATTCTTCTGCAGCATGTCACTGACCTTGCAAATGTCTTCAAGTACCTGTTTTTCTTTCTCTCCTGACACTCTGTGCTTTGCCAGACATTCCTCCGATGCCAGTCCCTGTTCCCTCTTACTTTAGGCCTATGCATCTGTTGGTCCTTCTGTCCTGGATGCTCCTTCATTTCCTTTCCTGCCCTTCCCTCACTGGTTTAGGTCCTGCTTGTCTTTCTTCGTTTACCATTTGTGGGCCTCTTCCCTCATCCCCTGAGCTGAGAGAGGTGCCTGTTTTCTGGATGACCAGGGTGCCCGTAGGGATCCGGTTCTAACTCCTGTAGCTTGCATTCAGTGGATTTGGGTCACCTGTTTACTTGCTGCTTTCTGACTTATTTATGGTGTTAGTATCAATGATAGCGTTTGCTATGATGCTCAGTAAATATTAGTTGAGTGAATGAGTGAATGAAGTCTTCTAAGTCCTGTGTTGTTTCCAGTAAACAGCTGGGTTCACGTGCTGGGAGGATTTTGGGTGGTAGGCATTTTGTGTGGCATTTGGGCCTTAGAAAATTCAGTTACATTTTCAGAAAATAGTTGAAAATGGAAATAACTGTGTAGGATAAACATTGTAAATGTATTCCTATCTTAAGGCTTTTGTAATAACTATTTCCTCTCCTTGGACGATTGTCCTTCACCTAGTTGGCTTGTGATTTAGACCCAAGTGTAAATATTGCCCTCTCAGGAGGGCATTCCCTAACCACAAACTCTACTATAGTACTTACATACTTACAAGCACGCTGATTTTAATCTGCTTAGCTGCCACTGTTTCCTTATTCATTTATCATTTGTCTTTCCCTCTCCCTACCACCTTCCTGCCCAACGAATGCAAAGGGCCTTTATTTTGTTTATTGTTATATAATATGCACTGCATAGATATTTGTTGAATTAGTGGAAGATGAAGGAATGCTACAGAAATTGACCTGGTCCACTTCTAGGACTGGGGAAGGAAGATTGTGAGCCCCCTTCCCAAGCAGTGATGGTTTGCTTTTATTAATTAATTAATTAATTTATTTATTTTGCAGTCCTTGGGAGTTGAATCCAGGGCCTTGCTCATTGCAATGCTTTACCCCCAGCCTACTTTTGCACCCCCAGCCTACTTTTAAATGTTTTTATCTTGAGACAGGGTCTCGCTAACTTACACAGGCTGCCTCTGGGCTTAATCTCTCGATCCTCCTTCCTCCGCCTCCTGAGTCCCTGGGATTACAGGCATGTATGGCCACACCTGGCAGGAGTGAAGGTTTTCAAAATCAAACAGATCTTCTGTTGGTTCCGTTACCAGTCCCCTGAGTCATCTTGTGTGTAGCTGTTCCCTGTGCTGTGCCTGGTTTTCTTTTTCTTAAGATGCACAGAGCTGTGTGGAGGATGCTGCCCAGAAGGCCGCCTTGCTTAAGGAAAAGCATATGCCAATATCAGCAGAATCAAGAGAGAAGCAAGCTCCGGGAGAAGTCTAAATGGTTAACAAAAGTAATCAGGAAGAGAGGCAACAGTGGGTATAGTTCAGCTTTGAAAAATCTGTTTGCAGAGGCTCATAATGAGTGCAATCGATTTAGACCAAGAGCAGCTGATAAGTGGAGTGGAAATGGCTGACTTTCTTCTCAATGCCACCTCTGTGGGGACTTTGGACAGTCATGGTAGTGGTTTCAGGGGAGGGTTGCTTGGAAATATAGTGGGATGTGGCAGAACAGCTCTAGTGAGAGGGCAGAAGCTCTGCTCGCATGGGAGGGGCAGAGGAGAAGAGTGTTTCAGGAAATAGGAACCACACTGTGAGTCCAATCAGGCAAGATGGAGGCTGGTGTGTTCATAAGGAAAAATGCCTCGGAAGGCCCAGGAAAGAAAGTCCCTAGTGGAGGCGTGGAGGTAGGCAAGAACAGCATCATGGAGGATCATGACTCCACACCAAGGATTTCCCACAAAGCAACAGAAAGCAAAATCGGTCCCAGGCCATTGTGAGCACTAAGCGTTCCTCCACATAGGTCAAGAGTGCGTTTCATTCCAGGAGTCAGCCACACCGGTGGGAGAGGGCTGGAAGCCTGTCAGCAGAACCTGATATTAGTACTGCAAGAAGCACTTTTCACCTTGTTGGACCCGGGGTATTATTATAACACAAAAAGGCCCCTGTGGCAGAGGGGGGAGCCGAGGAGGAAGGAGGGCCCTGGTGTAGAAAATGGGATCTCCAAAGGATGGATCCACTTAACTCCTTTTTTTTTTTTTTTTCCAGTACTGGGGGTTGAACACAGGGCCTTGCACCTGCATGCTTTGCAAATGCTGAACCCGTGAGCTGCACCCCCAGCACCCCCCCTTTTTTTTTTTTTTACTTTTTGAGACAGGGTCTCGCTAAATTAGGCAGACTGCCTCTGGTGTCGAATTTGCAGTCCTAACTGCCTCCGCCTCCCAGGCTGCTGGGATTACAGGCATGCGCCACCGCGCCCAACTAGATCCACTTAACTTCCGTGGCTTCTATCTGAAGCAAGTGAGGGGGTGAAGGGTCCGCTCCTGCCTTCCTCTCTCCCGCTGCTGCTGCTGCTTCCTATTGCTAGAGGCTAATAGGACATATGGTTTATGAAGCAGAGCAGAAAAGGGTGCGTGTGGGGCTGAGAGGGTAATTCAGCCAAGGGCTTCAACGAGGGGAGGGAAAAGAATGATTGGATTGCAAAAGGATTAATGCCATGTACAGGACCCCTTTTGGGGTTCATGCAATCATCTCCATTTATAGGTAGTGTTATCTGGTGAATTCCCACTTGCTTAATTCAAGGTCTGTTGGCCTTACATCATCTTCCCAGTAGGAACCTAATGAGTCACACAGGAGACTCTGGTAGCAGTACGTACCATTTGTTGAGTATCTGCAACCTCATTTGTTGTTGTTAGGTGCCATCGAGTCGGTATCCGACTCATAGCGACCCTGCATACAATAGGCGAAACACTATTGTCAGTGATTCTCTGCTGTTCATAGGGTTTTCCATGACTGATTATCTTGGGAGTGGGTTGCCAGGTCCTTCTCCCAAGCCTAAAGCACCTGGTGTTCGCAGGCAGTCTCCCATCCAAGTACTAACCAGGCCTGACCCTGCTTAGCTTCCGAGATCTGATGGGATCAGATGCCACAGGGCCATGGCTGCAGGCATCTGCAACCTCATAGCAAATTAAAGTATCTCAGTTAATCCTATGCAATGGGGACTATTATCATTGCCATTTTATAATAAAGGCGACCGAGCCTGAGGAGGTCACCTAATAAAGGTCAATGCTGATGTTTGATCTAGGGCTTTCTGACCCAAAGCCAGTGCTCTACCACCATAGCACAGTATCCAGCCTAGAATTCTGTGGGGGGCAACTCTACATGAACCTCCAAATGTGAGTTAACTCACAGATATCCGATTTATTACTTGAGAGAAGAATCCCAGGGGGAATTCTGAGTTGGCTGAACAGCAGACACAGGACATGGCACTTTATTATTTTTTATTTTCTTCCCTTTATTACTAAATGGTGATGGGGTGCAGATTAATACAGCATTGGCTTTTTCCATTATGCATCCTTTACATCACTTCTGGCAACACTTTCATCAACCCACAAAGTTTATGGAGCCTATGGCTAACATGCAGTAAAACTCAAATGCTCATTTGGGTTATGTTCCCCTATTTTTCCAGTGTTCTCATGAAGTTGTGCTGTTTATATTGAGATTGTCCTCTCCCCATTCATCCCTCCACATTGACCCTCCTCCCCATCCCACGTTCCCCAATCCTCCCTTCCCTCAGCTATTTCCCTCCCTCCTTCTTTCTACTCTTTATATTGTCCCTTCTTTGCTAAGTTTAATTGTGCATTTTATATATCAATTTATGTAGAGGATTTTTTCTTCCTTTAAATATGATTCATCTCCCACATATGAGTGAGGACATATGGTGTTTCTCTTTTTGAGCTTGTGTTCATTGGGTTAAGATGATATTCTCCAGTTCCATTCATTTTGCTGCAAATGACATTATTTCATTTTTATTGCTAAGTAGTATTCCATTGTGTGAATATACCATAGTATTTTTTTTTTTTTACCCATTCTTCTGTTGATGGGCACCTTGGTTGGTTCCATATCCTTGCTATTGTGAAAAGTACTGCACTGAATGTGGAGATGCAGGTGTCTCTGTGGTGTGATGACTCATCTTCCATTGGGTATATTCCTAGCAGTGGGATAGCTGTCATATGGCAGTTCTATTTTTAGTTTTCTGAGGTATCTCCATATTGATGTCCAAAGTGGTTGAACCAATTTCCAGTCTCACCAGCAGTGTAAGAGGGTTCCTTTTTCTCCACATCCTTGCCAGCATTTGTTATTATTTGTTTTGTTGATCTTGGTCATTCCTATTGGAGTTAGATGGAATCTCAAAGTTGTTTTTATTCACATTTCCCTAATGGCTAGAGATATTGAGCACATGACACTTTATTTTATCAAAATGATAATTAAAACTGATGGAGAAAAAACTTTTTTTTACAGTAAGGTAAATGTGCTCACTTTTACTTTAAATCATATAGGTCTCCTCTTGGAAGCAAATATCTAAGATTTATTGCTCTCTTTTCTCTTAGGGTTTCATTTTTAATCAGGTTTGTTGTTGTTGTTGAGAACACAGTTGGGTTAAGAGATAGACCAGTGTGAAATGTTATGCAGATACTTTGATGAGGCCACGTTGCCTGGAAGGAAAAAGAATTCTCCTGGAAGGAGAGCTGAAATTCCTTATCAGTCCTTTCCTGACCCTTTTTTGAGGTTAATAGCAATGCAAAAGCTAAATAATGTTTGGAGATTATTTAAATATGAAGCACATCTTTGCAATGCTAGCACACTCTTCCCACGGTTCAATTCAGAGAGAAAAACACCTTGCCCACATTAGTAAGCAAGTGCTATTTTAAAATATAGCACGAAATGTGTTTTGTAGAAGTAGGCCAATTGGTTGGTGCTGACTCTTAGGTTTCTCACACGCTTAAGTGGTGTGGCTTGCCCTTTCTGTAGAAAACCTATTGAAAAGGGAACAGTTATGCATACAGAAAGTTTGAGGCAATATAATAACTGAGGTTTTCTTGAATACGCATAACAATGGTGTATTAACATAATACTATGAACAGTGCCAGCAAACCTTGACCATTTTGCTTAAAAATGTGTTGTTCCTTATGAATTAGATTCCTATCCTACTTCAGCATTAGTTTTCTTCTTCCTCCTCCTCCTCTCCCTCCTCCTCTTCTTCTTCTTCTGCTTCTGCTTCTGCTTCGCTTCTTCTTCTTCTTCCTTCTTCTTTTCTCCTCCTCCTCTTCCCTCCTCCTCCTTCCTCCTCCTCCTTCCTCTTCTTCCTCCTCCTATTCTTTTTTATTAGAATCCAAAGTCTTTAGCAGAATCATCCGTGCAGAAATATTCTGTTTTAGGCATTGCACCATGTTAGTTATTTGTCAGACTTGTTATCTTCCTGAAAGCTCATTTCCTTTCACTTCTCCTACCATAAGCCATTTAAAATACCACAAGCTTTCTGTAACATTAATGCCTGAAAGACCTCTTAGGCTGCAGTGAACTTCAGGGCAGTATAGTTATCATGAAAATAGTGGCATCTGCTTGAAATTTGATGCCTTCTGTATTCCATGTTGTCTACTCAAGGTTACGTTTTGGGGTACAGGACACAATTCTGGTGTGTCTCCTTGGTTGACTTACTGTGGGCAGCTGCTATATAGTCAAAGGAGAGGCGGAAAGACATTACATTTCAGTTGCTCTCTGTTTATTAATTCTTAGAAGTCATCCAAGTTCCAAGACACATGCCATTATTCATGTCTTGCCATGAATGCAGAAATACTGAACTAATTTGAGACCCTTCTACTTTTTAATGTAGGCATTGTCAGCTATAAATCTCTCTCTGAGCATTGGTTTCACTGTGTCCTGTGTTTTGACATAATGTACTTTTATTTTCACTCATCTCAAAGTATTTCCAATTTATCCTTGTGATTTCTCCTTCTTTATTGTTATTCAACATCTTATATAGAGATATAGTTATTGATATATATCAACAGCTATATATATTATATATTTATGCAGCAAATTTATTAAGTAGAGAAAAGAAATAGTACACACTAGATTTAAGTGCAGGTGTTCAAGACACCTAAGGAAAGAATAATGATATACATCTAATACATATTGTTAGGTGTTATTGAGTTGAGCCCAACTCATAGTGACTTGATGTACAGCAGAACAAAACACTCCCTGACACTGTGCCAGGCACACCATTGTTTTTATGTTTAAGCCCATTGTTGCAGACACTGTGTTAATCTATCTAGTTGAGGGTCTTCCTTTTTATCATTGACCTGTTAGTTTCTCAAACCTAATGTCCATCCCTAGGGATTGGTCCCTTCTGGCAACATGTTCAAGATATGTAAGATGCAGTCTAGTTATCCTTGCTTTCAAGGAGCATTTTGGTTGCACTTCTTCTAGGACAGCTCTGTTGGTTTTTTTGAGAGTCCATGGTGTATTCAATATTCATCTCTGTACCATAATTCAAAAGCACCAATTCCTCTTCTGTCTCCCTTATTCAACATCCGGCTTTCATAAGCATATGATGTGACTGAAAATACCATGGTATGAATCAGGCACACATTTGTCTTCAATGTGGCATCATTACTTTTCAATACTTTAAAGAGATCTTTTGCAGCAGCTTTTCCAGATGCAATGTGTCTTTTGATTACTCAGTTGGCAGAATGCTGCTCTGTGCTCTCTGAGGCCCTGAGTTCAATCCCCAGCACTGTGAACATGGGAGACGGACATGGCAGCCCACTCTCATAACCATCCTGAAACAGTCAGCCACTGAAAACCCTACAAGGGTCATTATGACTCAGATCCAACTCAATGGCACCTAATAACAACAACATCTGAGGCATGGATGTGAGTTTTTCAAGAGAGAGAATCACTTAAGAAAAGAATAATAGTACACATCCACGACATGAATATGGGCTTCTCAAGACACAGAGTCACATTCAGTTGTCTTAACAACTATGCACATGATTTAGGTGGCTTTTGAAGTTCCATCATTTAGAGGATTTAACTCTTTGACTACCAATTTTAAATAAAAATGTGACAATAAGTATTTTATTTCCAGAAACTTCTCGTTACAATGAATGAAACAGTGAAATAATTGGATGCATAATATGGAGGTTGTAAAATACCTTTCCCACCACTTTCTTGATTTTCTGCCCAATTCATGAGACACACTCAGGTTTTGACATGTGTATCTCAGTGGTAGCCAAAGGGTTAAGGAATTTTGGTAGATGGGATTAGGAGGTGGTACAGGAGGTGCCTTATGCGAGTTCATAGATAAGAAATAAGTGCCGTAAGATGCATTAGGTGAAAAGGGTTAAAGGAATTCTTACTATACATAGTCATAAGGAAGACAAGGCATATTTGGACTGTAAACCTGGTTCATGACTTTGTTTATGAGATTTTTTTTTCAGAAAGGGGACTATGCAGTAGTCCTTTGCAGGCAATTTGGGCTCAGCCAGCTGGATTCCAGAGGTAAATGGCTTTTCCCTGCCCATGTCCCCTAAATTTTGGCTATCATGATATTCTTGGTGTCATTCCTGATACTGATGATTTATGTACTTTCTCTTTTTATCTTCCCCAGTCTTGCTAGTAGTTGATCACCTTTACTGATTTTTTTCAGCGAGGTAGCTTTTGCATTATTGGTATTTTCTAGTCCCCTCTCCATCATACTGGAGATGAATTCAGGGCTTCATATTTATGCTAGGCAAGCACTCTATCACTGAGCTACATCCCCAGCCCTTTTAAATTTTATTTTGAGGGTTTTTGCTCAGTTACCCACGCTGGTCTCAACTTGGCTATTCTCCTGCCTCATGGTCTAGAGTGGCTGGGATTACAGGCATGTGATACCACATCTGACTCTTCCCTCTTGATCATTTTCTTCCTTTGGGCTTGCTTTGGATTTCATTTTCTCTTCTTTTCCTGGTTTCTTGATTGCTTACACACTTGTTTGAGACCTTTTTGATTTTGCTTATGTGACCTCATGGCAATACACATTTCCTTTTCATTACGATTTCATCTATGTTCCACATGTTTTGACATGGATTTTCCTTTTTGTTTTATTTTGCTTTCTTTCTCTGGTTTTGAAACAAGTTGTCCTCGAACTCTGGTCCTTCTGACTCTGCCTCCCAAGTGCTGGTATTACAGTTACGTGCCACTGCACCTGTCGTGACAAGAATTTTCACACAGCAAAATATATAAGCTGCCTACTACGTCATGAAATTGTCACTACCTACACTAATGGCCTCTAGTTTCCTCAACCATAGACCATCTCCTTTACTGAAGTCTCTCTTAAATCATTGCTCCTAGAAGGTAGAATTCTGGATTTCCCTGGCTATTGCAAAATAGAATTGGACTGTCTGATCATCCATCCTTCCATTCATTCATTCATTCAACAAAAATTACTGACTTCCTACACCAAGAATCATGCTGGTTAGGAAGATAGAAGTAATTAAGACAGACATATTTCTTCTTATAGCTCTGTTTGGTAGAGACAACATGTAATTAGCCAAATAAAGCTGGAGTGGTGGCACATGCAATTCCTGTTGTGTCCCAAACAAACAAACCAAAAATTAAAAAGCAAAAAGAGCTAATTAGCCAAATAAATTCAAAGGTCATCACTATCTCCCTCGATGTAGAAACTATACCATCATTAGCAGAAAGATAGTAAAAACACCTACAGCTGTATCACTGTGCCATCTGATTCTGTCAGATCTCAGAAGCTAAGAAGACTTGGACCTGGCTGTACTTGGATGGGAGACTGCCTGGGAACAGCAGGTGCTATAGGCGTGGGAGAAGGACCCGGCAACCCACTCCCTTCCCTCGCCCAAAAAAAAAAAAACCCTGTCAGCCATTGAAAACCCTATGAATAGCAGAGAAACACTGAATAGCAGAGAAGCACAATTGTGGTTCACCTGTTGTACATAGGGTCACTATGAGTTGGACACCGCACCTAACAATAACAAGTAAAAATGCCATGGTATTTTTCCCCCAAGTTCTGCCATTTTCTATCCTATTTTCAAAACTCTCTACATCCTTGAACACAAGGTGATCCTCAGCCAGTCTGTACTCTACAGGCTATACCAATAGCTTAAAACTGACTTCTTTCTGACTAATGAAGGCTGTGGTCAAATACTTTGAGGATCACTCCTGGCCTAAACCATACCTTTCACTTTCCCATTGGTCCCTTTTTTGGAATACAATCTGTGTGCATAATAGAGTAGCATCTCAGATTCGGTTGAATGATCCAACTTTGTCAAGTTTTCCTGTCAGGTAAAGCTTTTTGATCCTCACCAAAATCCTATCCTGCATAGATATAAGGCCAAACTGACAGATGAGGAAAAATTGAGGCTCAGAAAGTCTAAGCCACCTGCCCAGTTGGGAAACCCAAGAACAGAGACAGATTTCTAGGCTCCTTCCTAGGCCTTCATCACTCCTGCCTCATTCTCACTGCTTCTTCACAGCTGACCATTAAGTAGGTTTTAAAGAGGGCAAAGTCCAATTGCATAATAGGTCTGCCTGTCTGAAACGTGGTGATTAGTGCTAATGGTTGGGTATTACCTGGCATGCATGTGTTAGGTTTACAGTAAAGAATGTCTACTTTTTATTAACTGTCCTTTTAGATATATTAGTGACTGTCATACCTGAATTATAACAAAGAAGCACTAGAGAAATTCAATGTGGGCGGCAAAATTCTTTGAAGAATAACTAGTTATAATTGGGGAGTCTGAACACATTTCAGAGTTGCACGTTTAATATGCAGTATGGTTAATTGCACTGTAATTACAGTATTTTAGAATGCCATGCTAAGTGTTTAATCCTTTTCAGGTTGGCCCTCCAATCAGTGGCCTGCCTTCACTTCCAGATTGGCGAAGTCCGCCTCGGGGAAGGGGGCAGGTAACAAAATTGTGCCCCTGCATGTAATCAGCTGGGAAAGTTGTACTATGAATTTTTTCCTATCTGGAATTTATATTTAATCATAGTTGTGTTGTATGAATGAGAGCTGATTAGTTAGTTGCGGGAATAGGAAAACAATAAGAGCTTTTATTTACCCAGATAAGTTATGCCGGAATCATTATTTGGTCTGATTGAGCTGATAGGGATATTTACATTACCTCAGCACACAGACCCACTTAATCTTATTCATAATGTTAATTATATACTCCAAGTGTTACTGCCGTGCTCTTGTTTATGGTGTTTACTATTCGAGTTTGCTTATACATGTGGTGATTTTATGGCTCCCTCTCTTTCACTTGACGATGTTGCCTTTACAGTTATAAAAAGCATCTCCTCTTGGGGAAACCTACCTTCTATAGTTGCTGCACAGTGATTGTGATGACATCCAATTCAGGAAAGGAAGCTCAGTTCGGTTTCAGAGAGTTGGTTAAGACGACACCATTGAGCTGACTTTTAACTGGGTTTTGTCTTGCTTTGCATTGCCTTCATGGATTTACATGTGTTTTTTTGTTTTTTGTTTTTTGTTTTTTCAGCATCTAGAATTTTCTTTCCCTGCATGTCCTCTGAAAACTGTTATTCACCATTCCAGATCAGGTTTGAAATTCCGTTCCTTAATGAATTATCCCCTAACTCTACTAGGAAGAGTTAACCCTTGCCTCCTTTATCTCACTGCACTGTCATTAACACCTGCCCAGCTCCAGCCTACTGCATTGGAATTCTTTTGATGTGGTTGCTTTCATTAATGGACTAGCTTGTCTGAGAGTGACGGCCATAAGTGTATTTGTCTCTCTTATCTCCCAAATCTAATAATGTCTGGTACATGATAGATACTTAATGATTTCTCAGTGTATAAGGACATAGATTGGGGCTGGGATTTAGCTCAGTTGGTAGAACGCCACTCTGCAGTCTCTGAGGTTCTGAGTTCGATTCCCAGCACCACAAAAACGGGAGAAGGACATGGCAACCCACTCCCAAGGCAATCCCAAAACAATCAGCCATTGAAAACCCTATAAGGGTCGCTATGAGTTGGACACAACTCGACAGCACCTAACAACAACAACAACAACAACAACAAGGACATACATTATCCTTTTAAGAATAATTTTTGGATATCTACTTTACATACCATAAATTCACTTTTTAAAGTGTCCAATTAAGTGGTTTCTAATATATTTACTGGGAGAAGGACATGGCAATCCACTCCGGAGGTAATCCTGAAACAGTCAGCCATTGAAAACCCTATGAAGATTGCTATGAGTCAGACGCGACTCAATAGCACCTAACAACAGCAATATATTCACAAAGTTATGCAAGCATCACCATTCTCTAACTTCAGGATATCCTTTGTAATCACCCGCAGAGGAAATTGCATACCCATTACCAGTTAGTCCTCTTTCCTTCCTTCATGGAACTCCTGGAAACTATTAATTTAATTTCTGTCTTTATGGATTTTCCTATCTGGACAGTTCATGGAAATAGAATCATGTAATATGTGAAGGACTTCTTTCTCTTAGATTTTCAAAGTTATCTGTGTTATAGTATTTATAAGTACTTCATTCCTTATCTAACTGCTATTCCATTGTATGACTATAAGATGTGATCAAAGATATGATGAATGTTTAAATTTAAAAAATTATTACAATAAAAGACATATCGCCACTAATCTAACTCAAAGTACTACAGCTGGCTGCAACAACAGTGCAACTAAAGTCACTTACTCACAAAAGAAGACTTCCAGAACTGCTTCAGAAAGTGGCAAGAACAATGGGATAAGTATGTTTGAAGCCAGAGGAAATATTTTGAGGGGGATTAATGGCAATGTGACTTTTACTCTAATAATTTTTTCATTTAAGCATTCACTGTATCTTTTGATCACACCATGTATATCATATTTTGTTTATCCATTTACCAATTGATGGGCATGGAGTTGCTTTACTTTTTGACTATTGTGATCTATACTACTATAAACATTCATGTGCAAGTCTTTGTATGAATGGATGTTTCTACTATCTTGGGTACATATGTGGCAGTGGAGTTTCTGGGTCTTATGGTAACTCTGTTGTTGTTAGGTGCCGTCGAGTTGAGTATAACTCATAGCGACCCTCATAGGGTTTTCAATGGCTGACTGTTTTGGGATTGCCTTGGGAGTGGATTGCCATGTCCTGCTCCCATTTTTGTGGTGCTGGGAATCGAACTTGGGACCTCAGAGACTGCAGAGTGGCGCTCTACCAACTGAGCTAAATCCCAGCCCTATGGTAACTCTAGGCTTAATTTTTTTTGTTACTGCAATACTGTCTTCCAAAAAGGCTACACCAATGAGTGCAGTGGCATGCTCCTGTAGTCCAGCAAAATGGGAGGCTGAAATAGAAGGATCACTTGAGCCCAGGAGTTCAAGGCTAGCCTGGGCAGCATAGTAAGAGACTGTCTGAAAACAAACAAAAATCCACAATGGCTATGCCATTTTACTTTCCAATTGCCAACATATGACACTTCTAATTTCTCAAGCTCATTAATATTTCCTCAGTAGTGTCTAGCAATATTGGTGAATGCCATCTAAGGTATTTTAATTTCTTATACAGTATTTTCCATTACTTAGGTTTCTTAGGTGCTGTCCAGTTGTGTCTGACTTATAGTGCCCTTCACAGGGTTTTCAGTGGTTGATTGTTTTGGGATTGCCTGGGGAATGGATTGCCACGTCCTTCTCCCATTTTTGCCATGCTGGGAATCGAACTCGGGACCTCAGAGACTATAGAGCAGCACTCTACCAACTGAGCTAAATCCCAGCCTTTCTATTTTTAGCATTTCTTTTTATTCTGTCTTGGCATTTCTGTTTCTCTACTTACATTACCCATCTGTTCTTCCATGTTGTCCACTTTGTCCATTAGGTCTTTTAACCCATTAACCACAGGTTTTTTAAATTACCAGTTTGATAATCTGCAAATCTGAAACTGGTTGTGATACCTGCTCTCTCTTTAAGGTGCATGTTTTTTGTCTTTTAGTATGCCTTGTAATTTTTATTTCTATTGTTATTTATTTTTGTTCAAAGCTGGACATGATGTACTGGGTAAAAATAACTGAGATAAACAAGCCATGAGTACAAGGTTTAACTGACTAGAAGTTAGACTGTATTTACTGTCTCCCATACTGTATGTGTCAGGAGCTAAGATTTCCTCTGGTGCCCTTGTTTTGGGGTTTCATTAAAGATTTCATAGCATTGTGGTTCCAATCCTTTCAGATCTCTGGAAGCTAAGCAGGGTTGGGCCTGGTTAGTACCTGAAGGGGAGACCTCCTGGGAATACCAGGTGCTGTAGGCTTAGGAGACGGACCCAGCACCCCACTCCCCAAAGTCAATCTGCCATTAAAAACCCTATGAGCAGCAGAGAAGCACTGACAATAGTGTTTAGCCTGTTGTACATAGAGTCGCAATGAGTTGGATACCCACTTGACAACACTTAACAACACTAAGATTTCTTAAATAATGTCTAAGACATGGATTCTTTCAATTATAATCTTCTGTTAATATACAAGAGCCCTACATAATGTAGAAGTGCTAGTTAGGGGTGGCTGGAGGGGAAGTATTTCATAGTCCTGTGATTAGGCTTCAGTCTTTTAGTAAGCCTGTGTCCATGACCTGTGATTTTCTTTACATGTGTTTCTTAGTTTACTCCCTGTGTCAAGACAGGAAGGCCAGAGGGGATTAGAACTATATATTTCACTTTCCCAAATCAGAGGCTAGAATAGGCTGATATTGGGTATTTTTCCTCCTGGTTGAAGACTATAGCAGGCTGGAGTTGGGCATTTCCATTCCTCTGGTCAATTAGGCTCTGGTGAAACCACAGTGGATTGGCTCTGATAAAATGCTTTCTCTTGAGGGCAGGCTTTGTGAAGAATAAGAGAATGCTCTGGGCATTTCAAAATGGCTGCTTTTCTGCCCTCCTTAGTGGAAATATGAGGGGATTTCTTCTTCAGTCTTTACTGTGACAACTTTGTAGGACTTCTCATGAGAAAACTCATAAAAATGTGAAGCCCTCCCCCATCTTTGAGCTCTGCTGAAGTGTTTGAGAGTCAAGCTTGTCCACACCAAGCTGCCATTCATTATTTACAGTTGAGGTTTTCCCCAATCTCCTGTCTCCAGTGACACGGTGCGTCAACTATAGAAGGTGGGTTTCCCCAAGTGGAGATGCTCTTTATAACTCAAAGCAGCATCGTCAAGTGAAAGAGAGGGAGCCATAAAATCACCACAGGTATAAGCAAACTCTAATAGTAAACACTGTAAACAAGAGCATGGCAGTAATACTTGGAGTACTTTAGAATACCATGCTAAGTGTTTAATCCTTTCCAGGTTTGCTCTCCAATCAGTGGCCTGCCTTCACTTCCAGATTGATGAAGTCTGCCTCAGAGGAGGGGGTAGGCAATAAAATTGTGCCCAGGCATCTAATCAGCTGGGAAAGTTGTGCCATGAATTTTTTCCTGTCTGGAATTTATATTTAATCAACACCTTGGTTTCTTCAGGAATGGTGCTATTTTCCGTTTTCCTTTTCCTTTTTCCTTTCCCTTCCCTTCCCTTTTCTTTTCTTTTCTTTCTCCAGTATTAGGGGGTTGAACCTTGGGTGGCATATATGCTCTTGCTAGGGCTCCACCGCAGAGCTGCATCCCCCAGTTGATTTTTTACTTTTTATTTTGAGACTGGCTCTCACTAAGTTACCTCTGGCCTCCACCTCCTGAGTCACTGGGGTAATAGGCATACATCTTGTAACATATTGCTGAAATTTAGACATTTAAAATAAAGCAATGTGTCAACACTAGAAACTAGATTCTCCCTTATTCCCTACAGGTTATTATTATTGCTGTTCTTAGTTGTTGCTGATTCTTGTTTCTCTAGTGATTTTCATTCTATAAAGGCTGTATTCTGTAAAGGTTGTGTGTGGTTACTGAAGTTGCTACTTGATTAGTTCATTGGCCAGCTAATGACTGGACAGGTTTTCTCATATAACTTAAACCAACAAGTCTCCTTGACTTTGCAGGGAGGCTTGTTGTGCATATCAGAGTAGGCCTTGAAAGTTCAGGTAGGCTGTTTACAATCCTGCCTTAGCTTTCACTTCCTGCTTATCTAGAGCACCAAGGTCATCCTGGTGGAAGCTCTAGAGGTGGGACCCTAGGTTCTCTCTGGTATTTCCTGGCAATGTGCACAGCCCTATGTATACTTATTACCTTCTAGATTTCTAGGAAGGTATCAGAGGGTTTTGTCAATGTTCCTATGGACTTCTTGTTCCCTTCTAAGTGTTTTGGTTGGCTTGTTGGGTCCTCCAACTGTTTTCATTGCCTCTGTTATTGCTGATTGTTTTAGAAAAATGCTCCTGTGGAGAAAATGGTGAGAAACAGGCAAAAACTGAGTTGGGTAAAATAAGATAAGTGCTGTGCTTGGTATTTTCCAGGCAATGCACAGACAGATGTAATAAGTGTCTAGGACAGGGCTGTGGAGGAGCGCTAACACCAATCCGCTTCCTCCAGAGGCTGCTGGGCAACTTCTTTTGCTGTGTTTGGAAGGCTGTTGGTTTTTAAGGATGCTAAGGAATTGGAGAGGAATGGGAATCAGGTAATTAAAATGCCATTTTTAAAACCAAGACTCAGTCATCTTTCTTGAATAAATGCCCACCAGACTGAGGCACACTTTTGCTTATTTTCTAGAGTTCTGAAAAAGTTGATTTACAATTTTTTTCCCATATTCTCACTGCTTTTAAAAAAGAGAGGATTACCACAGTCTGTTATTATTCTTCCATTTCTTCTGATATCATCCCAGACTATTCTTATAGAGTGAATATTGCTCACCTGCTGCCTAATTTGCAAATAATACAGATTTCCATTTCTTATAACAGGACTTCACATTAATAATCCCTAAAAAATGAATTTTGTAAGCTTTGGAAATAGTCGATATGTCCTGCTAATATTGATCAAAAGATAAATTAGGATGATCTACATACTTACTTTCTCTCTCTCTCTCTCTCCTCTCTCTCTGTCTCTCTGTCTCTCTCTCTCTCTCTCTCTCTATATATATATATATGTATATATATATGTATATACATATATATATATATGTATATATATATACATATCTACATACTTACTTTCTCTCTCTCTCTCTCTCCTCTCTCTCTGTCTCTCTGTCTCTCTCTCTCTCTCTCTCTCTCTATATATATATATATGTATATATATATATACATATATATATATGTATATATATATGTTGTTGTTGTTGTTGTTAGGTGCCGTTGAGTCGAGTCTGACCCATAGAGACCCTATGTACAGCAGATTGAAACACTTGCCGATTCTGTGCCAGGCAAACGATCTTATTTATGTTTAAACCCATTGTTGCAGACACTGTGTCAATCCATCTGGTGGAGGGTTTTCCTCTTTTGCGATGACCTGCCACTCTCCCAAACATGATGTCCTTCTTCAGGGATTGATCTCTCCTGACTACATGTCCGAAATAGGTAAGACGCAGTCTGGCCATTCTTGCTTCCAAGGAGCACTCTGGTTGTACTTCTTCTAGGACAGATTTGTTGGTTCTTTTGGCAGTCCATGGTATATTCAATAGATGTCTCCAAACCATAATTCAAAAACATCAATTCTTTTTCTGTCTGTCTTGTTCAATGTCCAGCTTTCACAACCATATGATGCCACTGAAAATACCATGGCATGAGTCAGACGCACCTTCGTCTTCAACGTGACATCTTTGCTTTTCAATACTCTAAAGAGATCTTTTGCCACAGCTTTTCCTAGAGCAACGCGTCTTTTGATTTCTTGACTGCTGCTTCCACGGGTGTTGATTATAGAGCCAAGCAAAGTAAAATCTTGGACAACCTCAATCTTTTCTCCATTTATTATGAAGTTGTATGCTGACCCAGTCATAAGGATTTTTGTTTTGTTGATGTTTAGTTGTAACCCATATTGAAGGCTATGATCTTTGATCTTCATCAGTAAATGTTTTAAATCCTCTTCACTTTCAGCAAGCAGAGTTGTGTCATCTGCATAATGCAGGTTGTTAATGAGTCTTTCTCCAATCTTGATGCCACGTTCTTCCTCATAAAGTCCATCTTAGCATAGATTATTTGCTTAGCATATAAATTGAAGAGATAGGGTGAAAGTATGCAGCCCTGATGCACTCCTTTCTCAACTTTAAACCACTCAGTGTTTCCTTGTTCTATTCGAACAACTGCCTCCTGGTTCATGTATAGGTTTCTCATGAGCACAATTAGGTGTTCTGGTATTCCCATTTTCTGAAGTGTTATCCATAATTTGTTATGATCCACACAATCAAATGCTTTTGCATAGTCAATAAAACATAGATAGACATCTTTTTGATATTCTCTGCTTTCAGCTAATATCCTCCTGACATCAGCAATGATGTCCCTGGTTCCCCACCCTCTTCTGAATCCCGCTTGATTTTCCAGTAATTCCCTGTCTATATACTGCTGCAGTTGCTTCTGAATGATCTTTAGTAGAATTTTGCTGGTGTGTGATATTAATGATGTTGTCCGATAGTTTGCACATTCAGTTGCATCCCCTTTTTTGGGAATAGGCACAAATATGGATCTCTTCCAGTCAGTTGGCCAAGTAGCTGTTTTCCAAATCTGTTGGCATAAACATGTTAACACCTCCAGTGCTGCATCTGTTTGTTGAAACATCTCTATTGGTATCCCATCAATTCCTGGAGCCTTGTGACTCGCCAGTTCTTTCAAGGCAGCTTCCACTTCGTCCTTCAACACCATTGGTTCCTCTTCATATGCAACCTCTTGGAATGGTTGGTCATCTACCAATTCTTTCTTGTATAATGACTCTGTATTCTTCCCATCTTCTTTTGATGTTTCCTGCATCATTTAATATTTTCCCTGTAGAATCTTTCACTACTGCCACTCGAGGCT